>CM066034.1:865722128-866275630 GCA_033557465.1 Ichthyophis bannanicus
GAGAACAGACTTAGGGATCTTAATATGTACACCTTAGAGGAAAGGCAGGATAAAGGTGATGATATTGAGATGTTTAAATACCTTTGTGGCAAAAATGCAGTGGGAGGAGCCTCTTTCGATTAAAAGCAAGTTCTGCTACGAGGGGGCATGGGAGGAGGGTGAAAGGGGATAGATTCAGGAGTGATATGTGGAAAGAGTAGTTACTCACCTGTAACAGGTGTTCTCCAGGAGCAGCAGGAATCAGTCCTCACATATGGGTGACAGACGTCGATGGAGCCCCTGCGGAGCATTTCCCCAGCTTTCTACGAAAGCCCTTGGGAATACTGCACGCATGCACGGTCCCCTTCCCGCCTAAAGGTGCCATCTTGCTCAGTCCAATGACATAGCTAAGAAATAGCACACAAAAATAAAAAATGAACTATGTACAACTGCAACTCCAAGGGGAAGAGGGAGGATTGTGAAGACTGATTCCTGCTGCTCCTGGAGAACACCTGTTACAGGTGAGTAACTACTCTTTCTCCAGGACCAAGCAGGAAGTCAGTCCTCACATATGGGTAACTCCCTAGCTCTGGGCTACCAGGAACACAGGCTGAACAAGAGAACTCCCTCTAGTCCCAGCGTCAAAGAAAGGCTTTACACTGACAGAACCTCCACCGGTAGCCCAACGGAGGGCAGGAGTTGCCTAAACCACAAAGAGATTCCGGAGTACTGCCTGACCAAAAGCACTGTCCCTATGGGACTCCCTCTCCAGGCAGTAATGGGCCGCAAAAGTCTGGCTTGAGGACCAAGTTGCAGCCCTGCAGATATCTGCCAACGGTACAGAGCGGAGATGAGCTACTGAGGTAGCCATTGCCCTGACACGGTGGGCCGTAACCTGACCCTGCAAGGGAATGTCAGCCGCCCTGTAAGCCCAGGTGATACAGTCAGCCACCCAGATGGACAAGGTACGCTTGGACACAGTCAACCCCAAATTATTAGGGTCAAAAGATATGAAGAGCCGAGTAGTTCTTCTATGCCCCTGTGTACGGTCAAGGAAGAAGGATAAGGCCCTCCTACAGTCCAGGGTATGCAGAACTGCTTCAGCCTGGCTTGCATGAGGCCTAGGAAAGAATGTCGGAAGAACCACCTCCTGATTGAGGTGGAAAGAGGAGACAACCTTTGGGAGGAACTTGGCATGAGTCCTAAGGACTACCCTGTTCCTATAGGAGTATAGGGCTTGTCACAGATCAAGGCCTGAAGCTCACTCACTCGCCTGGCCGAGGTTAGGGTTACCAAGAAGAGTGCCTTCCAGGACAGGAAGTGGAGAGCACAATTAGCCATCGGCTCAAAAGGTGGACGAGTCAGTTGCTGCAAAACCACATTCAACTCCCACTCAGGGGCTGGTGGACGGAGAGGAGGCTTTAGCAAGAGCAAGCCTCTGAGAAAGCACAGTTACTTACCTGTAACAGGTGATCTCTGGGAACAGCAGGAATTAGTCCTCACATATGGGTACGTCGGAACCGACGGAGCCCGCGCGGGAAAGCTCCCCAGCTTTTCAGAAGAAAAGCTTTTGGGGCTTCCCACAGCGCATGCGCACTGCCTTCCTGACCAGCTCTCCTCAGTTCGAGTTTATAGCTGAGACAATAGAGAGAGGAAAGGAAGATAGATAGAAGATACAACTCCTAGGGGAGGTGGGTGGGTTGTGAGGACTAATTCCTGCTGTTCCCAGAGATCACCTGTTACAGGTAAGTAACTGTGCTATCTCCAGGAACAAGCAGGAATAAGTCCTCACATATGGGGACTCCCTAGCTAAGATGCCGGGGAGATCCCCCTCCAAGGGTAAACCATCTTCGTATGGATCTCAGGCATCCAACCAGGGAAGGTGGGCAGGAGTTGTTTAAGTATGGAACAGGTGTTTGAGGACAGCCTGACCAAACAAGGCATCCCGGCGGGAGTCCTTGTCCAAACAGTAATGGGCTGTGAAGGTATGAACCGAGGCCCAAGTGGCTGCTCGACAGATCTGATCTATGGATACAGAGTGAAGATGAGCCATAGAAGTGGCCATGGCTCTCACATTTTGAGCTGTGACATGGCCTTCCAGAGAAATGTTCTTACTCTGGTAAGCAAAAGAAATACACTGAGCAATCCAATTGGAAAGTGTACGTTTGGTGACTGGAAGTCCCAAATGAGAAGGATCAAAAGCCACGAAAAGTTGGGAAGACTTTCGATGTGGCTGAGTCCTCTTGAGGTAAAAGGCAAGAGCTCTTTTACAATCAAGGGTATGAAGGTTCCTCTCTGCACTGGATGCATGAGGAGCCGGGAAAAAAACAGGTAGATATACCTCTTGTTTAAGATGAAAAGGCGAGACCACTTTGGGCATAAAGTGGGGGTTCGTCCTAAGGACCACCTTATCATGATGAAACCTAGTATAAGGTGGATTAGCCACTAAAGCCTGCAGTTCACTGATGCGGCGAGCCGAAGTGATTGCAATGAGGAAAAGAACCTTCCAGGAAAGAAATTTCAGGGAGGTAGAAACCAACGGTTCAAAGGGTGGCTTCATAAGTTGACCCAGAACTAGGTTCAAGTCCCATGCCACCGGCGGAGGTCGGATGGGAGGCTTAGTTAGGGTCAGGCCTCTCATGAATCTTGCAATAAGAGGATGAGAGGAGACAGGTTGTCCATTTATAGGTTTTAAGGATGCTGCAATAGCACTTAAATGGACTCTTACTGAATTTGTCTTGAGGCCTGCATTGGAAAGATGCAGGAGATAGTCTAGTAGAGAATTCAAGGGAAGTGCTAGAGGGTCAAGACCCTGTTGAGCACACCAAATGGAAAAACGTTTCCATTTGAAAGCATAGGAACGCCTGGTAGAGGGCTTCCTAGAGACATGAAGGATATCTTTCACTGGTTGAGAAAGATTAAAATCATGAAAACTTAAGCCTTCAGTAACCAAGCTCTGAGATGTAGGGACTTGGGGTTTGGGTGCCACAAAGTCCCCTTCTCCTGAGACAGAAGGTCTGGCGCAGCTCCCAGGTCCAGGGAGGAGCCCTGGGAGAGCTGTAGAAGTAGAGGGAACCACACTTGGCGTGGCCAGCGTGGAGCTATGAGGATCATCGACCCGTGATCCCTCTGAAGTTTGAACAGAGTCTTGGGAATCAAAGGAATGGGTGGAAAAGCATACAGGAATTCCCAACCCCAATGCAGGACAAAGGCGTCGTTGGCCTGAGCTCCCTGACACAAAGTCCTGGAACAGAACCGGGGAAGTTTGGCATTCCACGGACTTGCAAAGAGGTCTATGTCCGGGGTCCCCCATTCCTGAAAGATTCTGCGCATCTGGTCCATATGTAGGGACCATTCGTGTGGAAACAGAACTCGACTGAGTCTGTCTGCCCGAGAGTTTTGAACTCCTGGAAGATACACTGCCAGAAGATGAATTTGATGCTCTCTGGCGAAGGCCCATAATCTGAGAGCTTCGCTGCAAAGCGACAGAGAGCCCGTCCCTCCTTGTTTGTTGACATAGAACATGGCTACCTGATTGTCTGTCTGGACTAGAACAGTCAGGTTGACAAGGAGGGTGTGGAAGACTGTGAGGGCAAGGAAGATTGCTCGCAGTTCCAGAAGATTGATGTGAAGGGTGGTCTCCTGGGGAGACCAGGTGCCCTGAGTGGAGAGGTGTTGGAGATGAGCTCCCCACCCTGTTTGGGAGGCATCTGTTGTGAGGGTTGCTTGGGGCAATGAAGGTTGGAAGGGGGTCCCCAACAACAGATTTTTGGATGACGTCCACCACTGGAGAGACCAAAACAGATGTTTTGAGGTGAGTACTTGGTCTGAGAGCAGTCCCTATGCTTGAGACCACTGGGTGGCCAAAGTCCATTGAGCTGCTCTCATACAGAGACGAGCGTAGGGCACCACATGGACCGTGGAGGCCATGTGGCCCAGAAGTTGCAGCATTTCTTTGGCTGACAAGTGACTTCTGGACTGAGCCTGGGAGGCCAAGCTGATTAGCCGTTGGCCTCGGAACAGAAGGAGGTAGGCCCTTGCAGTGGTGGAGTCCAAGCGGGCCCCTATGAATTCCAGGGACTGAGTAGGGATGAGTTGGGACTTGGGAATGTTTACCACAAGTCCCAGATATTGAAGAATACGCCTTGTGTGGTCCAGGGACATCTGGGCTTCTGACTGAGATGGACTCGGATGAGCCAGTCGTCCAGATATGGGAATACAAAGATTCCCATGCCTCTTAGAAATACGGCTACGACTGCCATGCATTTTGTGAATACTCTTGGAGCAGAGGCTAGACCGAAGGGAAGTACTCTGTATTGGAAATCTTTTCCCTGGAACAGAAATCGAAGATATTTTCTGTGGGATGGGTGGATGAGTATATGCGTGTACGCATCCTTGAGATCTAGAGAACAAAGCCAATCCTGACTCTGAAGGTATGGAAGGAGAATGCCTAGAGAGAGCATTTTGAATTTCTCCTTGAATAGAAATTTGTTCAATTCTCTCAGATCTAGGATTGGTCTGAATCCCCCTGTCTTCTTTGGTATGAGAAAATAAGGGGAGTAGAAACCTAACCCTTGTTGAGGAAGAGGAACCTCTTCTATTGACCCTTGGGCAAGGAGAGAAGAGACCTCTTGATCCAACAGGGTCAGAAGAGATGGGGGAGAATTGAATTGCCTCACCATGGTATGGGGAGGAAGGCTGGAGAAATGAAGTTTGTAACCCTCTCTGATGATAGAGAGGGTCCATTGCTCTGATGTAATTTGTTCCCATCTGGGAGCAAAGTGAGCTAACCTTACGGGAATGGTGAGGGGCTCTGGTTGTTGTAGAGCCAGAAAGGGTAAGTTCTCTAGGGGCAAGTCAAAACCCCTGAGGGGGTTGAGCCTGCTGGGGTGTAGCAGACACTGCAGGCTTTGACTTTACTTGCTTAGATTGCTGACGCTTAGCAGCAAAGCGAGGCTGAGAAGATTGTTGGCCAGTATTTGTGGAAAATCTGGCCTTCTTGTAGTAAGGCCTTTTAAAAGACTTCTTTTTGGCAGGAGTAGAAGTAGACTTAGAAAGTCTATCTAAAGTGGCATTTTCTGCGTCCATTTGAGCAGCTTTAATTTGCCAGTCTTCACCAATTAAGTTTTCACCTGTACAGGGCAGATTCCTTAAGCCATCCACAACCCAGGGTTCTAGGTCAGAAGCCTGGAGCCAAGCAAGACGTCGGGCTGCAATAGCAATTCCCGAAGCTCTACCAGCAACCTCAAAGGAATCAAAGGCTGCCCTGTTGGAAAACTTGGAGACCTCTGTAAGTTGTGTCACCACAGAAGTGAAATCCTCCTTTCTATCCTCAGGGATAAAGGGGGCAAAATGCCGTACCTTTAGGGCAAGTTCTCTTAGAAACATGCCCATATAAAGACTGTAGGAATTGATCCTGGCTATAAGCATACTAGCCTGGAAGATCTTTCTACCAAAAGAGTCAAGGGTCTTACATTCTCGTCCTGGAGGGGTAGAAGAGTGCCTTTTGGGACTCTTTATCTTTTTCATAGCAGACTTCACCACAATGGAGTGGTGAGGCAGCTGAGTTTTTTGAAACCCAGGAGAAGGAGGGACCCGGTACATGGTGTCCAACCTACGAGAATGAGGAGACAGTGTTAGAGGAGTCTCCCACAAATCCATCAAGTGTTCTTGAAGGATTTCATGGATAGGCAGGGTAACTGCCTCTTTAGGAACCTTGGAGTATCCTAAAATATCCAATTTCTTTGATCTTGGTTCCTTTTCAGAGGATGTAGCAATAGAAAGCCCTTTAGCTACATCACTAATGAAATCCTGAAAGGACAAATCCTCTGGTGGAGACATCCTCCTCTTTGGAGAAGAGGGCTCCTCAGGAAAATCAAGCTCAGCAGAGTCATCAGAGGAGTTAAAATCATCTGAAGAATCTGAGTATCGTCTATGTGCTTCCAATGCACGATACGCATACCGGTCGGTATCGACATCGGGCGTACCGGGCATGGGATCGGTATCGGGCGAAAGCCCGGATCCGACATGCGGAACCGATCTGCGTTTGGAAGACGATGACCTCGGTTCCGGTATGGAAGAGAATACCGGAACCGGACTCGGAACCGCTGGATACGGTACCGAGGGCGTCGCACCCTTAATAAAAGCCAGAACGGCCTGCTGCATGGTCTGGACAGTATTGCCCATAGACGCCACTGCTGCCTGAATGTCGGTACCGGTGTTAGCCTGTACCCCAGAGCAGTCTAACAGGTGATTGGTCGAGGCCGTGCCATCGATGTCAACCTGTAACCCCATAGGTGGTGCTTTGGAAGCCGGAGCCTCCCGCCGGGGTTGTTTGGCTGGGGCAGAATCCTCGGACTCAAAATTGAGGGCCTCTCGATGCTTTGAAGGAGATTTGCCTTTAGAGGATTTGCCCACAGAAGGTTTGGTTACCTGAGATCCATCCGGAGAGGAAGACCTGGATGACTGTGATGCTGGATTATCTGAAGCAAACAGCACATGGAACTTGTTGGCCCGGTTCTCCAACCCACGTTTAGACATCTGGGAGCAGGATGGGCAGTCCGGTATGGAGTGGTCAGGTCCCAAACATTTAAGACACCATTCATGGGTGTCTGTGACAGAAATAACAGCACTGCACTTGGTACACTTCTTAAAACCAGGAGCTGGCTTCTCCAT
This sequence comes from Ichthyophis bannanicus, assembly GCA_033557465.1. Lineage (NCBI taxonomy): Eukaryota > Metazoa > Chordata > Amphibia > Gymnophiona > Ichthyophiidae > Ichthyophis > Ichthyophis bannanicus. The sequence goes on from CM066034.1 coordinate 865,728,783, forward strand.
GAGGAGAATTTGTGTAGGCCCGAAGGCCTAACAGAAGTTACCAAGTGGTGCAGAAAATAAAAAAAGTTGGGGTTTTTTTTTGTTTTTTTTTGAAAGAAAGAGAGAGACCGGCGGTACCGGTTTCGGTATGGGGAAGGAAGGTACACGGTCTAAAGAAACAAATTAAAATAACAATTTCTTCAGCGGTGACAGGAACACGACCTGCTGGCTCCGCGGAAAAAGAGAAACTGAGGAGAGCTGGTCAGGAAGGCAGGAAGGCAGCGCGCATGCGCTGTGGGAAGCCCCAAAAGCTTTTCTTCTGAAAAGCTGGGGAGCTTTCCCGCGCAGGCTCCGTCGGTTCCGACGTACCCATATGTGAGGACTTATTCCTGCTTGTTCCTGGAGATACCGGGACACCAGGGGGTGAACCGACAGTGTCCTTCCACCAGTGAGTGGTGAGCTGCTAGAGCTGAGAGGTGGACCCAAACAGAATTGGACTTAAGGCCCTGATTGGATAAGTGCAGCAGGTACTGAAGAACTTCTGGTACAGTACAGCAGAAAGGATCTTCTGTACGTAGCTGACACCAGACAGAAAGCACAGTTACTTATCTGTAACAGGTGATCTCTGGGAACAGCAGGAATAAGTCTTCACATATGGGTATCGTCGGTACCGACGGAGCCTGCGCGGGAACGCTCCCAAGCGTCCAGTAGGAAAGCTTTTGGGAGCATCCCACAGCGCCTGCGCGCTGCCTTCCCACCGTTCCCAACCGCCTCTCTCCAGTTAAGAGTTTTAAAGCTGAGACAAAGAGAGAGGAAAGGAAAGAGATACAACTCCAAGGGGAGGTGGGTGGGTTGTGAAGACTTATTCCTGCTGTTCCCAGAGATCACCTGTTACAGGTAAGTAACACTGCTATCTCCAGGAACAAGCAGGAATGAGTCTTCACATATGGGGACTCCCCAGCTAGAGATGCCAGGGAGATCCACAAGGTTGAGAGTCCCTGAGAAGGGCTCTACCTCACCCCATGGATCTCGGGCTTCCAACAAGGGATGGGGGGTAGGAGTTGATTAGGTATGGAACAGGTGTTTGAGAACAGCCTGACCAAACAAGGCATCCCGGCGGGAGTCCTTGTCCAAGCAATAATGGGTGGCCGCTCGACAGATTTGGTCGATGGACACAGACTTTAGATGAGCCATAGAGGCTGCCATGGCCCTCACATTGTGAGCTGCGACATGGCCCTCCAGAGAAAGGTTCTTACTTCGGTAGGCGAAAGAAATACACTGAGCAATCCAATTGGACAGTGTTCTCTTAAGAGACTGGAAGTCCTAAATGAGAGGGATCAAAAGCAACAAAGAGTTGAGAGGACTTTCTATGTTGCTGTGTCCTTTGTAAGTAAAAAGCGAGCGCTCTCCTACAATCCAGGGTATGAAGGTTCCTCTCTGCACTTGATGCATGAGGTCCTGGAAAAAAAAACAGGTAAATACACCTCCTGGTTCAGATGAAAAGGTGAGACCACTTTAGGCATAAAGTGTGGATTGGTCCTGAGGACTACTTTGTCATTATGGAACCTCGTATAAGGAGGATTAGCCACCAAGGCTTGCAGCTCACTGATGCGGCGAGCTGAGGTGACTACAATGAGAAAAATAACCTTCCAGGAAAGAAATTTCAAGGAGGTAGTGGCTAAGGGTTCAAAGGGTGGCTTCATAAGCTTGCGAAGAACCAGATTCAAATCCCATGCCACTGGAGGTGGTCTAATGGGAGGTTTAGTTAAAAGAAGGCCTCTCATGAATCTTGCAATAAGAGGATGAGAGGAAATAGGCTGTCCATTGAGAGGCTTGAGGGATGCTGCAATAGCACTCAAATGGACCCTTACTGAATTCGTTTTAAGGCCTGCATGGGATAGATGCAAAAGATACTCTAGTAAAGAATTCAAAAGGTATTGCAAGAGGGTTAAGACCGTTCTCTGCACACCAAATGGTAAACCTTTTCCATTTAAAAGCATAGGAACGTCTAGTAGAAGGCTTTCTGGAAGCATGAAGAATATCCTTCACCTGCTGAGAAAGATGCAAATCTTGAAGGTCTAGGCCTTCAGCAACCAGGCCCTGAGATGGAGAGACTGGGGGTTTGGGTGCCACAACGTTCCCTCCTCCTGAGACAGGAGGTCTGGAGCAGATCCCAAGTCCAGGGAGGGAGCTTGAGAGATGCAGAAGTAGAGGGTACAACACTTGGCATGGCCAACGTGGTGCTATAAGAATCATGGACCCTCGATCTCTCTGAAGCTTGGAGAGTTTTGGGAATTAGGGGAATGGGCGGAAAGGAAGCCTTGACCCCAGTGAAGGAGGACGGCATCCTTGGCCGAAACTCCCTGACACGGAATTCTGGAACAGAACCGGGGAAGTTTGGCATTCCACAGACTTGCAAAGAGGTCTATGTCCAGCATTCCCCAAATTCGAAAGATCCTGGCTATCTGGTCCATATGGAGGGACCACTCGTGTGGAAGCAGAACTCGGCTGAGTCTATCTGCCCAAGAGTTTTGAACGCCTGGAAGATATACTGCCAGAAGATGAATCTGATGCTCTCTGGCGAAGGCCCACAATCACAAAGCTTTGTTGCAAAGCGACAGAGCCAGTCCCGCCCTGCTTGTTCACGTAGAACATGGCTATTTGGTTGTCCGTGTGGATGAGGACTGTCTTGTAGTTGAGCAGGGTGTGAAAGACTCAGAGCTAGAAAAATTGCTCTGAGCTCCAAGAGATTGATATGTAGAGAAGTCTCCTGTGGAGACCAGATGCCCTGGGTGGAGAGATCTTGTAGATGAGCTCCCCAACCATTGGAGAGGCATCTGTTGTAAGGGTTGCTTGGGGTAAAAAATGTTGAAAGGGGGACCCCAGCAACAGATTTTGAGTGGACTTCCACCACTGGAGAGACCAAAAAAGGCGACTGGATGTTGCTATTTTGTCTGATAGGCACGCTGATGCCTGGGTCCATTGAGTGAACAAAGTCCACTGAGCTGCCCTCATGTGAAAGCGAGCATAAGGAACCACATGCACGGTGGATGCCATGTGGCCTAACTACTAACATCTCTCGAGCAATTAAATAGGATTTTAACTGAATCTGGGAGGCTAACTGCACCAAGCGTAAGCAACGGGCCTGGGGAAGATAGGCCCTTGCAGTTGTGGTATCCAGCAAGGCCCCTATGAACTCTAGTGACTGAGTAGGGGTGAGATGGGATTTTTGGATGTTTATTACCAGTCCCAAATACTGAAGAACACGCCTTGTGCAGGCTAGGGAAGTCTGGGCCTCTGACTGGGATGGAGCTCTGACGAGCCAGTCATCCAGATATAGGAATACGAATATTCCTAGCGTGCGTAGGAATGCAGCTACTACTGCCATGCATTTTGTGAACACCCTTTGTGCAGAGGCCAGACCGAAAGGAAGCACCCTGTATTGGTAGTGCTTTCCTTGATAAAGGAACCGAAGGAACCTTCTGTGTGTTGAATGCATGAGGACATGGGTGTACGCATCCTTGAGATCTAGAGAACAAAGCCAGTCCTGACTCTGAAGGTATGGAAGGAGAGCACCGAGAGAAATCTTGAATTTCTCCTTGCATAGAAACTTGTTCAATTCTCTGAGATCTAATATGGGTCCGTAGCCCCCTGTTTTCTTTGGGATAAGAAAATAGGTGGAGTAGAAACCTGAGCCCTGTTGAAGAAGGGGTACTTCTTCTATTGCCCCTTGGGCAAGAAGGGTAGCAATATCCTGACCCAGAAGGGTCAAGGAGAGATGATGGAGAATTGAACTGTCTCACCATGGTGTGAGGAGGAAGGTTTAAGAAATGAAGCTTGTACACCTCCCTTATGATGGAAAGGGTCCATTGCTCTGCTGTGAATTGTTCACAACTGGGAGCAAAGTGAGCTAACCTTCCTGGAACGGTGAGAGGCTCTGGTTCTTCTAGAGCCAGAAAGCGTAGTTACTCACCTGTAACAGGTGTTCTCCAGGAGCAGCAGGAATCAGTCCTCACATATGGGTGACGTCGGCGCCGACGGAGCCCTCGCGGAGCAATTTTCCCCAGCTTTCAAAGAAAGCCTTTGGGAATTGCAGCGCGCATGCGCGGTCGCCTTCCCGCCCAAGGGTGCCATCTTAGCCAGTCAGATGACATAGCTAAAAAAGACAGCATAAAAATTTGCAAAAAAAGTAAAGCAGATGATTGCAACTCCAAGGGGAGGAGGGAGGGTTGTGAGGACCGATTCCTGCTGCTCCTGGAGAACACCTGTTACAGGTGAGTAACTACGCTTTCTCCAGGACCAAGCAGGAAGTCAGTCCTCACATATGGGACTCCCAAGCTTAAGGCTACCGGAGACCCTAAGCACAAAAATGAGCTCCCTCTAGCTCAGCAGCACAGAAGGAAGGAATCTTCGCTGAATTATTACCCACCGGTAGCCCACATCCGGGATGGAGGGTAGGAGTTGCTCAAACCTCAAAGAGATTACGGAGGACTGCCTGTCCGAAAGCACTGTCCCTGCGGGACTCCCTCTCGAGACAGTAATGGACCGCAAAGTCTGGCTCGAAGACCAAGTAGCGGCCCGGCAGATGTCTGCCAGCGGAACAGAGCGGAGGTAAGCCACTGACGTAGCCTTTGCCCGAACGCAATGAGCCGTGACTCGACCTTCCAAGGAGAGTCCGGCTGCCCCATAAGCCCAAGTGATACAGTCCGCAACCCAGATGGACAGAGTACGCTTGGAGACTGGGAGCCCCAATTTATTGGGGTCAAAAGATACAAAAAGTTGAGCAGCTTTACGGTGCTCCCGCGTACGGTCAAGGTAGAAGTTCAATGCCCTTCTACAGTCCAGGGTATGGAGGACCGTTTCAGCTCGGCTGGAGTGCGGTCTGGGAAAGAAAGTTGGAAGTACCACCTCCTGATTGATATGAAAAAGGGAGACCACTTTTGGAAGAAATTTTGGGTGAGTCCGTAGGACTACCCTATTTTTGTAGAACCGAGTTTAAGGGGGATCAGACACGAGGGCCTGCAATTCACTTACGCGTCTAGCAGAAGTGAGGGCTATCAAGAACAATGTTTTCCAAGAAAGAAAACGGAGAGAACAGGTAGCCATAGGTTCAAAAGGCGGACAGGTGATCCGCTGTAAAACCACATTCAGATCCCAGTCAGGTGCTGGCGGGCGCAGAGGTGGTTTAAGCAGAAGGAGACCTCGGAGAGAAACCTCGCTACAAGAGGATCACTGGAAAGAGGTCTGCCGTCCACCGGCACATGATGTGCTGAAAGAGCACTAAGGTGAACTTTGACGGAGTTGGACTTAAGTCCCAGATTAGAGAGGTATAGCAAGTACTGCAGGATCACCGACACCGGGCAGGAGAAGGGATCCTGAGACTGTTGGGTACACCAAACGAAAAAGCGACGCCATTTAAGGGCGTAGCATTTGCGGGTAGAAGGTCGCCGAGAAGCTAGGACGACCTCTTCCACCTCTGCCGGCAGGAGAAGGGGAGCAAGGACTACCCTCTCAGCAGCCAGGCCATTAGATTGAGAGACCTGAGGTTGGGGTGTAGCAGAGACCCCTGATCCTGAGTGAGGAGATCCGGTTGCAACCCCAGAGGGAATGGATCCTCTACCGCTAATTGCAGCAGGAGTGGAAACCACGGCTGTCTGGTCCAGCGAGGGGCCACCAGGATCATGAAAGCTTTGTCTCGGAGAACCTTGAAAAGAGTCCGGGAGACTAGCGGGATGGGAGGAAAGGCATACAGAAGGCTCTCCGACCAGGAGAGTAGAAAAGCGTCTGCCGCAACTCGAAGGGGATGTGGCTGACGAGAGCAGAAGCGAGGAAGTTGCCGGTTGAGAGGGCTGGCAAAGAATCCATCGTGGGGAGGCCCCACTTTAGAAAGAGCTTCTGAACTACCAAGGGATCCAGGCGCCACTCGTGCGGCTGGAGGATCCTGCTGAGTTTGTCCGCCAGGCAATTTTCTTGGCCTGGGAGATAAACTGCCTTGACAAGAACGCCGTGACTGACGGCCCAAGAGCAGAGCTGCTGTGCTTCCCGGCAGAGAAAGAAGGAGCCCGTGCCCCCCTGCTTGTTCACGTAGAACATGGCAACTTGATTGTCCGTCTGGACAAGGACGGACTGGTGAGAGGTCAGGTGGGAGAAGGCCTTGAGAGCCAGGCGGATCGCTCTGAGCTCCAGGAAGTTGATCTGCTGAGCAGACTCCCACGTGGTCCAGAGGCCCTGAGTACGTGCCCCTTGGCAATGTGCTCCCCAGCCCAGGAGGGATGCATCTGTCGTCAGCACCCGGGCCGGCTGAGGTGGCTGAAAAGGCATGCCGAGCACCAGGTTCGGCCGATGAAGCCACCACTGGAGAGACGAGGCCAGCGGCTCGGAGACGCGCACTAGGTCTGCTAGGCCGCCTGTGGCCTGTTGCCACTGCTTGCGGAGACACCATTGAGCAGGCCGCATATTCAGGCGGGCATTGGGGGTCACATGGACGGTGGAAGCCATATGGCCGAGTAGTCTCAGGAAGCGCCTGGCGGAGACCAGGGGCTGGCTGCGAAAACGGTCGGCTAGGTCCATGAGCCGTTGAGCCCTGTCGAGCGGTAGGAACGCTCGTGCCTGAGGAGTGTGCAGCCTTGCGCCGATGAACTCGAGATCCTGTGAGGGGAGCAAAGTGGACTTTGCGAAGTTTATAACAAAGCCCAAGTACTGCAGAAGAGTCACCGTGCGGCGTGTGGCGCTGGTGACCTCCGGAGCGGACGCTGCTCTGATGAGCCAGTCGTCGAGGTACGGAAAGACAGAGGCCGTGAAGCCGGAGATGGGCCGCCACCACCGCGAGGCATTTTGTGAAGACTCGCGGTGCGGAGGACAGGCCAAAGGGTAGTACTCTGTACTGGTAATGATTTCCTGCCACCACAAACCTTAGGTATTGGCGGTGGCTTGGGTGGATGAGGATGTGCGTGTAGGCATCCTTTAGATCCAAGGAGCATAGCCAATCTCCCTGCTGGAGGTAGGGCAGAAGGATTCCAAGGGTAAGCATCTTGAACTTCTCCCGCACGAGGAACTTGTTGAGGTTGCGCAAGTCCAGGATGGGTCTGAGGCCTCCTGTCCGCTTTGGTACTAGAAAGTACCTGGAATAAAAGCCTTGACCTCTCAGGTGGTGGGGCACCGGTTCCACCGCCTGTTCCTGCAGAAGACCTGCTAACTCCTGAAGGAGTAATTCCCTGTGCAGAGGGGGTCGTGGAGGTTCTCCCGGAAAATAGGAGGGAGGGACCTGGTGGAAGTGGAGAAGATATCCTTCTCTCACGACTTGAAGCACCCAGGCATCTGAGGTGATGCTGGACCACCTGTGGGCGAAGTGAACCAGCCGGCCTCCGGTGTTGGGAGGAACCAGCGGAGGGGGAGAGGCTATGCTTAAGGAGTCAAAAGCCCCCACCCTGCTGAGCAGGGGCTGGTGGTGCAGGCTTGGGGGCTTGCTGCCTACGGGACCCGTTACCCCGTCCCTTGGCCTGCTGGCCCTGTTGGGGAGCTGCAGGGGCCTGATATTGGGGGTATTGTTTGTAGGCAGCCGCCTTTCTCGGGTAAAAGGACTTCTTTCCCGAGCCCTTCTTTTTCTGGGAAGGGGCGGAGGTCTTCCTAGAAAGCCTAGTCCTGGTGAGAGTCTCCGTCTCGATCTGTGCAGCCTTGTCAGCCATGGGCTTGCCAAAGAGGTTTTCGCCTCGGCAGGGGACATCGACCAACTTGTCCTGCACCCAGGGCTCAAGGTCAGACGACTGAAGCCAAGCCTGTCGGCGGGCACCGATGCCGGCTGCGGCCACTCGAGTCGATGCTTCAAAGCCATCATAGGCTGCTCGGGATATGAATTTTGAGCATTCCCGAATGCCAGTGGACAAGGCCAGGAACCTCCGCAAGGGTTCCTCGGACAAACCAGCGGAGAATCCGGCTAGCTCTTTAGCCAGGTCTCGGAGATACATGCCCATGTATAGCTGGTAGGTCTGGACACGACACGCAAGCATAGAGCCCTGGAAACACTTCTTACCAAGGCCATCCAGGTTACGGGCCTCCCTGCCAGGAGGCACCGAGGAGTGCATCTTCTGGCTCTTAAGACGATGCATGGCCGATTCCACTACCATGGAATGGTGTGGTAGCTGTGCTTTTTGGAAGCCAGGGCTCTTGCGGACTCGATAGATAGAATCGACCCGCTTGCTCAGGACCGGCGAGGTGGCCGGACTCTCCCACATGCGGAAGAGTAGTCGTTCCAGCATGGGAGGAACCGGTACAGTAAAGTGTTCCCTGGCAGGAGAGTCATACTTGAGGGCGTCGAGCTCTTCGGCTCGAGGCTCCTCCTCGGGGTCCGCAGGGAAGGCCAAAGCCTTGGCCATATCCCTGACGAAGTCCGAGAACCGGGCATCCTCCGGGGGGGACTGCTTCCGAGGTTCGGACTCAGGTGAGTCCGAGGGGACACACAGAGTCCGAAAAGAATCAGGCAACTCTTCCTCTTCAGACTCCCAGACCGACTCTGACGAGGACTCGGTGGGGTCGGCCCGGGCAGGGCGCGGCGCCTGCCGCCCCGACGCCGAGGGAGTCGGCGTCGGCGGCCTCGGTCCCGAACGGGAGGCCGAGGGTGACCTCGACCGAGGATCGACTCGAGTTCGCATCGACTCGAGGATCGGCTCAGTCTCCGAGGTCGACTTAGACGTCGACGTCCCGGCGGTCGGGGCAGCGGCGCCAGCGAAGCCAGCGAGCAGTGCCCGCTGCTGGTCCATGAAGGCAGACAGTCTGCTCTCCAAGGCCGTCAACCTGAGTCTGAGCTCAGGTGACCCAGCAGCCCCCGACTCGGGCCCCGGCGGCGTCGGGCCCGACGTCGGCTGTCGCGGAGGCAAGTCCAGGAGGACCACAGGACTTACCCGAGCAGGCAGCTCCGACTCCAGGCGAGGTCGCTTCGAGAGGTGCTCCTTCTCCAAGGACCCGGGACGGCTATCGGGGCTATGCGACCTGGCCCTCGCGGAGCCAGGAGCGTCCACCGACGCCGCCCTCGCGGGTTTCACCTTTCGTCAATGGTCCCCAGAGGGAGAACCCCTGTCGGAGGAACTCCGGCGGCGGTCCGAGCTGGAACCTCTGGACGCGGAGGCCTCCGACGAGGTCCGGGTACGGCTGGGGTCAGCGAAGATCCTATCCCGCTGATGCCGCCGACTTCTCAACGCTTTGGAGGACATTTTGCCGCAGGGCCCACAGATCATTTCTTCATGATCCGGGCCCAGGCAGCGGAGGCAATGGTCGTGTGTGTCAGTTAGTGACATATTTCGGTCACACTGACCACACCGCTTGAAACCACTGGCAGCCATCGGGGGAAAAAGGGCCCCGGCGAGGTCAAAGGACCGGTCTGCCAGGGAAAAACCGAAAACGAAACTGACTAAGTCAGAAAAACCGAAAAAGAAGAAGAGGACTCGTGACAGGCGTCGCGAGTCCGGGCGGGAAAAAGACCGGCGTCGAACCGAAGGAAAAAAGAGTAAATTATGAAGAAATATCAACTTTTTCGCGGGGACACGACGGGTACGTTTGTAGGGCTCCGCGGAAAAAGAAGACTGGCTAAGATGGCACCCTTGGGCGGGAAGGCGACCGCGCATGCGCGCTGCAATTCCCAAAGGCTTTCTTTGAAAGCTGGGGAAAATTGCTCCGCGAGGGCTCCGTCGGCGCCGACGTCACCCATATGTGAGGACTGACTTCCTGCTTGGTCCTGGAGAAAGGCTAAGTTCTCTAGTTGTGAGTCAAAGGCCCTGAGGAGGCTGAGGCTGTTGTGCCATAGCAGTCCTTGCAGCCTTAGGCTTGGCCTGTTTAGGTTGTTGCTGACGCTTTGCAGCAAAACGAACTGCAGAAGATGCCTACTGACCATAAACAGGATAATCTCCCCTTTTTGGGGAAAAATGTCTTTTTGAACAATCTTTTCTTAACAGGAGCAGAAGTAGACTTGAAAGTCTATCTAAAGCAGAATTTTCAGCATCCATCTGAGTGGCCTTTGCTTGCCAATCCTTGCCATAAAGGTTTTCACCTGTACAAGGAAGATTTCCTAATCCATCTTGGACCCAGGGTTCCAAATCAGAAGCTTGTAACCAAGCTATTCTGCGTGCACCTATGGCAATAGCCGAGACTCTGCTGGCACACACAAAAGAGTCAAAGGCTGCACGGTTGGAAAATTTGGAAACATCCTGGGCATGTTTAAGCCAGGTGAGAAACTCCTCCCTTTTATCTTCTGAAATAAGAGAGGCTAAAGTCTGCAGATGATCTGTAACTTCTTTCAGAAACATCCCCATATAGAGACTATAGGAGTTGATTCTGGCAGCAAGCATATTGGCCTGGAAAATTCTCCGGCCAAAAGCATCTAAGGTCTTGCATTCTCTTCCTGGAGGATTAGATGAGTGCCTTTCTGCACTCTATCTTCTTCATGGCAGACTCCACCACAATAGAGTGGTGAGGAAGCTGAGTCTTATGAAAGCCAGGACAAGGAGGGACAAGGTACATGGTGTCCAACCTACGAGAATGAGGGGAGGTGGTGAGAGGAGTCTCCCATATGCCCAACATGTGATCATAAAGGATCTCATGAATTGGTAAAGTAGCTGCCTTTTTAGGAGCCTTAGGATATTGTAAAATATCTAACTGCTTGGCTCTAGGCTCTGACTCAGGGGCCACTGAAATGCTGGCCACTTCCCTAATGAAGTCTTGGAAAGACAAGTCTTCTGGAGAAGACATTCTTCGTTTTGGAGAAGGCGGCTCCTGAGGAAGGAGTACCGATGCTTCGAGAGAAGCCTCTGATTCATCAGAATCTTCGGAGGAATCGAAGTATCGCCCGTCTGGATGCTCCTGCAGAGCCCGATACGCGTACCGAGTGGTATCGACATCGGGAGTAGTCGGTACCGGTTCGGTACCGATGGGCATCATAGAACAGGGTACCGCTGCAGTCGACACCGAAGCCGATGTTGATGCAATCGGTACCGGCACCGGAACCGATATGGGTGCCAGCGCCGGAACCGGTACAGACAACGGAGTCTGTTGCGGTACCGGAGGCGTCGCAGCTTGTATGAATGCCATAATGGTACGCTGCATGGTCAGACTGTACTGATCCATCGACGTCACCAATGTCTGGATGTCGGTACCAGTGGAAACCACCGGTACCCCAGAACATGGCAACAGGTGATCGGTCGAGGCCAAGCCATCCATGTCAACCTGTGACCCCATAGATAAAGCTTTGGAAGCTGGAGCTTCCTGCCGGGGTAATTTTGCCGGTGCGGAATCCTCAAGGGCAAGCCCGGAGGCATCTCGATGCTTAGAGGGAGATCTACCCTTCGAGGACCAGCCGGACTTACGTTTGGTTACCTGAGATCCATGGGAGGAAGAAGCAGCCCTGGAAGACGTTGATGCCACCGAAGCTGCATCAGAGGGAAACAGGGTACTGAGCTTAGCCGCTCGATTCTGTCGACCTCTTTTAGACATCATGGAACAGGACGCACAATGCGTGGTGGAATGGTCAGGACCCAAACATTTTAGACACCAGTCATGGGTGTCGGTGACAGAAATAGTACCGCTGCACTTCGTGCACTTTTTAAACCCGGAAGCGGACTTTTCCATGAGGAAATCGTTTGAGAGGCCTAAGGCCCAAAAAGAAAAAATGCACAGAAAGTGGGGAACGGTAGTTTTTTTTGTTTTTTTTTTTAGAAAAAAGAATGAAAAGACCGGCGGTACCGGTCCGACGTCGAAGAAGGCAGACGCGAGACCAAAGAAATTAGAAAAAATAAAGAACTTCTTCAGCGGTGACAGGAACACGACCTGCTGGCTCCGCAGAAAAGAAGAACTAGACAGAGGCGGTTGGGAAAGGCGGGAAGGCAGCGCGCAGGCGCTATGGGATGCTCCCAGAAGCTTTCCTACTGGACGCTGGGGAGCGTTCCCGCACAGGCTCAGTCAGTACCGATGATACCGATATGTGAAGATTCATTCCTGCTTGTTCCTGGAGATAACCTTTTCCATTTCAGGGCATAGCTTTTCCTAGAGGACTGCTTCCCAGAGGCTAGGACAACCTCCTCAACTTCCTGAGGTAGGCCCCAGGGAGTCAAAACTACCCTTGCAGCCTCCATGCCATCAAATTCAGAGCTCTGAGATTTGGGTGCGGAAGGGAACCTTTATCCTGAGAGAGAAGGTCGGGCTACAACCCCAGAGGCAGTGGGGTGTCCACTGCCAGTTGAAGCAGAAGTGGGAACCAAGGCTGCCTCGGCCATCTGGGAGCTAACAGCAGGACCGAGACCTTGTCCTGTAGAATCTTGAACAGGGTTCGGGCCACCAGAGGCGTGGGAGGAAACACATACAGGAGGCCCTGGGACCAGGAAATCAGAAAAGCATCCGCTGCTAGCCGCAGAGGATGCGGTTGCCTGGAGCAGAACCTTGGCAGCTGTTTGTTCAGAGGACTGGCAAACAGATCTATGGATGGAAGTCCCCATATCTGGAAAATCTTCTGAATGGCTTAAGGATGGAGCTGCCATTCGTGGGGCTGCAGAATCCTGCTCAACCTGTCTGCCAGGTAGTTGTCCTGGCCAGGGAGATAAACAGTTTTGAGAAACATGTGTCTGAGAGCAAACAAGCAAAGGTCCTGTGCCTCCTGATAAAGAAGCCTGGACCCATTGCCGCCCTGCTTGTTCACATAAAACATGGCTACTTGGTTTTCTGTTTGTACTAAGACAGACTGATGAGCCAGGGTTTGAGAGAAAGTCTTGAGGGCTAAGCGAATAGCCCGGAGTTCCAGTAGATTGATCTGCTGCATGGCCTCCCAGGGAGACCACAGGCCCTGGGTGCACTTGTCCAGACAGACAATGTGCCCCCCAGCCCTGCAGAGAGGCATCTGTGGTCAACACCACTGTGAACCCAGGAACCTGAAAAAGGAACCCCTTTCAGTAGATTTGGGGGGGGGGGGGGCAGCCACCAGCGGAGGGAGTTCAGGAATGGTCTGGACACCCTTACTCTGTCTGAGGCTTCCTGTGGCCTGTGACCACTGAGTTCTGAGGCACCACTGTGCAGGCCGCATGTGGAGCCAGGCATTGGGAGTCACATGTACTGTCGAAGCCATGTGGCCGAGAAGCTTTAGGCAGAGTCTGGCGGAGACCAGTGACCTGCTGAGAAACTGGTTTGCCAAGCTTATCAGTCTTTGGGCCCTGTCCTCTGGCAAGAAAGCCTTTGCCAGCAAAGAGCCTAGCCTTGCTCCTTTGAACTCCAAGTTCTGGGAGGGGAGCAAAGTGGACTTTGCGAAGTTTATGACAAAACCCAGGTGTTGAAGAGAAATAGTTCGGAGGGTGGCTTGCCTGGCCTCCTGGCACGTCTGACCCCTGATGAGCCAGTCATCCAGATAGGGGAAGACAAAGATACCCTGATTTCTTAGGTAGGCCGCCACCACTGCCAGGCATTTCGTAAAGAACCTGGGGGCGGAGGTGAGGCCGAAAGGCAGCACTCTGTACTGATAATGGTTTCCTCCCACAATGAACCTGAGGTACTTTCTGTGGTCTGGATGAATGAGGATGCAAGTGTACGCATCCTTTAAATATAAGGAGCATAGCCAATCTCCCTGCTGGAGGTAGGGCAGAAGTGTTCCAAGAGTAAGCATCTTGAACTTTTTTCTCTAGGAACTTGTTGAGATTCCTGAGGTCGAGAATAGGCCTGAGGCCTCCGGTTCTCTTTGGTACTAGGAAGTACCTGGAGTAGAAACAGTGACCTTGGAAGGGGGGAGGCACAGGCTCCACCGCCTTGTCTCGCAACAGGCCCTGAAGCTCCTGAAGGAGGAGGTCTGTCTGGAGAGGAGGCCTTGGAGGCTCTCCTGGAAAGTAAATAGGAGGCAACTGATGGAAATGAAGCATATAGTCCTTGTGGGCTATGCTTAAGACCCAAGTGTCTCCTGTAATTGGTGGCCACCTGTGGGCAAACAGGGCTAGTCGACCTCCTGTGCAGGGCTGGGACAGCAGAGATGGAGAGGCTATGCCTTGGGAGTCAAAAACCCCCACCCTGCTGAGTGGGAGCATGAGCCGGAGGCTTGGGGGTCTTCTGCCTATGGGGCCCATGTCCCTGCCCCTTGGCCTGCTGACCCTGTGGGGGAGCTGGGGAGGCCTGGTAAGGTGGGAACTGTTTGTAGGCAGACAACTTCCTCTGGTAAAAGGACTTTTTACCGAAGCCCTTCTTTTGAGAAGGGGCAGAAGTCTCTCGACAGCCTTGTCCTCGTGAGGTGCTCGGTTTCAAGCTGTGCAGCCTTCTCGGCCATGGGCTTGCCAAAAAGGTTCTCACCTCGGCAAGGGACATCGACCAACTTGTCCTGAACCCAGGGCTAGAGGTCCGATGACTGCAGCCAAGCCTGGTGTCGAGCTGCGATGCCGGCCACCGCAACATGGGCCGAGGCCTCGAAGCCATCGTAGGCGGCTCGGGACATAAACTTAGAGCATTCCCGAATCCCCGAAGACAAGGACTTGAAAATCTGCAAAGGTTCCCCGGAGAGACCAGCAGAGAACCCGGCAAGCTCCTTTGCCAGATCCCGCAAGTACATGCCCATGTACAGCTGGTAAGACTAGACATGGCAAGCAAGCATCGAGCCCTGGAAGCACTTTCTACCAAACGCATCCAGGTTTCAGGCCTCCCTGCTGGGGGGCACCGCGGAGTGCATCTTCTGACTTTTCAGACGATGCATGGCCGGATTCCACCACCATGGAATGGTATGGTAGCTGCGCCTTTTGGAAGCCAGGGATCTTACGGAATCGATAAATGGAATCGACTCGCTTGCTCAGAACCGGCGCCAAGTCCAGTGCCTCCCACATCCGGAAGAGGAATCGTTCCAGCATCGGAGGAACCGTCACAGTAAAGGCCTCCATCAGAGGAGAGTCATACTGGAGGGCCTCGAGCTCTTCGGCTCGAGGCTCCTCCTCGGGGTCCGTGGGGATCGCCAAAGCAGTGGCCATATCCCGAACGAACTCCGAGAACCGGGTATCCTCCGGAGGGGACCTACTCTGGGGCTCAGACTGCGGTGAGTCCAACGGGACGCACCGAGTCTTGAAGGTATCAGGGGACTCCTCGTCCTCCATCTCCCAGGCGAACTCGTCCGAAGAGGAGTCGGGCTTCGACCGCGCAGGGGTTGGCAGCACCCGCCCCGACGCCGAAGGCACCGGCGTCTACACCCTCAGTCCCGACCGGGAGGTCAAGGGTGACCGCGACTGAGGACGACCTCGAGCCTTTATGGTCTCAAGTATCGGCTCGGTCTCCAGGGTCGACTTTGACGTCGATGTCCCGGTGGTCGGGGCAGATGCGCCAGCAAGACTGCCCATCAGCACCCGCTGCTGATCCATGAAGGCAGACAGTCTGCACTCCAAGGCTGTCAACCTGAGACCCAGCTCAGGAGACTCAGCAGCCACCGTCTCGGGCCCCGGCGGCACCAGGCCCAACGTCAGCTCCGTGGGAGGAGAATCGTCGAGGACTTTACATGTCCAGCAGACTCCGGCTCCAGACGAGGTACTTTTGATGGCTTCTCCTGTTCCACGGGCCCGGGACGGCGGTCGGGGGTCCGAGACCTAGCCCTCGAGGAGCCAGGGAGCTCTTCCGACGACGCCCTCGCGAGCCGCTTCTTCCTCTTTCGCTCCCGCTTGGGGGACCCCCTTTCCGAGGAACCGACGATGCTCGGGGTCAGACTCCCAAGATGTCGAGGCCTCAGACGAGGTCCGGGCCCGGCCGGAAGCTGAGTCAGAGAAAATCCTTTCCTTTTGGTGCTGACGACTTCGCAGCGCCTTAGTGGACATTTTTCCACACGGCCCACAGATCTTAGGATAGGATCGTGGTCAGGACCGAGGCACCGAAGGCAGCAGTCGTGTGTGTCCGTGAGAGACATTAGTTTCTTACACAGATCACACTTTTTAAAACCACTGGAAGCCATCGGGGAAAGCACAGTTACTTACCTGTAACAGGTGATCTCTGGGAACAGCAGGATTAAGTCTTCACATATGGGTACGTCGGTACTGACGGAGCCTGCGCGGGAACGCTCCCCAGCATCCTAAAAAGGAAAGCTTTTGGGAGCATCCCACAGCGCCTGCGTGCTGCCTTCCCGCCTTCCCCAACCGCCTCTCTCCTGTTCGAGTTTTAAAGCTGAGACAAAGAGAGAGAGAGGAAAGGAAAGATAGATAGATACAACTCCTAGGGGAGGTGGGTGGGTTGTGAAGACTTATTCCTGCTGTTCCCAGAGATCACCTGTTACAGGTAAGTAACTGTGCTATCTCCAGGAACAAGCAGGAATGAGTCTTCACATATGGGGACTCCCCAACTAGAGATGCCTGGGAGATCCCCAAGGTTGTGAGACCCTGAGAAGGGCTCTACCTCCTCCAATGGATCTCAGGCATCCAACCAGGGATGGCGGGCAGGAGTTGATTAAGTATGGAACAGGTCTTTAAGAACAGCCTGACCAAACAAGGCATCCCGGTGGGAGTCCTTGTCCAAGCAGTAATGGGCAGTGAAGGTATGAACCGAGGCCCAGGTGGCTGCTCGACAGATCTGGTCGATGGACACAGAATTTAGATGAGCCATAGAGGTTGCCATGGCCCTCACATTCTGAGCTGTGACATGGCCCTCCAGAGAAAGGTTCTTACTCTGGTAGGCGAAACAAACACACTGAGCAATCCAATTGGACAGTGTTCTCTTAGAGACTGGAAGTCCCAAATGAGAGGGATCAAAAGCAACAAAGAGTTGAGAAGACTTTCTATGTGGCTGTGTCCTTTGTAAGTAAAAGGCAAGAGCCCTCTTACAATCCAGGGTATGAAGGTTTCTCTCTGCACTTGATGCATGAGGACCTGGAAAAAAGACAGGTAAATACACCTCCTGGTTCAGATGAAAAGGTGAAACCACTTTAGGCATAAAGTGTGGATTGGTCCTAAAGACTACCTTATCATGATGGAACGTTGTATAAGGTGGATTCGCCACTAAAGCCTGCAGTTCACTGATGCGGCGAGCTGAGGTGACTGCAATGAGAAAAATAAACTTTCAGGAAAGAAATTTCAAGGGTTCAAAGGATGGCTTCATTAGCTGGCCAAGGAACCAGATTAAAATCCCATGCCACTGGAGGTAGTCTAATGGGAGATTTAGTTAGAAGAAGGCCTCTCATGAATCTTGCAATAAGAGGATGAGAGGAAATAGGCTGTCCATTGAGAGGCTTGAGGGATGCTGCAATAGCACTCAAATGGACCCTTACTGAATTCATTTTGAGGCCTGCATGGGAAAGATGCAGGAGATAGTCTAGTAAAGAATTCAAAGGTATTGCTAGAGGGTTAAGACCCTTCTCAGTAAACCAAATGGTGAATCTTTTCCATTTAAAAGCATAGGAACGTCTAGTAGAAGGCTTTCTAGAAGCATGAAGGATTTCCTTCACTTGCTGAGAAAGATGCCAATCCTAAAGGTCTAGGCCTTCAGCAACCAAGCCCTGAGATGGAGAGACTGGGGGTTTGGGTGCCACAACGTTCCCCCCTCCTGAGACAGGAGGTCTGGAGCAGATCCCAAGTCCAGGGAGGGAGCTTGAGAGAGATGCAGAAGTAGAGGGTACCACACTTGGCGGGGCCATCGTGGAGCTATGAGGATCATAGACCCTCGATCTCTCTGAACCTGGAACAAAGTCTTGGGAATTAGGGGAATGGGTGGAAAGGCGTACAGGAAGTCCTGACCCCAGTGAAGGAGGAAGGCATCCTTGGCCTGAACCCCCCGACACGGAATTCTTGAACAGAACTGGGGAAGCTTGGCATTCCACGGACTTGCAAAGAGGTCTATGTCTGGGGTTCCCCAAATTTGAAAGATTCTGACTATCTGGTCCATGTGGAGGGACCATTCGTGTGGGAGCAGAACTCAACTGAGTCTGTCTGCCCAAGAGTTTTGAACTCCTGGAAGATATACTGCCAGAAGATGAATTTGATGCTCTCTGGCAAAGGCCCACAATCCCAAAGCTTCGTTGCAAAGCGACAGAGAGCCAGTTCCTCCCTGCTTGTTTATGTAGAACATGGCTACTTGGTTGTCCGTTTGGATGAGGACTGTTTTGTAGCTGAGCAGGGTGTGGAAGACTCAGAGCTAGAAAGATTGCTCTGAGCTCTAAGAGGTTGATAGAGAGGTCTCCTGTGGAGACCAGATGCCCTGGGTGGAGAGGTCTTGAAGATGTGCTCCCCAACCCTCTAGAGAGGCATCTGTTGTGAGGGTTGCTTGGGGTAACAACTGCTGGAAGGGGGACCCCAGCAACAGATTTTGAGTGGATTTCCACCACTGGAGAGACCAAAAGAGGCGCCTGGAGGTTCTATTTTGTCTGACAGACCCCCTGATGCTTGGGTCCACTTGGTGGACAGAGTCCATTGAGCTGCCCTCATGTGAAGGCGAGCATAAGGGACCACATGCACAGTGGATGCCATGTGGCCTAGCAGTTGTAACATCTCTCGAGCAGTTAAATGGCTTTTTAACTGAGTCTGGGAGGCTAACTGTGCCAAGCGTAGGCAACGGGCCTGAGGAAGATAGGCCCTTGAAGTTGTGGTATCCAGCAAGGGCCCTATGAACTCTAGAGACTGAGTAGGGGTGAGCTGGGACTTTGGGAAGTTTATCACAAGTCCCAGATACTGCAGAACACGCATTGTGCAGGCTAGGGAAGTCTGGGCCTCTGACTGGGATGGAGCTCGGATGAGCCAATCGTCCAGATATGGGAATACGAATATTCCTAGAGTGCGTAGAAATGCAGCTACTACTGCCATGCATTTTGTGAACACTCGTGGAGCAGAGGCCAGACCGAAAGGAAGCACCCTGTATTGGTAGTGCTTTCCTTGAAAAAGGAAGCGAAGGAACCTTCTGTGTGTTGGGTGGATGAGGACATGAGTGTACGCATCCTTGAGATCTAGAGAACAAAGCCAATCCTGACTCTGAAGGTATGGAAGGAGAGTACCCAGAGAAATCATCTTGAAATTTCCCCTTGCATAGGAATTTTTTCAATTCTCTGAGATCTAATATGGGTCTGTAGCCCCCTGTTTTCTTTGGGATTAGAAAGTAGGGGGAGTAGAACCCTGAACCCTGTTGAAGAGGTACTTCTTCTATTGCCCCTTGGGCAAGAAGGGTAGCAATCTCCTGACCCAGAAGGTCGAGGAGAGATGTTGGAGAATTGAAATGTCTCACCATAGTGTAAGGAGGAAAGGTTTGAGAAATGAAGTTTGTACCCCTCCCTTATGATGGAGAGGGTCCACTGCTCTGCTGTGATTTGTTCCCATCTGGGAGCAAAGTGAGCTAACCTTCCTGGAATGATGAGAGGCTCTGGTTGTTCTAGAGCCAGAAAAGCTAAGTTCTCTAGATGCAAGTCAAAGGCCCTGAGGAGGCTGAGACTGTTGAGCCACAGCAGTCCTTGTGGTTTTAGGCTTGGCTTGTTTAGGTTGTTGACGCTTTGCAGCAAAACGACCTGCAGAAGATGTCTGTTGACCATAAACAGGATAATATCTTCCCTTCTTGGGAAAATATGGCTTTTTGAATAATCTCTTTTTGACAGGATTAGAGGTAGATTTTGAAAGTCTATCCAAAGCAGAATTTTCTGCATCCATTTGTGTGGCCTTTGCTTGCCAGTCTTTACCAAAAAGGTTTTCTCCTGTACAAGGAAGATTTCCTAATCCATCTTGGACCCAAGGCTCCAAATCAGAAGCCTGTAACCAAGCAATTCTGCGTGCACCTATGGCAATGGCCGAGGCTCTGCTGGCACCCTCAAAAGAGTCAAAGGCTGCACAGTTGGAAAATTTGGAAACATCCTGGGCCTGCTTAAGCCAGGTGAGGAACTCTTCCAGTTTATCTTCTGGAAGGAAAGGGAGGAAAGTTTGCAGATGATCTGTAACCTCTTTCAAAAACATTCCCATATAGAGACTATAGGAGTTGATTCTGGCAATAAGCATACTGGCTTGGAAGATTTTCATGCCGAAAGCATCTAAAGTTCTGCACTCTCTTCCTGGAGGAGTAGATGAGTGCCTCTTTGCACTCTAACTTTTTCATAGCAGACTCCACCACAATAGAATGGTGAGGAAGCTGAGTTTTATGAAATCCAGGACAAGGAGGAACACGGTACATGGTGTCCAACCTACGAGAATGAGAAGAGATGGTGAGAGGAGTCTCCCATATGCCTAACATGTGGTCAGAAAGGATCTCATGAATTGGCAAAGTGGCTGCCTCTTTTGGAGCCTTGGGATATTGTAAAATATCCAATTTTTTGGCTCTAGGCTCTGACTCAGGGGCCACTGAGATAGAAAGCCCCTTAGCCACTTCCCTTATAAAGTCTTGAAAAGACAAGTCCTCTGGAGGAGACATTCTTCTTTTTGGAGAAGGCGGCTCTTCAGAAAGGATTACTGATGCTTCGACCGAGGCCTCCGATGCATCGGAGTCTTCGGAGGAATCGAAGTATCGCCTGTCTGGATGCTCCTGTAAAGCCCAATATGCATACCGAGTGGTATCGACATCGGGAGTTATCGGTACCGGTTCGGTACCGATGGGCATCATCGGACAGGGTACCACTGCAATTGACACCGAAGTCGATGTCGATGCAATCGGTACCGGCACCGGAACCGATATCAGTGCCGGTGCTGGAGCCGGTACCGACAACGATGCTTGTTGCGGTACCAGCGGCGTCGCAGCTTGTATGAAGGCCGTAATGGCATGCTGCATGGTCAGAACATTCTGATCCATCGATGCCATGAATGTCTGGATGTCGGTACCGGCAGATTGAACCGGTACCCCAGAACATTCTAACAGGTGATCGGTCGAGGCCGTGCCATCGATGTCAACCTGTGACCCCATAGGAAGAGCTTTGGAAGCCGGAGCTTCCCGCCGGGGTAATTTTGCCGGAGCAGAATCCTCGAGGGCAAGCCCAGAGGCATCTCAATGCTTAGAGGGAGATCTATCCTTCAAGGACCGGCTAGACTTGTTTGGTTACCTGAGATCCATAGGAGGAAGCAGCAGCACTGGAAGACGTCGATGCCACCGAAGCTGCATCAGAGGGAAACAGGGTATTGAGCTTAGCTGCTCGGTTCTGTAAACCTCTTTTGGATATCATGGAACAGGACGCACAATCCGTGATGGAATGGTCAGGACCCAAACACTTAAGACACCAGTCATGGGTGTCAGTAACAGAAATGGTACCGCTGCACTTAGTGCACTTTTTAAACCCGGAGGCGGGCTTTTCCATAAGGAAAACTTCTGTTAGGCCTAAGGCCATCAGAAAGAAAAAATACACTAAAGTAGAACGGAAATCCTTTGTTTTTTTTTTGTTTTTGTTTTTTTTTTAGAGAAAAAAGAAAAAAAAAGACCGGCGGTACCGATTCGACGTCGAAGACGGCAGACGTGCGACCAAAGAAATAAAATAAAGAACTTCTTCAGCGGTGACAGGAACACAACCTGCTGGCTCCGTGGAAAAGAAGAACTGGAGAGAGGCGGTTGGGAAAGGCGGGAAGGCAGCGCGCTGGCGCTGTGGGATGCTCCCAAAAGCTTTCCTTTTTAGGACGCTGGGGAGAGTTCCCGCGCAGGCTCCATCGGTACTTCAAGGACAACCAAGACTGGGATATTATACTGGGCTATACTGGGAAGCATTCTGTATGAAAGTGCCTGCCCCCCACCACGAAACTCAGGTACTGCCTGTGGTTGGGGTGGATGAGGATGTGGGTAATAAGCATCCTTGGAGGTCTAAGGAGCAAAGCCAGTTTCCCGGCTGGGAGTATGGCAGCAATGTTCCAAGGGAGAGCATCTTGAACTTCTCCCTCACGAGGAATTTGTTGAGTTTGCGCAGGTCAAGGATGGGCCTTAGGTCCCCTGTCCTCTTTGGCACGAGTAAGTATCTGGAGAACCCCTTGCCCTTGGGGCACAGGTTCCATCACATTGTCCCTGAGAAGACCTGCCAACTCCTTCAGAAGGTGGTCCTGGTGGAGAGGACACCTGAGGGGCTCTCCTGGAAAATAAGGAGGAGGTATAAAACCTCCATGACTACCCTTAATGCCCAGACATCGGTGTTGATGGTCACCCACCTCTGGGCACAGAGGTCCAGACGTCCCCCTGTGGACTGCTATCTCCTTGGGGTAGAGCGGTTATGTTCAAGGAGCCAGAAACTCCCCCCCCTGGCTGGGCCGGAGCCAGTGCCTGGTGGTTTTGAAGCCCTCTGCTTACGCGGGCCATGCTTATGTCCCTTGGCCTGCTGACCCTGTTGGGGAGCTGGGGAGGCCTGATAAGGTGGGGAGCTGGGGAGGCCTGATAAGGTGGGTAGTTTCTGTAAGCAGCTCCCTTCCTCGGGCAGGTTTTGTTTTTTTTTGTTTTTTTTTTTACCGAGCCCTTCTGTCAGGGAGGGACAGCAGTCTTTTTAGAGAGCCTGGTCCTCGTCATTAACTCTGTCTCCAGCTCAGCAGACTTGTCGGTCATGGGTTTGCCAAAGAGATTCTCTCCTTAGCAGGGGACATCAATCAATTTGCCCTGAACCCATTGCTAGAGGTCGGACGACTGTAGCCAAGCTTGGCGGCGTGCACCGATGCCAGCCGCTGCTACTCGAGCCGCTGACTCAAACCAGTCATAGGCTACCCGAAACATGAACTTGGAGCATTCACAGACTGCTTTGGCCAGGTTCTTAAACCACTGCAAAAGTTCCTTGGAGAGACCAGCCGAGAACCTGGTGAGTTCCTTCACCAAGTCTCTCAGGTACATGCCCATGTACAGCTGGTAGGCCTGCATGCTCGATGAGCATTGAGCCCCGGTAGCACTTTCTGCCGAGGACATCCAGGGTGCGGGCCTCCCTGCTGGGGGGACACAGAAGAGTGTCTCTTCTGGCTTTTCAGCTGATGCATGGCCGACTCCACCACCATGGAGTTATGCGGCAGCTGTGACATTTGGAAGCCTGCGCTCTGGCAGACTCGATATATCGAGTCGAGCCACTTGCTCTCAACTGGCACCAAGGCCAGTGATACCCACATTCGGAGTATCAGCCATTCCAGGATGGGAGGGAACAGCACCATGAGCGATTCCCACGGAGGGGCCTTTTAATGGAGGATTTCCAACTCATCCGCCTGAAAGTCCTCCTCTGACTCAGTTGAGTATGCCAGGGCCTTAGACATGTCATTGACAGAATAAAGGAAACCCATATCCTCAGGCAGGGACCGCCGTCGAGGCTCTGAGATGGGAAAGTCAGATGGAACGTGGCAGTGGTGATGAGTATTGGGAGACTCCTTGTCCTCTATCTCCCACTCTGAATATAGTCTGTCGAGGACTCATAGGTTGGCTGCTCCATGGGTCTCGGGGACCCCGATGCCCTGCGGCCGGTGCCCCGTAAACTTGTCGGAGATGACCACAGTCCTGTCGAGCAGGACTCTGATCGTGATCTCCGCCAAGGGTCAGCTTGGCCGCCAAGGGTCAGCTTGGATGTCGAGGGCCTGGTGGTCAGGGCGATGAACTGGTCATGCTGAACAACAGCACTCATTGCTGGTCCATGACAACAGAAAAATTGCACTCCAGGGCTGCCATTCTGGACTCCAGACCAGAAGGCTACGGAGCCTTCGGCGCGGGCACTGAGGGACTTGGACCAGAGGCCAGCTCCCCTGAAGGGGAATCCTCAAACAGGATAGTGTCTGGGGACCAAGGCCGGTTGGATCCTTCCGGGGGACCTTTGCAGGCCGCTCCTTCTCAGACACCTCAGATGAACGTCTTGGACTGCAGGACAGGGCCTGGGGAGCATCCAGGTGGTCAGAACCGTTCAAGGACACCATCTTCAAAGGTTGTTTCTTCTTACTGGGTTCCCGAGGGGGACACCCCTTTCCGAGAACCCACGATGAATTTGGGTTAGGAAGGCTCCGTCCAATCTGTCGGGACCTCAGACAAGGCCCTGGCCTTCAGAGGCACCGGGGACTCGGGGGGGGGGGGGAGACTTATCGTGCTACTGCTGGCAGCTTTTGAGGATCTTACTGGATATCTTCTTGCAGAGACCGCAGGATGCCAGGTCGTGGTCTGGCCCAAGGCAGCGGAGACAGCAGTTGTGTGTGTCGGTCAAAGACAATTTTGGAGCACTGATCACACTTCTTAAAGCCAATGGTAGCCATGGGGGAAAAAAAGTACCCCTGCGAGGTCTAAGGCTCTCCGGGTCTGCCAGTGGAAGAAAAAAAGGCACGAAGATGCCAGGAAATTTAAAAAAAAAAAAAAAAAAAAAAGGGGGGGGGGGGGGGGGTCGGTAGGCGGGAAGAGTACCGGTGCGATATCGGAGGACAGTATAAAACTTGGAGAGAAAAATCAACTTTTTCCAGGGGCATGCCAGATGTCTGAAGAGCTCCACAGAAAAAAGGAAACTGAGCAAGATAGCACCCTTGGGTGGGAAGGGGACCATGCATGTGTGATGGCATCTCCCAAAGGCTTTCCTTGAAAGCTGGGGGATGCTTTCACGAGGGCTCAGTCGGTACCAACATCACCCATATGTGAGGACTGACTTCCTGCTTGTTTCCAGAGAAAACACAGTTACTTACCTGTAACAGGTGATCTCTGGGAAAAGCAGGAAGAAGTCTTCACATATGGGTACGTCGGTACCGACTGAGTCTGGGGGGGAATGCTTCCCAGCGTCCAATCAAGAGCTTTTGGAAGCATCCCACCACGCCGGCGTGCTGCCTTCCTGCCTTTCCCAACTGCCTCTCCTCAGTTAAGTTTTAAAGCTGAGACAAAGAGAGAGAGAGGAAAGGAAAAAATAGATAGAAAGATACAACTCCTGGGGAGGAGGGTGGGTTGTGAAGACTTATTCCTGCTGTTCCCAGAGATCACCTGTTACAGGTAAGTATCTGTGCTATCCCCAGGAACAAGCAGGAATGAGTCTTCACATATGGGGACTCCCTAAGATGCCTGCAGTCCTAGCATGCTGAAGATTGAACATGCTATACCTCATAGAGCCAGGCATCCTGAGGCTGGAGGGTAGGAGCTGAACAGAAAGGAGCTGTAAAGACAGCTAGCCTAACATAGGACTACAGGCCAGGAGTCCTTGTGTGGATGATAATTATCATGAAACATATTGAAATGAAAAATTGCAATATGGACCTCACCTACTGGATTGCAGGAAGTAGAGAAGTTCATGGAATCTACTGGGGATCTAGTAGAGGAACTTCCAGGAGGACCTCACTGAGAGTGAAGGTGATAACCTGTAGGACAACAGTGGAGGTCAAAATCCTGAAGTGAGAGGTAACCCCAGGAATCAACTGGGGTAATACAAAAACGGTAGACCTTCAGTGGGAAGCTTCATGGAAAAAGCTAAACACTCTTTGGGCTGCAGAGTTATTCACATTTAGGAGCAAAAAAGGAAGGCTGACCGATTTGGACAAAGTGGCCTAGTCCCAGAGGGAAGAAGGGGTATGGAAAAACCACCGTATTCCCAAAAAGAAAGGACAGGTGTCTGAGGAGTTAGAACCTCAGATCTACTGAAGATCCGCCATATCTTTCCTAACTGGTGAGAGCTAGAAAGATACTGGAGCATGGAGCTTCAGGGGTACCTAAACCTTAGGGTTATGGTAGGAGCTGTCAGTACCACAGTAGTGGTTGTGTGTGTAGTACCCCAAACATGCTGTGTAACAGCATGAACAAGGGTAAAGCCCACTGTCTGGACCATATGGAAGATAAAAACCTATATGAGCATACACAGTTAGAGAGATAAGTATGTAAATACATATCTACCTATAATAAAATATCTCGACAAATACACATCTAGATAGAGATATATATACAGTCAAACCTCGGTTTTCATGATTAATCCGTTCGAAAAAGTCTGACTAAAACCGAAACATATGAAAACTGAAGCAATATTTCCCATAAGAAATAATGTAAATCCAATTAATCCGTTCCAGACACCCAAAAATATTCACAAAAAATACATTTTATAGAGAATAACTATATTTTTAGATACAGAAAACAATGAGAAATAAATATAAATGACTAATGAAATGGATAAATGAACATTTAACATCACTGAAAGCAAGCTAAGTACAGTACTGTACAGTACAGTATGTTAACATCTGGCCTTAGCCACCCCTGACAAGCTGCTGTGCCCAGCTCTCTTCGGAATCACATTGGATTCAGCCCATTAAAATACCTTTACATTAATTGTTCAATGCTTCAGAATGGCAGAAAGTCTTAATGATATAGCTTCAGACGTACCCTGCAAGAAAAAGAACTGCCTCCCACATTCATGCAACATCTCCTGCTTACGTTGACAGTTTTTCTTCCCTGCTACCTCCGAGCCTGAGGGGGCGCTCCAGAGAACGGGCAGGCGGTGAACGAGATCGGGGCCTTCCTCTCTGCGCAATCCTTGCCTCTCTGACTCTGACCAGGCTCGAGGATGTGTTTCATTTACGTGCTCAGCTGGCTTTCGCTTCTCATCACGCTGGCGATCGGTGCAGTGCTGCCGGGACCGGGCGGGCGTTCCGGCAGTGTATACAGACTGGTGTGCAGCACGAGAATGTATGTATTTACAGTACTGTACTTTACGAAAACCGAGGAGATGTACGAGAACCGGGACAAAATCTCAGTCAAAAAAGACGTTGAAAACCGAAGCGTATGAAAACCGGGGCAAATGAAAACCGAGGTTTGACTGTATATATGTAGATACATATAGATATATAGATGGACATGCAGAAATATATCTATGGTGAGATATAGAAGGGCATAAGAAATGCACACACAGCTGACAGACATATATATCTATAAAGATGTAAACAGATATATATATATATATATATATATAGGCCTATATATAAATGTCTGCAATTAAGCAGAGATATGCCTATAAGTACATGCACATAGGAGATGTGAAGAGGAAAGATTCATCTGATAAGGTGGAACCTACTTGAGAAGATATATAGATAATCTATTCCCCCTGGTTATGATGGTGCAAGAATGCTACCCAGTGAAATAACCAGGATGGTTACGTGAAAAGCAGAGGATAATATCAGTCTGTAGGCAGCAAGTCCTGAGTTTCGTAGAACTCTGGTATGGTAAATGGACAGAAGACGCATAAGAAAGAGATACCAGGTTGACCTGCTTGAGGGACAAAAGGGGTATCATGCGTTCTTTAGCTAAATATGCGCTGTCCATGAAGGATTAGGATACCATGAGGAGAAGCTGCAAGTAAAAAAGAGCATATTCCCAGTAGGAACTGAACAACTCTTTAGGCTTTCACGTAAGAGAAGGCTTATGTCCTTTGTTTTAAAAGGAGATAGTAGGGTATTAAGAACCCTTACAGTCATGAGGGCATGACTGAGGAAGGAAGCCTTTTTCAACCATCTAGGATAACTGTTTGCGAAAAATCCCAATGCTCTCTAGCAAGGGCCCATAGTGGAAAGCTTCCCTGTAAATTGCAGACAGCCATCATGCAGGAGAATTCGGAGATAGAACTGGCTGCTGGAAAGCCAGCACCTACGTCGACTATGCTGCCAAACCCAAGGGAATTGGAGATGGCAAGAATAGAAGATAGTGTGATAAGCCTGTAGTGATAAGGATTTCCCAAGAAAGATGTATCCACTGTCTTGGAATCACTACTAAGGCCAGAAAGAATGTAGTGGAGGACAACTCTGGATACTTGTGGAGAAGAACCCGTGGTCCAATCACTAGGGCTCCTGCATAGGCAGCTGCTGGTAAGATAGCAGAAAGAATCTTCCTGCTTAAAGCAGAAAGAACAGAGAGAACAAGAGTAAGAAAACTCTGTACCTGTCTGATGAGCTGCCCAAAAGCAAAGAATGAAGAAGGGAGTTAACTCAAAGAGAAAAACTCCCGACTAGAATAGAAAGAAAGACTAGAAGGGCTGAAGAAGCAGCCCTCCAGTGTAATAGCACCACTCTTACAGGGGAAACTGGATAAGAGGGTAGAGAAAATAGAGCTGAAAGGAAACTTACCATGTGGTAAGTTTGTAGAAGGGAAAACGTCATGCTAGTACAGAAACTATCATTTGATAGTTGTCAAACCTCTTTTCCTGCAGGAAGAAGAGGAGAAACTTGTGACCTATAGACATGAATATCCCAACAACTCATATATATAGAAGAAACTGGATGTCTTGTGAAAAGAGATCCATGTGTAGAGTTTAGGATGAAAAACAGTGAAAAACATTTGCTGAGAAGCAGCCAACTGTAGGTCCTAAACCCCAAGAGGCACAAAAATGATTAATCAGAAACATTATGGTTGCTGGGTTTGCTGAGCCTGGTGAGAGTTTGGATTCTTCAGACCAGGGCAATGCTTCCCCTACTTAGGAACATCTGAATGATGGGCAGGAGAAGAATAAAGCACAGTTACTTACCTGTAACAGGTGATCCCTGGGAACAGCAGGAATTAGTCTTCACATATGGGTACGTCAGTACCGACGGAGCCTGCGTGGGAATGCTCCCCAGCTTCCCAAAAAGAAAAGCTTTTGGGAGCATCCCACAGCACCTGCGCGCTGCCTTCCCGCCTTTCCTAAAGCACAGTTACTTACCTGTAACAGGTGATCTCTGGGAACAGCAGGAATTAGTCCTCACATATGGGTACGTCGGAACCGACGGAGCCCGCGCGGGAAAGCTCCCCAACTTTTCAGAAGAAAAGCTTTTGGGGCTTCCCACAGCGCATGTGCGCTGCCTTCCCGCCTTCCTGACCAGCTCTCCTCAGTTCGAGTTTATAGCTGAGACAATAGAGAAAGGAAAGGAAGATAGATAGAAGATACAACTCCTAGGGGAGGTGGGTGGGTTGTGAGGACTAATTCC
The DNA here is from genome assembly GCA_033557465.1 of Ichthyophis bannanicus. NCBI lineage: Eukaryota > Metazoa > Chordata > Amphibia > Gymnophiona > Ichthyophiidae > Ichthyophis > Ichthyophis bannanicus. Next base: position 865,757,522 of record CM066034.1, read on the forward strand.
TGCTGTTCCCAGAGATCACCTGTTACAGGTAAGTAACTGTGCTATCTCCAGGAACAAGCAGGAATAAGTCCTCACATATGGGGACTCCCTAGCTAAGATGCCGGGGAGATCCCCCTCCAAGGGTAAACCATCTTCGTATGGATCTCAGGCATCCAACCAGGGAAGGTGGGTAGGAGTTGTTTAAGTATGGAACAGGTGTTTGAGGACAGCCTGACCAAACAAGGCATCCCGGCGGGAGTCCATGTCCAAACAGTAATGGGCTGTGAAGGTATGAACCGAGGCCCAAGTGGCTGCTCGACAGATCTGATCTATGGATACAGAGTGAAGATGAGCCATAGAAGTGGCCATGGCTCTCACATTGTGAGCTGTGACATGGCCTTCCAGAGAAATGTTCTTACTCTGGTAAGCAAAAGAAATACACTGAGCAATCCAATTGGAAAGTGTACGTTTGGTGACTGGAAGTCCCAAATGAGAAGGATCAAAAGCCACGAAAGGTTGGGAAGACTTTCGATGTGGCTGAGTCCTGTTGAGGTAAAAGGCAAGAGCTCTTTTACAATCAAGGGTATGAAGGTTCCTCTCTGCACTGGATGCATGAGGAGCCGGGAAAAAAACAGGTAGATATACCTCTTGATTAAGATGAAAAGGCGAGACCACTTTGGGCATAAAGTGGGGGTTCGTCCTAAGGACCACCTTATCATGATGAAACCTAGTATAAGGTGGATTAGCCACCAAAGCCTGCAGTTCACTGATGCGGCGAGCCGAAGTGACAGCAATGAGGAAAAGAACCTTCCAGGAAAGAAATTTCAGGGAGGTAGATACCAACGGTTCAAAGGGTGGCTTCATAAGTTGACCCAGAACTAGGTTCAAGTCCCATGCCACCGGGGGAGGTCGGATGGGAGGCTTAGTTAGGGTCAGGCCTCTCATGAATCTTGCAATAAGAGGATGAGAGGAGACAGGTTGTCCATCTATAGGTTTTAAGGATGCTGCAATAGCACTTAAATGGACTCTTACTGAATTCGTCTTGAGGCCTGCATTGGAAAGATGCAGGAGATAGTCTAGTAGAGAATTCAAGGGAAGTGCTAGAGGGTCAAGACCCTGTTGAGCACACCAAATGGAAAAACGTTTCCATTTGAAAGCATAGGAACGCCTGGTAGAGGGTTTCCTAGAGGCATGAAGGATATCTTTCACTGGTTGAGAAAGATTAAAATCATGAAAACTTAAGCCTTCAGTAACCAAGCTCTGAGATGTAGGGACTTGGGGTTTGGGTGCCACAAAGTCCCCTTCTCCTGAGACAGAAGGTCTGGCGCAGCTCCCAGGTCCAGGGAGGAGCCCTGGGAGAGCTGTAGAAGTAGAGGGAACCACACTTGGCGTGGCCAGCGTGGAGCTATGAGGATCATCGACCCATGATCCCTCTGAAGTTTGAACAGAGTCTTGGGAATCAAAGGAATGGGTGGAAAAGCATACAGGAATTCCTGACCCCAATGCAGGGAAAGGCGTCGTTGGCCTGAGCTCCCTGACACGAAGTCCTGGAACAGAACCAGGGAAGTTTGGCATTCCACGGACTTGCAAAGAGGTCTATGTCCGGGGTCCCCCATTCCTGAAAGATTCTGCGTATCTGGTCCATATGTAGGGACCATTCGTGTGGAAGCAGAACTCAACTGAGTCTGTCTGCCCGAGAGTTTTGAACTCCAGGAAGATATACCGCCAGAAGATGAATTTGATGCTCTCTGGCGAAGGCCCATAATCTGAGAGATTTGTTGTAAAGCGACAGAGCCCGTCCCTCCTTGTTTGTTGACATAGAACATGGCTACCTGATTGTCTGTCTTGACTAGAACAGTCAGGTTGACAAGGAGGGTGTGGAAGACTGAGGGCAAGGAAGATTGCTCGCAGTTCCAGAAGATTGATGTGAAGGGTGGTCTCCTGGGGAGACCAGGTGCCCTGAGTGGAGAGGTGTTGAAGATGAGCTCCCCACCCTATTTGGGAGGCATCTGTTGTGAGGGTTGCTTGGGGCAACGAAGGTTGGAAGGGGGTCCCCAACAACAGATTTTTGGATGACGTCCACCACTGGAGAGACCAAAACAGACGTTTTGAGGTGAATACTTGGTCTGAGAGCAGTCCCGATGCTTCAGACCACTGGGTGGCCAAAGTCCATTGAGCTGCTCTCATATGGAGACGAGCGTAGGGCACCACATGGACCGTGGAGGCCATGTGGCCCAGAAGTTGCAGCATTTCTTTGGCTGACAAGTGACTTCTGGACTGAGCCTGGGAGGCCAAGCTGATTAGCCGTTGGCCTCGGACCAGAGGGAGGTAGGCCCTTGCAGTGGTGGAGTCCAAGCGGGCCCCTATGAATTCCAGGGACTGAGTAGGGATGAGTTGGGACTTGGGAATGTTTACCACAAATCCCAGATATTGAAGAATACGCCTTGTGCGGTCCAGGGACATCTGGGCTTCTGACTGAGATGGAGCTCGGATGAGCCAGTCGTCCAGATATGGGAATACAAAGATTCCCATGCCTCTTAGAAATGCGGCTACGACTGCCATGCATTTTGTGAATACTCTTGGAGCAGAGGCTAGACCGAAGGGAAGTACTCTGTATTGGAAATGTTTTCCCTGGAACAGAAATCAAAGATATTTTCTGTGGGATGGATGGATGAGTATATGCGTGTACGCATCCTTGAGATCTAGAGAACAAAGCCAATCCTGACTCTGAAGGTATGGAAGGAGAATGCCTAGAGAGAGCATTTTGAATTTCTCCTTGAATAGAAATTTGTTCAATTCTCTCAGATCTAGAATTGGTCTGAATCCCCCTGTCTTCTTTGGTATGAGAAAATAAGGGGAATAGAAACCTAACCCTTGTTGAGGAAGAGGAACCTCTTCTATTGCCCCTTGGGCAAGGAGAGAAGAGACCTCCTGATCCAACAGGGTCAGAAGAGATGGGGGAGAATTGAATTGCCTCACCATGGTATGGGGAGGAAGGCTGGAGAAATGAAGTTTGTAACCCTCTCTGATGATAGAGAGGGTCCATTGCTCTGATGTGATTTGTTCCCATCTGGGAGCAAAGTGAGCTAACCTTCCGGGAATGGTGAGGGGCTCTGGTTTTTCTAGAGCCAGAAAGGTTAAGTTCTCTAGGGGCAAGTCAAAACCCCTGAGGGGGTTGAGCCTGCTGGGGTGTAGTAGACACTGCAGGCTTTGACTTTACTTGCTTAGATTGCTGACGCTTAGCAGCAAAGCGAGGCTGAGAAGATTGTTGGCCAGTATTTGTGGAAAATCTGGCCTTCTTGTAGTAAGGCCTTTTAAAAGGCTTCTTTTTGGCAGGAGTAGAAGTAGACTTAGAAAGTCTATCTAAAGTGGCATTTTCTGCGTCCATTTGAGCAGCTTTAATCTGCCAGTCTTCACCAAATAAGTTCTCACCTGTACAGGGCAGATTCCTCAGGCCATCCACGACCCAGGGTTCTAGGTCAGAAGCCTGGAGCCAAGCAAGGCGTCGGGCTGCAATAGCAATTCCCGAAGCTCTACCAGCAACCTCAAAGGAATCAAAGGCTGCCCTGTTGGAAAACTTGGAGACCTCTGAAAGTTGTGCCACCTCAGAAGTGAAGTCCTCCTTTCTATCCTCAGGGATAAAGGGGGCAAAATGCCGTACCTTTAGGGCAAGTTCTCTTAGAAACATGCCCATATAAAGACTGTAGGAATTGATCCTGGCTATAAGCATACTAGCCTGGAAGATCTTTCTACCAAAAGAGTCAAGGGTCTTACATTCTCGCCCTGGAGGGGTAGAAGAGTGCCGTTTAGGACTCTCTATCTTTTTCATGGCAGACTTCACCACAATGGAGTGGTGAGGCAGTTGAGTCTTTTGAAACCCAGGAGGAGGGGGGACCCGGTACATTGTGTCCAACCTACGAGAATGAGGAGACAATGTTAGAGGAGTCTCCCACAAATCCATCAAGTGTTCTTGAAGGATTTCATGGATAGGCAGGGTAACTGCCTCTTTAGGAACCTTGGAGTATCCTAAAATATCCAATTTCTTTGATCTGGGTTCCTTTTCAGAGGATGTAGTAATAGAGAGACCTTTAGCTACATCAATGATGAAATCCTGAAAGGATAAATCCTCTGGTGGAGACATCCTCCTTTTTGGAGAAGAGGGCTCCTCAGGAAGATCAAGCTCAGCAGAGTCATCAGAGGAATTGAACTCATCAGAAGAATCTGAGTATCCTCTATGTGCTTCCAATGCACGATACGCATACCGGTCGGTATCGACATCGGGCGTACCGGGCATGGGATCGGTATCGGGCGAAAGCCCAAATCCGACATGCGGAACCGATCTGCGTTTGGAAGACGATGGCCTCGGTTCCGGCATGGATACCGGAACCGGACTCGGAACCGCTGGATACGGTACCGAGGGCGTCGCAGCCTTAATGAAAGCCAGAACGGCCTGCTGCATGGTCTGGACAGTATTGCCCATAGACGCCACTGCTGCATGGATGTCGGTACCGGTGTTAGCCGGTGTTAGCCGGTACCCCAGAGCAGTCTAACAGGTGATCGGTCGAGGCCGTGCCATCGATGTCAACCTGTAACCCCATAGGTGGTGCTTTGGAAGCCGGAGCCTCACGCCGGGGTTGTTTGGCTGGGGCAGAATCCTCGGACTCAAAATTGAGGGCCTCTCGATACTTTGAAGGAGATTTGCCTTTAGAGGATTTGCCCACAGAAGGTTTGGTTACCTGAGATCCATCCGGAGAGGAAGACCTGGATGACTGTGGTGCTGGATTATCTGAAGCAAACAGCACATGGAACTTGTTGGCCCGGTTCTGCAACCCACATTTAGACATCTGGGAGCAGGATGGGCAGTCCGGTATGGAGTGGTCAGGTCCCAAACATTTAAGACACCATTCATGGGTGTCTGACAGAAATAACAGCACTGCACTTGGCACACTTCTTAAAACCAGGAGCTGGCTTCTCCATGAGGAGAATTTGTGTAGGCCTGAAGGCCTAACAGAAGTTACCAAGTGGTACAGAAAAATAAAAAAGATTTAAAAAAATAAAAAAAAAAGACAGAGAGAGACCGGCGGTACGGGTTTCGGTATGGGGAAGGCAGGTACGTGGTCTGAAGAAACAAATTAAAATAACAATTTCTTCAGCGGTGACAGGAACACGACCTGCTGGCTCCGCGGAAAAAGAGAAACTGAGGAGAGCTGGTGAGGAAGGCAGGAAGGCAGCGCGCATGCGCTGTGGGAAGCCCCAAAAGCTTTTCTTCTGAAAAGCTGGGGAGCTTTCCCGCGCGGGCTCCGTCGGTTCCGACGTACCCATATGTGAGGACTTATTCCTGCTTGTTCCTGGAGATCTGACTCTCCTCAGTTCGAGTTTAAAGCTAACACAATAGAGAGAGAGGAAAGGAAAGACAGAAAAAAAGACAACTCCTAGGGGAGGTGGTTGGGTTGTGAAGACTAATTCCTGCTGTTCCCAGAGATCACCTGTTACAGGTAAGTAACTGTGCTATCTCCAGGAACAAGCAGGAAAGAGTCTTCACATATGCGGACTCCCCAGCTAGAGATGGCCGGGAGATCCCCAAGGATATGAGACCCTGAAGGGGGTCTCAGTCCTCCTGTGGATCTCAGGCATCCATTCTGGGAAGGAGGATAGGAGTTGTTTAAGAGTGGAACAGGTGTCTGAGAACAGCCTGACCAAACAAGGCATCCCGGCAGGAGTCCTTGTCCAAGCAGTAATGGGCTGTGAAGGTATGAACAGAGGCCCAGGTGGCTGCTCGACAGATCTGGTCGATGGACACTGAATGTAGATGAGCCATAGAGGTGGCCATGGCCCTCACATTATGAGCTGTGACATGGCCTTCCAGAGAAAGGTTCTTACTCTGGTAGGCGAAAGAAATACAGTGAGCAATCCAGGTGGATAGTGTTCTCTTAGAGACTGGAAGACCTAAATGAGAAGGATCAAAAGCAACAAAAAGCTGGGAAGACTTTCTATGTTGCTGTGTCCTAAGTAAAAAGCTAGAGCTCTCTTACAATCCAAAGTATGAAGAGCCCTCTCTGCACTGGATGCATGAGGGGCTGGAAAAAAGACAGGTAAATATACCTCTTGGTTAAGATGAAAAGGTGAGACCACTTTTTGCATAAAGTGGGGATTCGTCCTAAGGACTACCTTGTCATGATGGAACCTTGTATAAGGTGGATTGTCCACTAAGGCCTGCAGTTCACTGATGCGGCGAGCAGAAGTGACTGCAATGAAGAAAATAACCTTCCAGGAAAGGAGTTTCAAGGAGGTTGTGGACAAGGGTTCAAAGGGTGGCTTCATAAGCTGACCAAGAACCAGATTTAAATCCCATGCCACCGGAGGGGGCCTAATGGGAGGTTTAGTTAAAGTTAGGCCTCTCATGAATCTGGAGATAAGAGGATGAGAGGAGATAGGTTGTCCATTGACGGGTTGAAGGGATGCTGCAATAGCACTCAAAGGACTAACTGAATTTGTCTTAAGTCCTGCATTGGAGAGATGCAGGAGGTAGTCTAACAGAAGTCAAGGTAGTGCAAGAGGGTCAAGACCCTTTTCAGCACACCAGATGGAAAATGTTTTCCATTTAAAACCATAGGAACGCCTAGTGGAAGGTTTCCTGGAAGCATGGAGGATATCCTTCATTTGCTGAGAAAGATTTAAGCTTTGAAGGTCTAGGCCTTCAGTAACCAAGCTCTGAGGTGAAGGGACTTGGTGTTTGGGTGCCACAAAGTCCCCTCCTCTTGGGACAGAAGGTCTGGAGCAGCTCCCAAGTCCAGGGAGGGGGCTTGGGAGAGATGCAGAAGTAGAGGGTACCACACTTGATGACGTGGCCAACGTGGAGCTATGAGGATCATAGATCCTTGATCCCTCTGGAGTTTGAATAGAGTCTTGGGAATCAAGGGAATGGGTGGAAAGGCATACAGGAAGCCCTGACCCCAATGGAGGAGGAAGGCATCCTTGGCCTGAACTCCCTAACAAGGAATTCTGGAACAGAACCGGGGAAGTTTGGCATTCCACGGACTTGCAAAGAGGCCTATGTCCGGGGTTCCCCATTCCTGAAAGATTCTGAGTACCTGATCCATATGCAGGACCACTCGTGTGGAAGCAGAGCTCGACTGAGTCTGTCTGCCCAAGAATTTCGTATTCCTGGGAGGTATACTGCCAGGAGATGGATTTGATGCTCTCTGGCGAAGGCCCACAATCTGAGAGCTTCATTGCAAAGCGACAGAGAGCCAGTTCCTCCTTGCTTGTTTATGTAAAACATGGCTACTTGATTGTCCGTATGAATGAGGACTGTCTTGTAGCAGAGGAGGGTATGAAAGACCTTGAGAGCTAGAAATACTTCTCGAAGTTCCAAGTGATTGATATGAAGAGAGGTCTCCTGTAGAGACCAAGTGCCTTGGGTGGAGAGGTCTTGTAGATGAGCTCCCCAACCTGCTTGGGAGGCATCTGTTGTGAGAGTTGCTTGGTGTAACAACTGCTAGAAGGGGGACCCCATGAACAGGTTTTAAGTGAATATCCACCATTGGAGAGACCAAAAGAGATGTTTCGAGGTTGCTATTTGGTCAGAGAGCTCCTGAAGCTTGAGTCCACTGGGTGGCTAAAGTCCATTGAGCTGCTCTCATGTGTAGGCGAGCATAGGGTACCACATGTACTGTGGAAGCCATATGGCCTAGTAGCTGTAGCATCTCCTGAGCAGTTAAGTGGCTCCTTGACTGAATCTGGGAGGCTAGTTGCACCAGACGTTGGCAACGGGCCTGAGGAAGGTAGGCCCTTGCAGTGGTGGTATCCAACCAGGCCCCTATGAATTCCAGGGACTGAGTAGGAATGAGCTGGGACTTTGGAACGTTTACTACCAGTCCCAGATACTGCAGAATGCGGCTTGTGCGGTCCAGGGATATCTGGGCTTCTGACTGGGTTGGAGCTCGGATGAGCCAGTCGTCCAGATATGGGAAGACAAAGATTCCCCGTGTGCGTAGAAATGCAGCAACTACTGCCATGCATTTGGTGAACACCCTGGGAGCAGAGGCCAGACCGAAAGGAAGCACTCTGTATTGGTAATGTTTTCCCTGGAAGAGAAAACGTAGGAATCTCCTGTGAGATGGATGGATGAGAACATTTGTGTACGCATCCTTGAGATCTAGAGAACAAAGCCAATCCTGGCTTTGAAGGTATGGAAGGAGAATGCCTAGAGAAAGCATCTTGAACTTCTCCTTGTAGAGGAATTTGTTCAATTCTCTGAGATCTAAGATGGGTCTGAATCCCCCTGTCTTCTTTGGGATTAGAAAATAGGGGGAGTAGAACCTTGACCCTTGATTAAGAGGAGGAACCTCTTCTATCGCCCCTTGGGCAAGTAGGGTGGTCACCTCCTGACCTAGTAGACCAAGGAGAGACGTGGGAGAATTGAAATGTCTCACCATTGTGAAGGGAGGAAGGTCTGAAAAATGAAGTTTGTAACCCTCTCTTATGATGGAGAGAGTCCATCTGGGAGCAAAGTGAGCTAACCTTCCTGGAATGGTGAGAGGCTCTGGCTGTTGTAGAGCCAGAAAGGCTAAGTTCTCTAGCATCAAGTCAAAAACCCTGAGGGGGTTGGGACTGCTGAGTTGCAGTAGCCCCTGTAGGCTTAGGCCTGGCTTGTTTAGCCTGCTGACGTTTGGTGGCAAAGCGACCTGCGGAAGAGACTGTTGGCCTGAGGTAGAAGGAAATCTGCCCTTTTTATAAAAAGATTTCTTAAAAATCCTTTTCTTAGCAGGAATGGAGGTTGACTTCGAAAGTCTATCCATAGCAGAGTTTTCTGCATCCATTTGCGTGGCCTTTATTTGCCACTCCTTGCCGAACAGATTTTCACCTGTACAGGGTAGATTTCCTAAATCATCCTGAACCCAGGGTTCTAGGTCAGAAGCCTGGAGCCAAGCAATCCTGCGAGCAGCTATGGCAATGCCTGATGCTGTGCTGGCACCCTCAAAGGAGTCAAAAGCTGCCCTGTTGGAAAACTTTGAGATGTCCCGAGTATGCTGAAGCCAAAGGAGGAATTCGTCCCTTTTGTCTTCTGGAATAAAAGGGAGGAAAGTGTGCAACTTTTGTGCAACCTCCTTTAGGAACATACCCATATAGAGACTATATGAGTTGATTCTGGCAATGAGCATACTGGCTTGGAAGATTTTCTTATCAAAAGCATCCAAGGTTCTGCATTCTCTTCCTGGAGGAGCAGAAGAGTGTCTTTTTGTACTCTTTATTCTCTTCATAGCTGACTGCACCACAATAGAATGGTGAGGAAGCTGAGTTTTTTTAAATCCAGGACAGGGAGGGACACGATACATGGTGTCCAATCTGTGAGAATGAGGAGAGAGGGTGAGAGGAGTCTCCCATAAATCAATCATGTGTTCATGAAGAATCTCATGAATTGGTAAGGTGACAGGCTCTCTAGGAGCCTTAGAGTATCCTAGCATATCTAATTTCTTTGCTCTAGGCTCTGATTCAGAGGAAACTTGCATAGAAAGTCCTTTAGCTACTTCTCTTATGAAGTCTTGAAAGGACAAGTCCTCTGCACGAGACATTCTTCTTTTTGGAGAAGACTCCTCAGAAAGGGCAAGAGATACTTCAGGAGACTCATCTGATGAATCGGAATCCTCAGAGGAATCAAAGTATCGTCTGTGAGGGTGCTCTTCCGATGCTCGGTACGCGTACCGAGCGGTATCGACATCGGGTGTTCCCGGTACCAGGTCGGTACTGAGGAATAACCCTGGACCAGGAATCGCTGCCCTAGTCGATGTCGATGCGGTCGGTACCGGCATTGGGGCTGGTACCGGTGCCACAGTCGATACCGACAGCGGGGCTCGTTGCAGTATCAACGGCGTCGCAGCTTGAATGAAGGATGTGATAGCCTGCTGCATGGTCAGAACATTCTGATCCATAGACGCCAAGAATGCCTGGAAGTCGGTACCGGACGAATGTGCCGGTACCCCAGAGCATTCTAACAGGTGATCGATCGAGGCTGTGCCATCGATGTCAACCTGTAACCCCATAGGAGGAGCTTTGGAAGCCGGAACTTCCCGCCGGGGTTGTTTGGCTGGTGCAGGATCCTCGAGGGCAAGCCCGGAGGCATCTCGATGCTTAGAGGGAGATCTACCCTTCGAGGACCTGTTAGGTTTATGTTTGGTTACCTGAGATCCATCAGGGGATGAAGACCTTGAAGATGTCGATGCAACCGGCGGTACTTCGGTGGGAAACAGCACATGGAGCTTGGCTGCTCGGTTCTGTAACCCCCATTTAGACATCATGGAGCAGGACGGACAATCCGGAATGGAGTGTTCAGGACCCAAACATTTAAGACACCATTCGTGGGTATCTGTAACAGAAATAGTACCACTATACTTAGCACATTTTTTGAAGCCGGAGGCTTGTTTCCCCATAGGGGAGAATTTCTTATGGGCCTGGAGGCCTAAGAAGAAAATACACCAACTGAGGGAAAAAAAGAATAGAAAAAAAATTTTTATTTTTTTTTTTGAAGAAAGACAGACCGGCGGTACCGGCCCGGAGTCAAGGAAGGCAGACACGCAACCAAAGAAACAAGATAAAATAAAGAACTTCTTCAGCGGTGACAGGGCTCGACCTGCTGGCTCCGCGGAAAAGAAGAACTGAGGAGAGTCAGTTAGGAATGGCGGGAAGGCAGCGCGCAGGCGCTGTGGGATGCTCTCAAAAGCTTTCCTTTTTGGGAAGCTGGGGAGCATTCCCGCGCAGGCTCCGTCGGTACCGACGTACCCATATGTGAAGACTCATTCCTGCTTGTTCCTGGAGATAACCTTCTACCCCTAGGGGAAGAAAGTTTGGTAGGACATTTCCTACCTATTTGGGAAGGAGAAGGCGTCGAGCAGCCTTTAGCAACAGAAAAGTCAGTGAACCACTGGGAAACCTGATGTAGAGACTCCTTATTGAAGAGATTTTCTCCAGTGCAAGGAATATTACCCAGTCTTTGTTGAGCCCATTTGTCTAAGTCTGAAGCTTGGAGCCAGGCTCTACATTGTGCCCCTATGGCTATCGCAGAAGTTCTGCTAACAGACTCAAATGAGTCTAGGGAAGCACGAGTAAGAAACCAAGAGATATTTTGAATATGACTAAGTAGTAAGGAGTAGTCTGCACTCTTGGGCTCTGAAAGAAAAAGGAGTCAAGATATAATTTCTTTGTGACCTCCTGAAGAGATAAACTCAAAAAATATATGAGAAAATTCTTGCTGACAGCATGATGTCTGGAAGGTTTGATGTCCAAAGGCATCTAGTGTCCTAGACTCATGACCTGGTGGATAAGAAGAGTGCTTTTTCTTACTCTTCACCCTCCTCATTGCTGATTCCACTACAATGGAATGATGAGGAAGTCGAGTCTTTTGAAAGCCTGGAGAGGGGGGTACCTGATACAAGAGATCAGTTGCTCTGGACGGTGGGGGTACCTGTAAAGGTGCTTCCCACATTGCATCATTCCTTGCAGGACCTTCTAGGAAAGGAAGCATTATGTCCTCCTTTGCTCCAGAAGAAACAGAGCCTTGTGTAGGATCATGGCCAGGGATAGGAATGGCAAGAGATCTTGCCATATCCCAGAGGAAACTCTGAAAAGAAGGATCTCCAAAGAGAACTTCTCCTGGACAGGCTAGATCTGAAGAACTAGCCAGTGCACCGAAGGATCTATCCGAGTAAATAGGAATATAAGATCCTGCACGGTGCAAAATAGGATCCTTAAGGAATGGATGCTGGTACTGGAGGTCAGGACCTGTGACAGTCAGTACTACATCGTCCATGCCAGGTATCGACTCCAGACTTGGTATGGAAAGGAGCGATCCTGATGAAAAAGGCATGGAAGGAGCTGGCCCCGATGCTACTGTGGATACCGGTACTGATACCGATACCGGTAGCACTGTCGGAATCGAAGCAGACACCGACATCGGAACAGGCATCGGTGGCAGCTCAATCGGTACTGAGGTGACCGAAAGCCTTCGACAATTACCCTCGGTACCGAACATCCGGTACAGACAGGTGGTGTCGGTACCCAGTCTTCCAGACTAGAGATCAATTCCAGACTTGGCATCGAAGGAAGCGAGTCTATCGATGCACGTCTGGAGGGTACCGGCATCGGTGGTGTTATCGGTGTCGATGCCGATACTGGAAAGTCAATCTGGAGCGTATCCACCGGTCCCATAGGTACCGAGGAAGCCAGATGACAATCCCTGGGGAGGAGTGTTACGTCCAACACCAGTGCCGATGCCGGGGTATCGGTACCGCTCGAAGCGGATGCCACCACCGAGCATGGCTCAGGTATGTTCTGTGAGGGGTGAACCCCAGGAACCACCTAAAACCAAACATAGGCTTTGGGGGCCAAAGACTCCCGCCGGGGTTTTGAAGCCAATAGACCCTCGAGGGCAAGACCGGAGCCGTCTACATGCTGAGCATGAGACCTACCACTCGAGGGTTGGCTAGTCTTAACAGACTGTTTGTGGGTTACCTGATCCTGAGAAGAAAGGGACGGTGCCCCGAAGTTAGAGGGGAACCGAGTATCGAGAACTCTCGATGTAGAAACTGTCTTCTCACCAGACTGTTGCCCAAAGGCTCCGGAGGAAAAAGGGTCAGGCCCCAAACAGGTTAGACACCGACTTTGAGGGTCTAAAAATAGTGTTGTACCGCCGCAGTCTGAACATTTCCTGGAGAAAATGTTTGGCGGTTCCATGAAGGAAAAAGAAGAGGCCTAAAGGCCTGAGAACCGTGGGACACTATGAAGAAAAAAGGTATCTGAAAAAGGAAAAATTTATAAGAAAACACACCGGCGGTACCGGTGGTGTCGGGGAGACAGCCGCAACTACAAGAAAAATAAAAAATAAAAGAAGAATTTTCTGCGGTGACAGGAGGACGTCCTGCTGGCTCCGTGGAAAAACAAAAACTGAGGAGAGGCAGTTGGGAAAGGCGGGAAGGCAGCACGCAGGCGTGGTGGGATGCTTCCAAAAGCTCTTGATTGGACGCTGGGAAGCGTTCCTGCACAGACTCCGTCGGTACCGACGTACCCATATGTGAAGACTCATTCCTGCTTGTTCCTGGAGATAACCCATAATCTGAGCAGCGAGACCTAATTACAGAAAAATGTATGCAAAAAACAGACTGAGGCTAGTTAAAATCCAGTACGCTTGCAAAACTTTAACACAGTCTTGACTGACAGTTGGAATAATTTCATGATCCAATACTCTGAATATGGTGCTAAATCAATTTTCTGGTGCTTTTTTAACTCCTAGTGATTTTGTAAACTGCTTTGTTTTAACTATAAAAGCGGTATATCAAGTTCAATAAAACAAAAACTTAATCAGTATTATAATTCCTGGAAGAGAGATATAATCTTTCACAGCACAAAGCAAAGCTTTTCTGTAAGGTGGAGTCCTAGCAATAAGCCACCATGACCAACACGAACTGCATGCCGGCTGCAATTTGCAACTTTAAAGAAAAAAAAAATGATTCTGATGCAGGCAAGCTGCTAAATCAGTTGAGAAAAAATGAAAGTAAAAACAAATACGAATCATCAGAGCACAGATCGTGTGTATACACACATGGAATCAGTACTCAGTTTGCTATGTGAATAAACATTGTAAGAAAACTGCAGAAATTAGTTTTATTACAACATATTAGAAATCTCACCAAAAAAACACACTGTGCAACAAGTATAATCACCCACATGATGCTTATCTTGACTTTGCTAATGCCTTATTAGTTTAAAGAGTTACATTCATATAAAGTAGTTATTTCCTGTCCTCCAAGTACTACAATCTAAGGTCTAGAATTTCTAACTTAGATTAATGTATAAACATGATTTTTTAAGAAACTACAGGCTCCATTATTGTCAGTGGTGCCTTTTTTTTTTTTTTTTTAAATTGCTGTCGAGTCATGTGCATTAAATAACCCAGGTTAGTAGATCTAGCCCTAAATTTGCTCTTAAGGCAATGAGGGTGAAATGACTTGCCCAAGGTCGCAAGGCTTGTCAGCAAGATTTGAGTCTTGACACCCTTAGTTCTTATCAACCTGCTGTTTTAACCACTAGGTTACTCCTCCACTCAAGATATGGCTTTGATGCAATAAACAGTAACTAGCAAAAAATTATGAAGTCTTATACCTAATGCTCTCCAGGTGACACTAGATACATATTCAGCACATTTTTTTTTTTGGGGGGGGGGGGGTTCCCCACCTACCTGAAAGATCGATCAATAATGGTTATTACATCTCCATTCTTCAGTTGCACAGGTTGGTCAATAAAAGTACCATTCAACTGTGTTGGATTGACAGCACTTAAATTAGTTACAATTACCTAGAAAAAGAAACAAACAGGAATTTTGCTTTAAGTTTCCTATTAAATGCTACAATCAGAAGTTAATTCAGCTATGCCTTGGACATATATAACTGGACCAGCTCAAAGTCTCAATTCAAAATATTTCCACCTCACTTATTTTATTTATATTTAACATTTCTTATATACTGCCTCTCTCATATCAAGGCGGTTTACATTGAACAAACTGAAATTACATTGAACAGGGCATTATAACTTGGATATAACTATTTTACAGGGAACATGGGCAATGGATGGTTACATGGCTTGCCCAAGACCACAAGGAGCACCTGTGGGACTAGAAACCCCAGTCCTTCCAGCAAAAGTTGCTGTCCTCTAGTGGGATTTGAACACCCAACCTTCCGGCCTGTGGTAACATGCCCCAACCACTAGGCCACTCCTCCCTCTTGCTTCTCTTATCACAGCATATGGTTCTTTCCCACAAGAAAGATTTTTCCAAACATTAAAAAATGGAAATTACACTTACCTGGTAATTGATGTTCCTTGAGGGAGTACAGTTCAGTCCTCCACCACTGGGTAGTGCACCTCCTCCTGCAACATGGAGACTGGACAAGTCAAACTTGTGACATCACCGGGTATATCCTGCTGGTCTTCTCCCATGATCCCCCAGTGACCTACTGTCAAAGCAGACTCAAAGGAGCAAACAACCAGTTAAAGTACTAAATACAAAGCTATGCTCAAACTTCAACTTTAAAATCACAGGGCCCCAAAAAGAAAGGCCGAAAACACCCTCCTCCGTGCCCCTGTCCCCCTGCGCACCAAACAGCGGAAGACAGAGAGCTAGAAGGAAGGAGAACTAAGGAAGAGTATAGGCAGAAAAGGTTGCTCTCGCGATTACCTGCCAATCAGAGCCCGTTGCCGACTCTAGGATCCGAAAGCATACTCGGAACTGACACCTCGCGTCTGAAACATCCATCCCTGGGCGGGAATGAGGACTGAACTGTACTCCCTCAAGGAACATCAATTACCAGGTAAGTGTAATTTCCATTTCCTTATCGGTCCTACAGTTCAGTCCTCCACCACTGGGATGTACCAGAGCAGTAATCATTGGGAGGGACCTATCCAGTCGGCTCGGCCCCTAAACGAACAGAGCAGGCACCGACCCCAGCCCGCTCCTCACGTCAACAGGCGGTAAGCCAACCAGGAAGACATGACCGAGAGCCCACTTGGATCCTCTTCACTGGTGAAAACAGCACAAAACTCTGCCCCAAGCAGCACTAGTGCTTCAGAAAGACAAACTTGCCATCGCAAACACACTGAACGCCCTAGAAACAGACCTACTGAGAAGGCTACTGGAGCTCCGCTTGAGCTCCCCCTTGGCTCTCGACCCCACCAGGGTGTCAAATGTTAGCAACCGCTGCTCTCCCGCAGAACCCGCCTCCACGGAGGGACAGGCAGCGAAGAGACCTCCCAGAAAGCGACGGAACCTCACCTAAGGTCCAAGGAACGCAGGTTACAAGCAAAGTGTTCTTGCATAAGTCCCAAACCGACAACTAAACAGGCACAGCCGGATTCCACGAGGGAGAACGGAACCAAGGTCCATCCAGACAGAGATGGGAAGCAAAATGAGGGAAATGGAAAAACCACCAGCGTCAAACACCCTATTTGTCACACCTCTTAAGGGCTTTATTCTTTGCAACACAAAGTAGCTCTACAGCTATGTCCTGGACCAGTTGGAGTCTTTTTAATTGAGAATGTGGAATGCAGCTAAGCAATGAGTTGCAATAAACCAAGCATGATCCACCAAGGGCATATAAGAGGGTGTCAAGTGCCCCAGAGTCCAGCGTTGTTTCAGAAGATGTGGAGTCTTACATGGTGTGACAAAAAAGGAGACTCTGGTAGCCACGCCCACGACGCAATGCCAGTAGGCCAACCGCTTACATCACCTGGATATGCCCTCCGGAATTGGAGGAACCAAGCAGAAGTAGCAATCGCCGACGTGATCCATGGGCCCTCTCCAGATCATTGGAACCGCAAGAGACTTTGATGGTCTTTTCCCATCCATCCACAGCCTGAGATTTGCTACACATGTATTGCAGCATATGTGTGGCGCCTAGCTTTTATCCTGATCTTTTATTCTGCAGCCAAAATATAAATTGTAGGCTTTCTGAACCGCCACAGTCATATGCCATTTTTGTGATGTAAAAGTCACATCACCACAACTAGAGCAGAAATTATCTGCATGATTAACACCAGGACGAGGAATCGCCAAATATGCTGTGAGTGACCTATCAGTATAAAATAAATAGGTTTTTTTTGTTGTTTTTTTTTTTTACTGTCAAGCGAGGCAAATTTAAGTAGTGACTGCATCAACTGGTTTTGGACAGTTATTTCGATTGGTTGCATGTAAAGATTATGCAAGCTCACGCAAATGTTGCAGAATACACTGGTAATGGTCCCCACTGACTAATGAAGAGCACATATCTTAGCAACCAGACCCAGTCGGCCATTTTCACTATGACCTCTGAAAGGCATAGAATGGACCGGGCCATGGCCCCGTACCAATGCGTCGACGCTATCCAGTAGCCTCATATGTCCTCTGCTAAACATCGACCCGTCGCCGCAGACTGACAGGTCGCCATGAGGTCCAATATGGGCTGACCGCATCTGAGCACACGCGGCGCGCACACCGCCTGATGCAATCTCACTCCTCCGGCAAACACTCGGACCCCGCTAAGGACATTCGCCACCACAGTGTCCCCACCGAAACGCAGGCCGCCAAGGCTTCAACCGCGCAAGCTGTCCCTTCGCTCGGGCCACCCTGACCACCCGACAGACTCCACCCTGCCGATCGAAATAGGCCACCATCCCGGAGATCTCAGACAGCACCTACAGCGCTCGATCCGCTACCGTGTCCGTGAACGCCTGCCACGGCTGACGTACCGCGTACCGTTCCAGTCAGACGATGGAACACTGGGCATGCTGCGTACACTAAAACGCCTTGTACATAAAGTATCCCCAAAATGTAGCCGAGTCTAACCACGCTCCGGCCAAGCTCCCGGAAGAAAGGGACAGAACCTTATAAAAAAGAAGTGGGGACAATTAGGAAGGCTTTCCTGTTTGATTATTCTTTTTTTTTTCCTTTTTACAACTCCATAAGGGCCACAAGGCACACAACCGAACAGGGCATTGTCCAGAGAACGCAAGGCCCCTCCTCCA
This sequence comes from Ichthyophis bannanicus, assembly GCA_033557465.1. Lineage (NCBI taxonomy): Eukaryota > Metazoa > Chordata > Amphibia > Gymnophiona > Ichthyophiidae > Ichthyophis > Ichthyophis bannanicus. The sequence continues at coordinate 865,775,045 of CM066034.1, forward strand.
GGCTGACTCCACAGCCTAAACCGGCAGTCACCTTGGCTGATGCCGAGCAGCGCGGAAGCCCACTTGTAAGCCCAGCATATGAAGTATGCCTACTAGTACAGCATTCCACAATGGAGGGACATGTAACCGGACGGCTTTGAATATGAACCTACAGATATCCCGCGCTTGCTCCAAGACAAGCACTGTGCAGCCTACTGGTCTTCTCGGAGCACCGCCACGACCCGAAGACCTAAACCGGACAGCAAAAGACGACGTACGCTGGGCCCGAAGGAACCTGGTTGAACGGATCCCAGCACTCAATGTATCGTTAGGATCGGAGCCTCCCCCCAAGGACTCAGCTCTGGCTGGAACCGGCTGAGCATAACTCCAGGCCCTGCGGCGAGCCCCCACGAAGAAGTGGGACGCAACGATGCCTTGAGGAAAGGGAAGGCCCAATGGGTGAAGCAAGTTGCTAGCCGACCAAGGGAGTAAACCCCACACGCGCACCTCAACGGAAGGTCGGAAGAACCGAGGATTCTGGTCCCACAGGTGCGCCTGCTAGCCTTTAACATACACCTCCGCAGGTACAAAAAAACTTAAATTGTGAGCACCTTCAGGGGTAAGGGGAATAGACAGCCTCCGACTGTTGACCACCTTGTCTTGCACAACAGACAGCAGCACCCCACCAAACAAATGATTGGGAATATATGACCTCAGAACCCCAAGACAGAGGTAAAACAGTAGAACGTGCAGTGGACGTGAATTTCCAGATCTGCCAGCCCCCCTGCCCACATTGAGAAGAGGCAGAGAAGAACTGGACCAGCGGATCTGGAGGGGTGCCTCCTGGACAGCCGGGCCACCGAAGGGAAAGCTGATGACTGAGGCCCAAACTCCTCAGGATGGCCCCGTCTTGCATTGGCAACCCCATGCAACACCATGACAACCCCGCTCACGATATCCCAAGCGATCTCTGTCATTGCTGCAACAATCACCTGAGCATGAGATCACAGACGGAACACGGACATGCAGACGCACTCAAGGAGAGTGCACCTAAGAAGTATGAGCCTATCCAACATCCAGCACCACATGTCCAGGTGTCCCACTCCTGTCACCCAAAACACAGGACGCTTGAACCTAGGTGACCGTCATAGCAAAGACAGGGAGGCCTGACTGCCGCTATCAACCCTTCCAGGACCCTGGAACACTAAGCCCCGGACTGTGCCATCCAGCAACACTTCTCACGATCCCCAGCAGGGGCCTTACCCCAGATGGCCCAGAGGGGCAGTGTTCCCGCCAAATGGGCAAGCTGCGCTCTGATAACATAGTGCAGAAAACCAAATCAAAGTGTCTTAACCTAGCTAATTTTTGTCTAATAGTGATCATTCATAATATCAGCCAGGCTCAATCATAACATTAGTATTAATGATCTCTAAAGATTGAAGAGTTACTAATGTAACACTAAAAAAAACAAAACAAAAAAAACAATTAAAGAGCTTCAAAGGCGATCTTGGAAACTACAGACCAATGAATCTGAGTTCAGTGCCAGTTAAATGATAGAACTTGTTCTGAAAAGCAGCACCAAGCTGTCTTTTCAAAGGGTTAATAAACACGTGAGTAAGCCAAATGATATGTATCTGGATGTTTTAGAAGGTACTTGACAAAGCCCCTTATGAACTTCTCCTGAGGAAGGAGATGATGTGCTATTATAGAATGGGAAATGGATCAAAAACAGGAACACAATAGGACTAAATGGCCAGTTTTCGCACAGGAGACCCGTAAATAGTGGAATGTCTCGGGATCTGCACTGGAACTGGCATCTGGTAACATCTACTGCACTGAAATGATCTGGAAAAGAGATCAGCAAGCATGGCGATCAAATTTGCAGATGGCATAACGACATTTAGAGGCTGTCTGCACAATTTCCAAGCGTATAAACATGGAAATAGCATCCTTATGTAAATGACAATTTCAGAAAGGGCTCAATTTGTAGGTGGTTGTGCCGCCGATGACCCTGAATGGCCAAATCCTAGCACGGAAACCTGCTGCTGACAGACGTCGCTAACTGCCGGAATGCAGACAAAGGTAAAGGCACCCCCCAAGAAGTAAAACCCAAACCAATCACATTGCATTCAAAGAACAATAAACTATCATGAAATTAAAAGGAAACTAAAATTAAAAGGAAATTAAAATTAGAATTAAAATTAAAAGTAACAGCAAAAGGAAGTCCTTATCTGGGTGTAGCCGCGTGGAACAGCGTCGTCTGCTTAAACGCGGGGCTGCTCCGCTCTCCGCCACGAGGCCTCAGCCCTGCTGAGAAAATGGCGCCAAACCGAAGCAGGCCCGTTTGGCGCCAAACACCACAGAGGCGGCAAGAGCTCAGAGCCCCTCCATGCGGACTCGAGAGACTCCCTTGTGGCGTCGGGATGCAGCAGTTACCCCGCTGTAGCTGCGGGGTGAAGAGCTGTCCAGACACGCTGCTGCCTCGCGCCACCAGAAGTAGCAGACACTGCGAGCCCCGGCCCCCCGGCTAAAGAACCTCGAACGGTCTGAGGCTCCCGCCGCGATGGGAATCTGCTGCATGGACACTGCCAAAATGCAGGTGTTCCACAGAGCTCTCCCCCGTACAGTCCTGGGGGAGAGATCATCACCGGGCACAGAGACCGAAGAATCCCAAGCAGAGAGGCTAGCTGGCAGCGTGAACTTTGAAAAGGGACAGAACCCCCCTTTACACTAAGGCAGACTAGGTGAAAATAAATAAAGTAAAAGTAAATGAAATTAAATGAAAATGAAAATGAATTCAATTTACAGGATTACACCTAAAGAAGGGCAAAAGAAATGCAAGGTAAATCAAATCCTGACTAACTGCTCCTAAACTGCTTCTCAAGTGAGCCCAGCATCTAGGCTCACTACGTCCTCATGCTGCATGGAGACTGGACACACTGGGGGATCATGGGAGAAGACCAGCAGGATATACCCGGTGATGTCACAAGTTTGACTTGTCCAGTCTCCATGTTGCAGGAGGAGGTGCACTACCCAGTGGTGGAGGACTGAACTGTAGGACCGATAAGGAATCTCCAAGAATATCAAATACAAAAACGTGTTCATGAAAATGAACAGGACATTAAAAATGCCTTCATAACTCTGGCACCAATGACAGTATTTTTTTTTAAAACATTGTCCCACCACTCCAACAGCAGACCAAGAAACACCAGGCCAGATATCCAAAGTGATTAACATGGTTAGCAGAGTAGTGCGTGAGCATGTGGAATGAGTAGAGGTGTGTTTGTGAGGGTAAGCAACTGGAATTGATGTGTCTCTGAGTGGGGGTTATCAGAGGGTACCGTATGTACTTGTACATGGATAAGTGAAATGCATGGGTGCAGAGTAGGTTGCTATTTGTCAACATCTAGGTATCCACAAGAGTGTAGTTTGCTGAGTGTGTGTGCACAGCTGTAAAGTTTGTAAATTTGACAAAGGGATGCAATGTGAGCTAGGCTTTGTACACAGGTAGTTATCTTTAGTGCATGACTGTGTGCTACCTTAGGGGTCCAATATAAAAACAAGACTGTGCACAAGCTAACTGTACACAAAGCTTTAAGACATCAGTACACTTAAATCCATTTAAATACATGGTAATGGCACAATTAGCTATTCAGCATACAGGCAAAGAAGTGTGCAGAAGACCAGAAAGCTGAGCAAAATGCTATGGTTTTTAAAACGAGGTCTGAGGAAGAGAAAGGTTAGCTCATTATTCTATGGTCAATACTACTGACACATCATTGCCTTTTTTCTCTTTACCTCAAGAATACAGAGCCCATGACTTAACTGGCTTTGCTAAAGAGGAATTGTCAAAAGAATGCCAGGAATGAGGAGCTGATACGATGGTGGTGGTGTGCTGGAACAGTGTTATGAGCATGTTCTATAATGCTATATCACACAAACATTTTATTTATTTATTTGCAAAATGTATATACTAATTGAGTAAGCATCATAACAGTTTAAAAGTGAAATAGACCTTACCTGCTATTATCTTTCCTCGAGTCCCTCCAGTTCAGTTCAGACGCATGGGTTTACACATGCCTGCCAGCAGAGACTGAGCAGTACTGGTTTGATTTTAACATCATGAAATAAAGGGGTCTGTGCAGCCTCCATCGCACCAGTATTTCTCTAACGAAGCAGATTCAACAACTCAAGAATATTAAGTTCCCCAATACATTCAAAAGCCTCAGAACATACTCACTGCATACATTTTCTTGTTCAGAGATGCCCTAGTGCAGAGCTATAATCAGAGATTATAATGCAAACAATGAATGAAGCAAAGTATTGTCTGGCTTCCCTCTGTGCAAAACCACCAATACTGAAAGCCAGGAATGAAATAAAGAACAGAGGCAGGTCCTGGACCTGAATGGAGGAACTAAAGGAAAGAATTATCTGATAAGGTCTAATTTTAGCTTCCTTATCATCCCTCCAGTCCAGTCCAGTCCAGATGTATGGGATGTAGCCCACAATTGGGAGGGAAAAAGAAGAGCCCGGCCTGAAGCCTTGGAATGCATCAACCTCCACGCTGGAGGCTTGCAATGTCAGCAACAGAAGAGAATGAACAAACTTACACACGAGGCAGGCTTTGCTGACAGAATCCTACTTCCCCGAGCAGTAGCTATCAACTCTTGCCCGAACAGCAGCCCCTCCAGGAAGTTGCTATTCAGTAGACTTCATTAAAAAGCAAGCCTCACAAGGATAAAGATAAAGAACCGAGCCTTGGACAAAAACATGCTTCAAAACATACAACAGAGACACATTCCTACAAGATATACTTCCACAGCTCCGACACCTCTGCTATAAATATCCTACAAGATAGATATAGCTTTAGATATGGCAGTGTTCCAACTGTCCCAACAAACAAAAGTAAAGAAAATCCTAAAAAGACTAACATGGTATAACAATGGACTAAGATATCTTAAGAGAGCCTTGCGCAAACTAGAAAGAAAGAAAATGGAGGAGATCCAAACGCACAGAGGATAGGGAACAATATATGAACACATTAAACAACTATAAAGAGGCCATAAACAACACTAAAAAAGGAAAACCATACCAGGATACTAATGAAATCACTCAATAGGCCAAGAGAGATCTTTGAGATTGGATTAGAAACGTTACAATCGCCACACAGAGAGTATCCCTCTACATATCAGTCCACAGGTACTTGCTACGTTTTTTTACAGTACCAAACTATATATCCACACCAACTCCCAACATACCATCATGGCACATCCTCACCACAGTTAACCTGGAACACCTTGATCGAATAATCACAGCAATAAACACTACCACAGCCCCAGGAGACCCTTGCCCTGTCAGCTGGATAAAAATGGCATGCGATGAATTAGTTCCAACAATGTTAAAAATAGTAAATCTTTATCCCAAGGATACACGCCAAAACATACTAAATCAGGCTTCCATACACCCAATTCTAAAAAGCAAAACATTGGACAAACTACAAGCAAACTCCTACCGACCAATTTCGAGCCTACCTTACATAGCAAAGATAATAGAAAAAATTGTTCAAAACCAGTTGCAAGACCACTAAGATTCCTATGCCCCACTGGACTCACACCAGTATGGCTTCAGAATCCACCACAGGGTCGAAACACTCATCATAACTCCCTGACAGACTCATCAAAGATATTTACTACATAAGAAAAGAAATAAAATACCTAGGTGTGATACTTGACAATAAACTTAACATGGATTCACACATAAAATATCTGACAAAAAACATACATTACAAACTCAAGACATTGAGACAATTAAGACCATTGATTCACTTACAAGACTTCATAACTATAATTCAAGCCATCATAACCCCACACTTTGATTTTGCAAATATAATCCTTAATGGCATCACAAAGCAAAATATGAAAAAGATACAACTAACTCAGAACATAGCAGCAAGGATAATAATGAATATAAACTCAACAGAACATATCACACCGATCCTGGCTGAACTTCATTGGCTACCCATTTACTGCAGAATAAAATATAAAATTATTTTAACCACATTTAAACTAATAAATAACTTAGCTCCATCTGTACTCAATACACTCATTAACATAGAATTAGATAAACGATCACAAAGGAGCAGAAACACAAACACTATAGCAGTTCCAAAAGATTACACAAAAGCAAGAAAACAAACCAACAAGAGGGCCTTCTCCCATTCGGCACCTATTCTATGGAATACTCTGCCTGACAACATTCGCCAATTATCAGACATAAAGGAATTTAGAAAAAAACTAAAAACCCACTTATTCTCTCTACACTACAATACACTACCTAATCAGAATACACAAAGAGACACAGGTTAGCAACCATACTACAATACTACATAACACACAAAATATTTTTATGCATCACAATTTTGTTCCATGATATAATTTGTAAGTACCCATAATGTAAATACATTCTAACTTTTTACCGTTCAAATGTTATATTGTTACTTGTAAATAGTTCCACCTGTTCTATGTAAAACGACTAGGTATGTGCTTTCACATACCATATAATTTACTGTTCTTTGTAAACCGCACTTGATACTTGGGAAAGAGCGGTATAGAAATAAGTGTTAAATAAATAAATAAATAAATAAATAAGGAAGGACCAGAGTGGTGAAAGACAGATAGTGGAATGGCAAGTACCCTTAAGATATAGCCACTGCAAAGAAACACATTCCGCAGCCATTGAAGATAAGCAGGCACTAGCCTGGAGCCAAAAAAAGCATAGTTACTCACATATTAACAGGTGTTCTCCATGGACAGAAGGAATCAGTCCTCACTATGGGTGACATTGACACCAACGGAGCACTACACAGAAGCATCTCCCCAGCTTTCAAAGAAAGCCTTTGGGAGATGCACCATGCATGCGTGGTCCCCTTTCCCCCTAGGGTGCCATCTTGCCTCAGTCTCCCTTTTTCCACGGAGCCCACTAGATGTGTGGGTTAACCTCTGGAAAAAGTAGCCTGTTATTTGATTTTTCTTACTTTCTCCAGTCGAGTACCAGTACTCTTTCATGCCCCTGAGCTCTCTTGCCTCAGCATTCTCTCTCTAGTCTTCTTTTCGTTCCTCCCTTTTTCACGCCCTTTTCACTGGCATAACCTTGGGTCTTTGACCTCGCCTGTGCCCTTTTTCACCCCATGGCCTCTGCCAATGGTTCCAAGAAGTGTAATCAGTGCTCATGTACCATGTCCCTCACTGACAAACATGACTGCTGCCTCTGTTGCCTCGGGCAAGACTCCTCCTCCATGGACTGTGGACTCTGCAAGACGATGTCCACCATGGCGATCAAGAGTAGTCAACAGCAGCATGATAAAAGTTTCCACTTTGACTGTGCTCCTGAATCTTCAGGGACCCTGCGTGCCAAGGCCCTCTCCGGCAACCTGGAGCCTCGGGAGACCGTGCCGCTTGTGGCAGCCACAAACCCTTGAACCCAAGCACCCTGAAGTGGAACGCTGGACGTCCTCAAAGTAGTCACCCTCTGACGAACCCAGGAAGGCAGGCAGGACCTGTACCAGGTCCCCCAGTCTGCGCTGTACCTGAGTGATCGTAGTGGGAGCACCCTAAAAAAGTACTTGAATGCCCAAGGTGATCATGGTCGAGGACTTCCTCTCGATGGAGCTGGTGTCTGGCAAGATACCCTCAGTGCCTGCGCCGAAGGCTGCGGAGACATCTGGGCTGGAGTCCAGAATGGCAGCCTTGGAGAGCAGCTTGTCTGTCTTCATGGCACAGCAGCGAGCTCAGGGGCAGGAAAAAGAGTACCACAGTACTCGACTGGAGAAAGAGAAATCAAACAAACAGACTACCTTTTCAGAGGTTAACAGAAACACATCTGGTGGGCTCCACGGAAAAAAGGAGACAGAGGCAAGATGACACCCTTGAGCTGGAAGAGACCACGTATGCATGGTGCATCTCCCAAAGGCTTTCTCTGAAAACTTGGGAAACGCTTACATAAGAACATAAAATATGCCATACCAGGTCAGACCAAGGTCCATCAAGCCCAAAATCCTGTTTCCAGCAGTGGTCAATCTAGGTCACAAGTACCTAGCAGTTTCCCCAAAAAACAGGTTCCACAATGCTTGTATTGGAGCAAGCAGAGGATATTCTGGGTCCACTTTAATAATGGATTTATGAACCTTTCCTCTAGGAACTTGTCCAAACATTTTTTAAACCCAGCTACACTAACAGCTTTTACTACATCCTCCGGTAGAAAATTCCAGAGTTTTGTTACACATTGAGTGAAAAAATATTTTCTCTTATTAGTCTTAAATAGGTTACTCTGTAGTTTCATTGCATGCCCCCCAGTCTTTCTATATTTTGATGGCGTAAACAATTTACCCATTCCACTCCATTCGTTTATAGACCTCTATCATATCTCCCCTCAGCCGTCTCTTTTCAAGGCTGAAGAGCCCTAAGCTTTTTAAGCCTCTCTTTATAGGCGTATCCCTTCCATCACCTTTACCATTTTAGTGGCTCTTCTCTGTACCTTTTCTAATAATGCTAAATCTTTTTTAAGATACGGTGACTAGAATTACACACAATATTCAAGAAGCAGTTGCACCATGGAAAGATACAGAGGCATTATAATTATCCTTTGTTTTATTCTCCATTCCTTTCCTTATGATACCTAGCATTCTATTTGCTCTCCTGGCCGCTGCTGTACACTGCGCGGAGGGTTTTAATATGTTCACCACGATGACGCCTAAATCTTTTTCCTGGGTGGTGGTTCCTAATGTGGAACCTTGAATCGTGTAACCATAGTTTGGGTTGTTTTCCTAAGAGAACAACTTTGCACTTGTCCACATTAAATTTCATCTGCCATTTGGAGGCCCAGTCTTCCAATTTATCAAGATCCTCTTGCAATTTTCCACAATCCTCATGGGTTTTACAATTTTAAATACCGTATTTTCCGGCGTATAAGACGACTTTCTAAGCCCTGAAAATATGCTCAAAAGTCGGGGGTCGTCTCATACGCCGGTACACGTTCTGCAACGTGGCTGTCTCGCTTTGTCAGAGCCGGGATTTACCTATACGCCAGCTACGCCGTGGCGTAGGGCCCAGAGCTGGCAAGGGCCCACAAAAAGCTGCCGCCGCGGCAGCATGGACTGTCCCGCGGGGCCCCCTCTGCTGAATCCCTCCCTCCGTGACGGCTGAGTCCCTCCGTGCCGGCTTTGAGAGGCGCGAAGGGAGAGTGTCTCCCTCGCGTCTCTGTTAAGCCCTGGAGGTGGGCTGATGGGGTTAGGACTGGTAATGGGCTGTGGGCTGATGGGGGGTTAGGACTGGTAATGGGCTGTGGGCTGTCTGGTAATGGGCTATGGGGGGGGTTAGGACTGATAATGGGCTATGGGGGGCTAGGACAGGAAATGGGCTGATGGGGAGGGGTTAGGACTTGAGGTAGGCTGATGGGGTTAGGACTGGTAATGGGTTATAGGGGGGGCTTAAACTGAAAATGGGGTGATGGGGGATTAGGACTGGAAGTGGATTGATGGGGGGGCTAGGACTGGAAATGGGCTGATGGGTGGCTAGAACTAGAAATGGGCTGATGCAGGGACTAGAAGGGAATGGATGCTGGGTGAGGCTGGAACTAGAAGGGAGCTGATGTTGGGGGAGGATTAGAATGGGATGGGGCTGGAAGAGTAAAATGGAGAAGGGAAAAATATTTTGTGTGGGAGGGATAAAAAAAAAATCTACAATTGGCCGGGTATTGGGAGAGTAAGTGGGGATTGAGGATGGAGGGGTAAAATTTGAGTGGATGAAATAGGAATGAGGAAAGAGCAAAAGGAGAAAGATTAGTATGTTAAAGCAGATGTAGAGAGAGAATGGAAAAAAACTAGAAGAGAGAAGAAAGGACAAATGGACAGCAGACGATGGAGAGTTAACAGAAGACACGAAGAATCCAGAAGAAAGTGGCTGGAGCAATTGCAGCTGAAAAACAAATGCACAAAAGGTAGAAAAATATCTCTTTATTTTGAATTTATTAATTGGAATATGTCAGCTCTGGTAAATGTGCATCATTAACGTCTGCGCTTTGTTTAGTACAAGAGCAAATTAATGTATAGTTTTATTTCTACAGTGTTGCACATTCCAAGTTTGGCTTTTGGGATTCCCAGTTTAATATGACGTCAGGGCCAACAGCGCGCAGCTGATCCGGCATGCTCGTTTTTATCTTTTCTGGGGGCCAACAATTTTTGTTGGCGTAGGGCCTCACTCAAGGTAAATCCGGCCCTGTGTGTACCGGTACTTCTTATCGATAGCAGCCGCCAGCCGCTTCACCAAGGATCATATGCTATCTCCTTTCACAAGAATTATAGTTCTGGAGAACTTCAGATCTATATTAAATACCGCCTGCTTGTCACAGTTTGAATCAAATCTGATGTTTTTTTATTTTTTTTGGTGTGCGCTGGAAGAGGGGTAGTCTTATACGGCGAGTATAGGCCAAACCCTATATTTTAACAAGAAAAGTAGGGGGTCATCTTATACGCCCAGTCGTCTTATACGCCGGAAAATACGGTAGTTTTGTCTAATTTGCAAATTTGATAACCTCACTCAGTATTCCCATTTCCAGGTCATTTATGAATATGTTAAAAAATCAGCAGTGTTTGCAAAAAACAGGCCGAGGTAGAACCCCTAGGGTGAGAGAAACAATCCCAGTGGAACTGGGGTAGTTCAATGAGTTAGGACTTAGCGGAAAACACGGAAGTCTCCATTGGAAAAAACTGAAAACTCCTTTGACCTTAAGAGACCTAGTTCTTATAGGAGGGAGCTTTCAAGATCTCCATATCCGATAACAAGGAGGATAGGAGTAATGAGGCATTGTAGCCTCCCATTTTCTGAAGATTCAGAAAAAGTCCCTCGTAATGGAAAAGGAAAGTATGTGCAGGGCTTCAGGTGCACCCAAACTGAAGGTCATGGTACAAAAACTCCTGAACTACCACAGGAAGTGGTTGATCATGGAGAACCCCAAGTATGCTGGGACAGCATGGAAAGGGATAGAGAGTTTGTCGGTCTGTGGTGGAAAATAAATTTTATGTATATATATATATATATATATATATATATATAGGCAGACAGACAGAAAGAGTATATAGACATATACCTACCCACTATCATATATTGTAATACATATCTTTAGAGATAGGTAGATACAGATATATACATCACATATGTATATAGATATGGGCATAGATGTGCAGATGTCCACACACACACACACACACACACACACATATATATATGTATACATACCCATGTCCGCACATAGGGTATGTGGAGAAGATTTATCTAACAAGAAGGGAGGTACCTGCTTGAGAAGATATTCAGAGAATCCCTACTTCCTGGTTAAGGGTAGGAAGCGCAGGGAGTTCTCTCATTGGCAAGAGAAGTCTAGAGTCCTCTAAGAACTCTTGCAAGTCTAGAGTCTTCTTGCAAACTTTTATCCTTTGCCGTTGGCCTCTCATATAACACCCTAATCCATCTTATAAATCTATGTCCCAACCCCATTTTATTCAATACCTGAACCATAAACTGCCATTCCACTTTATCGAACGACTTCTCTGCGTCCACCGTCACAAATACTGCTTCCTGCCCCCCTCTTTGCAACTGCCATATCACATTCAAAATTTTACTTATATTATCCCCCCCCCCCTTGCTTCCCCTAATAAACCCCGTTTGGTCCCTATGCACCAGTTTATTAGTGACCCTCTGCAATCTAGTAGCCAATATGCAGACATATGCAATTTGTCAGATGTTTTTGTTCCATATCCTGTTAATTGTAAAGACCAGACATAATGCAATTTGTCGGATGTTTTTGTTCTATGTAAACCGCGCTGATGTCAAATAGTGCGGTATATAAGAAATGTTAATAAATAAATATCTTTACCAAGACCTTTGCATCCAGTTTGATCAATGAGATCGGCCTGTATGAAGCACACACCGTACTATCCATTCCTGGTTTAGGAAAAATCGTGATCCCCGCTTTTTCCATTCTTCTCGGCAATGCCACCCCCACCAGGCATGCATTAAATACCTGAGCCATAATTCCTTTGACTTGTGAACCCACCCACCCTATAGAATTTTGCAGAAAAAGCATCTAGTCCTGGGGCCTTCCCAATTTTCAGAGTCCCTATAGCCTTTTCCACCTCCTCCTCACTAATCTCCTTTCCCTTCTCCTCCTGTTCTTCCTCCGATATTCTTGTTAACTGACATTCAGCTAAATTCCTCCCCTTCCCTTTCCCCCTTCACCACCTCACTAGTGTACAATTTCTCATAGTACTCCTTAAACACTCCTCTTATCTCGGCATCCTTATGGACCAGCTTCCCTCCAGAAGACCTTATCCCACCTATCCATGCTCTCTGCTGCCTTGTCTTCAGCCTTCGAGCCAACACCTCCCACATACGATTCCCCCCGACCCAATATTCCTGTCTCATAAGAACATAAGATATGCCATACTGGGTCAGACCAAGGGCCATCAAGCCCAGTATCCTGTTTCCAACAGTGGCCAATCTAGGTCATACGTACCTAGCAGTTTCCCCAAAAGACACAGGTTCCGCAATGCTTGTACTGGGTCAAACATTGATATCCTGAGTCCCTTCTTAAAAATGGTTTATGGACCTTTCCTCCAGGAACTTGTCCAATCCTTTTTTAAACCCAGCTACACTAACAGCCTTTACTACATCCTCTGGTAACGAATTCCAGAGTTTGAATACACGTTGAGTAAAAAAATATTTTCTTTTATTAGTCTTAAATAGTTTACCCTGTAGCTTCATTGCATGTCCCCTAGTCTTTCTATATTCTGATAATGTAAACAATCGATCTACGTTTACCAGTTCCACTCCGTTCATTAATTTATAGACTTCTATCATATCTCCCCTCAGCCGTCTCTTTTCCAGGTTAAAGAGCCCTAACCTTTTTAGCCTTTCTTCATAGAGTATCCTTCCATCCCCTTTACCATTTTGGTGGCTCTTCTCTGAACCTTTTCTAATAACGCTATATCCTTAGGATACGGCGACCAGAATTGCACACAATATTCAAGGTGCGGTCTCACCATGGAACGATATAGAGGCATTATAATATCTTTTGTTTTATTTTCCATTCCTTTCCTTATGATACCTAGCATTCTATTTGCTCTCTTGGCCACTGCTGCACAATGGGCGAGGGTTTTAACATGTTATCCACAATGATGCCTAAATCTTTTTCCTGGGTGGTGGTTCCTATTGTGAAACCTTGCATCGTGTAACCATAGTTTGGGTTGTTCTTCCCTAGGTGCATAACTTTGCACTTGTCCACATTAAATTTCATCTGCCATTTTGATGCCCAGTCTTCCAATTTATTAAGATCCTCTTGCAATTTTCCACAATCCTCTTGGGTTTTAACAACTTTAGTTTTGTCTCATCTGCAAATTTGATAACCTCGCTCGTTATTCCCCTTTCCAGGTCATTTATGAATATGTCAAAAAGCAGCAGACCCAGCACAGATCCCTGGGGTACACCACTATTCACCTTTCTCCATTGGGAAAATTGGCCATTTAGCCCTACCCTCTGCTTTCTATCTTTTAACCAGTTCCTGATCCACAATATACACTGCCACCTATCCCATGACTCTTTAGTTTTGCCAAAAGTCTCTGATGAGGGACCACTCCCCAGACTTCAGGTGAAATCAACTGAGATAGTCAGCTATGACTCTCGGCCCCTGCACATGTGCTGCTGAGATGGCTTGTTGATTGCATTCTGTTCAGTCCAACAGCGAACCGGCTTCACTTTCCAACCTCACACTGCCTGTGCCTCCCTGCTGATTAATGTAGGCGACAATAGAGGCATTGTCGGAGAAAACCTGCACCACCTTCCCTTGCAGGAAGGGGTGGAACTCCAGCAGAGCCAGGAACACCACTCTCACCGGAAGGACTGATGGGTCAACCGCTCTCCTCCAGGGTCCACTGTCCCTGTGCTATGCGTCCCTTGCAATGAGCTCCCAAAACGGACAGAATGGCATCAATTGTCAGGGTGACCCAGGCCAGGGACACCAGGGGCATCCCAGCCAATAGCTTCTCAGGTTGCACCCACCATAGAAAAACCTTCCTGGTGGCCTATGAACAAGCAATGGCTGAGTCGGGGGTGTAACTAAGGCAACTATCTGCATAACAGTGCCCTCTGCAACGGGTAAATGTGGGCTCGGGATCAAAAGGGATTAACTTTATTGCGGCTGCCATGGAATAAAAAATTTGAAGATAATGCCAATCTGTCAGCCTCCCCATTCTGAGCAAGTGCCGAACCTACCTACGCAGGGAATGCATCCTCTCTGGAGGCACAGACACCGTGCTTCTGATGCAGATTTGAGCTTTGCTGCTGCCCCCGAAAGAACCAGAGACTCCACAGCAGATTCTAGAACCCCCTGGGGCCATCGCAGGCAGCCCCTGGCCACAGGCACCACAGACTGACCACTGTAAGGACAGTGCATTACTATCAAATGACTGCTTCCAATTTTCTGTCCTGAACATCCTTAAGCACAGACTACCTTCGACAGGGATCGTGATCATCTTAGTGACTACCGACATTACAGCATCAACCTTTCAGAGAACAGAACAGCTCCTGCTCCTGATTAGGCAACAGGTAGAGGCAGATCATGACTCGTACCCTTCGAAGGCTGGTCTCCGGAAGATACAACTCATCCTGGATCATCTGCTAGATCATGTGATGCAAGGGGAAAAAAAAAACAGTTAGTGGCTTTCAGACTGCCTGGAACAAAGCATCCTAAAGCGTATCCTCCTCCTGCTGGCCTCCAGCTGCCATATTAAGTGTCTTCAAGGATTGGGCAATGAGCATCGCCAACTCCTCCGGGCGAAACATGCAGATAATGCGGGACTGCTCCTTTGCATGATCTCCCATTCTTCCAGTTCTTCCGGCTCAGCACCAAGATCTGCCTCCAAATCCCCCAGCTCCTTCAAGTGCAGGGAACCGGTCTCTGCCCATAGGTCACACCAGAGTAGTCATCTGCTTTTCTTAAAAACAGACTAACCCTTCCCCCCCCCCTCAATAAAAAAAACCTCTCCAGAATTTAAAAACATTGGAAGAGTGAATCGCTGCTACTCCTGTTAAGAGTATAGAGAAAAAAAATCCTCCTTAATTGTCTCTACAGTGAGTCAAGATCTCTGGGATCTCCTCTCCAGCTGCTTGGAGACTGAGCTTACTGGGAATGGTAAGTGGTGCCAGCTGCCTAAGTACACTGTCATCAAAAGATGACATGCTCAGTTTCCGAGCTGCTGGTAGAGGTCGACAACCCAGGGGTCAGGACTGGACTGGAGGAACGATAAGGAAATACTGGCTTCTTTCAAAGCTGCACAGGATATAACAAGTGATGACATCACCTAAACTTCTTCAATTTTACTCCACATGCTAACATGGGAGCATAATCCACTTATCTAGACTGCGTAATTACTCACCCAGCAGGAATCAGTCCCCACATATGGGTGACGGCACAAATGGAGCCCGAGCGGAGCATTTCCCCAGCTTTCATAGAAAGCCTTTGGAAATGCCAACATACATGCCTAAGGGTGCCATCTTACTAAGTCAGTCATAGCTATAGCCCCTCACATATAATCCTTAGCTACAGGCTACCGAGGACATGTAGGAAAAAAAAAAAGCAAGGCACCATGAGCAGTTTCCAGTGAAAGCCAAAGGCAGCTGGGAGGACCCTAGGTCCATGGATGGCCACGCTCCCAGGTTACCAACAAGAAGGGTCAGAGAACAGCAGTACCAATGACAGGAAAATGCGGTAGGGAGCTTGTGGAGGTTAAATTTAGATTTTTAGGTAGAAAGTTGAAATCCAGAACTTTCAGGGTAGCGTTTTCCGAAATGCTTTCCGTTCGACACGCAGGACCCAAAAGGCAGGCAGAGCTCCGGAATCTCAATGCATGGATGAGAAGATGGTGCAAAGATGAGGGTTTTGAATTTACTAGGAACTGAGGAACATTCTGGAGAAAGGAGGGTCTCTTCCGAAGGGATTTATTTATTTATTTATTCATTTAATGCTTATTTTCTATACCGCTTTTTCCAAAGATCAAAGGCGGTTTACAGGTAACATTTAGTGAACATGGTTTTACATAGAACATCGGGTTTTTTTCATAACTATGTACAGTTAACTTACGATAAACGATAACATGGAACATTGTTACAGAACTATATACAGTTTAATATTATCTAGTAATGCTCTGACTATTTACATTGATTCTTCGTTAAATTAAACCTAGTTTAAGTGTACTGAGTGTTGAGGCTTGTTGAACTGTGGTTAAGGAGGATTGTTATGGTTGTGTGGTGTGTTGGATGGAGGGGATTCATTAAGATTTGCGAAGTGTTCTCTAAATAGAAATGTCTTTAGTTCTTTCCGAAATGTTTGAAGATCTTTTATTTTACGGAGTTCTAGCGGAAGTTTATTCCATAGGGTGGGGGCTGCATAAGAGAAGGCTCTTGAGCTTGTGGTCTTTTTGTTTTTCGGATGGATTTTTTTATTTCTAGTGAGTAGGTTGCGTTTTGTCTGCGGGTTCTAATTTCTTTTGGAGCTTGAATCAGAGTGGTTAAATGTGAGGGTGAGATGCCATTTATAATTTTAAATGTGGTTAAGAGTATTTTGTATGATATTCTACTATTTATGGGAAGCCAGTGTAGTTCGGCTAGTACGGGAGTTATGTGGTCAGTGAGGCGGATAGGCTTCACCTTATCCGGGATAGAACCAGGCTGCTGACATTAACCTTTAAAAAGGAGATAGAGCTGTTTTTAAACTAGATAATAGGGGAGAGCAGACAGCCGCACAAGAGCACATGGTTCCAAACAAAATGTATCCTTGAAAGATATGCCCAACTTCGTTCTTTTGGTAGTATCAGCAGAGAGGTTCCAATAAAGACAAAAGTAGTCAAAACGCCCTTAAGTACAGAGCAAACAGAGCTTAAAGATTACGAATTACCCCTGCATAGCAATAGACAGATTAAAATAAATAAAATCAAGTCCCTAAAATGCTTGTATGCAAATGCTAGAAGTCTAAAAAATAAGATGGGAGAGAGCACAGTTACTTACCTGTAACAGGTAATCTCTGGGAACAGCAGGAATTAATCCTCACATATGGGTACGTCGGAACCGACGGAGCCCGCGCGGGAAAGCTCCCCAGCTTTTCAGAAGAAAAGCTTTTGGGGCTTCCCACAGCGCATGCGCGCTGCCTTCCCGCCTTCCTGACCAGATCTCCTCAGTTCGAGTTTATAGCTGAGACAATAGAGAGAGGAAAGGAAGATAGAAGATACAACTCCTAGGGGAGGTGGGTGGGTTGTGAGGACTAATTCCTGCTGTTCCCAGAGATCACCTGTTACAGGTAAGTAACTGTGCTATCTCCAGGAACAAGCCGGAATAAGTGCTCACATATGGGGACTCCCTAGCTAAGATGCCGGGGAGATCCCCCTCCAAGGGTAAACCATCTTCGTATGGATCTCAGGCATCCAACCAGGGAAGGTGGGCAGGAGTTGTTTAAGTATGGAACAGGTGTTTGAGGACAGCCTGACCAAACAAGGCATCCCGGCGGGGGTCCTTGTCCAAACAGTAATGGGCTGTGAAGGTATGAACCGAGGCCCAAGTGGCTGCTCGACAGATCTGATCTATGGATACAGAGTGAAGATGAGCCATAGAAGTGGCCATGGCTCTCACATTGTGAGCTGTGACATGGCCTTCCAGAGAAATGTTCCTACTCTGGTAAGCAAAAGAAATACACTGAGCAATCCAATTGCAAAGTGTACGTTTGGTGACTGGAAGTCCCAAATGAGAAGGATCAAAAGCCACGAAAAGTTGGGAAGACTTTCGATGTGGCCGAGTCCTGTTGAGGTAAAAGGCGAAAGCTCTTTTACAATCAAGGGTATGAAGGTTCCTCTCTGCACTGGATGCATGAGGAGCCGGGAAAAAAACAGGTAGATATACCTCTTGATTAAGATGAAAAGGCGAGACCACTTTGGGCATAAAGTGGGGATTCGTCCTAAGGACCACCTTATCATGATGAAATCTAGTATAAGGTGGATTAGCCACCAAAGCCTGCAGTTCACTGATGCGGCGAGCCGAAGGGACTGCAATAAGGAAAAGAACCTTCCAGGAAAGAAATTTCAGGGAGGTAGACACCAACGGTTCAAAAGGTGGCTTCATAAGTTGACCCAGAACTAGGTTCAAGTCCCATGCTACCGGAGGAGGTCGGATGGGAGGCTTGGTAAGGGTCAGGCCTCTCATGAATCTTGCAATAAGAGGATGAGAGGAGACAGGTTGTCCATTTATAGGTTTTAAGGATGCTGCAATAGCACTTAAATGGACTCGTACTGAATTCATCTTGAGGCCTGCATTGGAAAGATGCAGGAGATAGTCTAGTAGAGAATTCAAAGGAAATGCTAGAGGGTCAAGACCCTGTTGAGCACACCAAATGGAAAAACGTTTCCATTTGAAAGCATAGGAACGCCTGGTAGAGGGTTTCCTAGAGGCATGAAGGATATCTTTCACTGGTTGAGAAAGATTAAAATCATGAAGGCTTAAGCCTTCAGTAACCAAGCTCGGAGATGTAGGGACTTGGGGTTTGGGTGCCACAAAGTCCCCTTTTCCTGAGACAGAAGGTCTGGGGCAGCTTCCAGGTCCAGGGAGGAGCCCTGGGAGAGCTGTAGAAGTAGAGGGAACCACACTTGGTGTGGCCAGCGTGGAGCTATGAGGATCATCGACCCGTGATCCCTCTGAAGTTTGAACAGAGTCTTGGGAATCAAAGGAATGGGTGGAAAAGCATACAGGAATTCCTGACCCCAATGCAGGAGAAAGGCGTCGTTGGCCTGAGCTCCCTGACACGGAGTCCTGGAACAGAACCGGGGAAGTTTGGCATTCCACGGACTTGCAAAGAGGTCTATGTCCGGGGTCCCCCATTCCTGAAAGATTCTGCGTATCTGGTCCATATGTAGGGACCATTCGTGTGGAAGCAGAACTCGACTGAGTCTGTCTGCCCGAGAGTTTTGAACCCCTGGAAGATATACTGCCAGAAGATGAATTTGATGCTCTCTGGCGAAGGCCCATAATCTGAGAGCTTCGTTGCAAAGCGACAGAGAGCCCGTCCCTCCTTGTTTGTTGACATAGAACATGGCTACCTGATTGTCTGTCTGGACTAGGACAGTCAGGTTGACAAGGAGGGTGTGGAAGACTGAGGGCAAGGAAGATTGCTTGCAGTTCCAGAAGATTGATGTGAAGGGTGGTCTCCTGGGGAGACCAGGTGCCCTGAGTGGAGAGGTGTTGGAGATAAGCTCCCCACCCTGTTTGGGAGGCATCTGTTGTGAGGGTTGCTTGGGGCAACGAAGGTTGGAAGGGGGTCCCCAACAACAGATTTTTGGATGATGTCCACCACTGGAGAGACCAAAACAGACGTTTTGAGGTGAGTACTTGGTCTGAGAGCACTCCCGATGCTTGAGACCACTGGGTGGCCAAAGTCCATTGAGCTGCCCTCATATGGAAACGAGCGTAGGGCACCACATGGACCGTGGAGGCCATGTGGCCCAGAAGTTGCAGCATTTCCTTGGCTGACAAGTGACTTCTGGACTGAGACTGTGAGGCTAAGCTGATTAGCCGTTGGCCTCGGACCAGAGGGAGGTAGGCCCTTGCAGTGGTGGAGTCCAAGCAGGCCCCTATGAATTCCAGGGACTGAGTAGGGATGAGTTGGGACTTGATAATGTTTACCACAAGTCCCAGATACTGAAGAATACGCCTTGTGCGGTCCAGTGAAATCTGGGCTTCTGACTGAGATGGAGCTCGGATGAGCCAGTCGTCCAGATATGGGAATACAAAGATTCCCATGCCTCTTAGAAATGCGACTACGACTGCCATGCACTTTGTGAATACTCTTGGAGCAGAGGCTAGACCGAAGGAAAGTACTCTGTATTGGAAATGTTTTCCCTGGAACAGAAATCGAAGATATTTTCTGTGGGATGGATGGATGAGTATATGAGTGTACGCATCCTTGAGATCTAGAGAACAAAGCCAATCCTGACTCTGAAGGTATGGAAGGAGAATGCCCAGAGAGCATTTTGAATTTCTCCTTGAATAGAAATTTGTTCAATTCTCTCAGATCTAGGATTGGTCTGAATCCCCGTCTTCTTTGGTATGAGAAAATAAGGGGAGTAGAAACCTAACCCTTGTTGAGGAAGAGGAACCTCTTCTATTGCCCCTTGGGCAAGGAGAGAAGAGACTTCCTGACCCAACAGGGCCAGAAGAGATGGGGGAGAATTGAACTGCCTCACCATGGTATGGGGAGGAAGGCTGGAGAAATGAAGTTTGTAACCCTCTCTGATGACAGAGAGGGTCCATTGCTCTGATGTAATTTGTTCCCATCTGGGAGCAAAGTGAGCTAACCTTCCGGGAATGGTGAGGGGCTCTGGTTGTTCTAGAGCCAGAAAGGGTAAGTTCTCTAGGGGCAAGTCAAAACCCCTGAGGGGGTTGAGCCTGCTGGGGTGTAGCAGACACTGCAGGCTTTGACTTTACTTGCTTAGATTGCTGACGCTTAGCAGCAAAGCGAGGCTGAGAAGATTGTTGGCCAGTATTTGTGGAAAATCTGGCCTTCTTGTAGTAAGGTGAAACACCCAAAGACTTCGAGACTGGGTCAAAACACATTCAAGAATCCATAAAAAACCCAGCTAAATGTCAAACCACAATTAACTTTTTTTGTTGGATTGGCCAGCACAGTAAACAGGATCAATGCCTGTTACCACAGTGGCCCGTCCTTTTTAATCAATTTGTAAAGTAAATTTAAAACAGCTCCCATTCAGTGATGGCTGGTACTTAGCTTTGTAAACAGACGAACAAGCTGTGTAGACGTTGTAAGCAGCGAAAATTCGATGCCAGTTCAGCAGGTAGCGACATGACCTGCTGAACTGGCATCGAATTTTCGCTGCTTACAACGTCTACACAGCTTGTTCGTCTGTTTACAAAGCTAAGTACCAGCCATCACTGAATGGGAGCTGTTTTAAATTTACTTTACAAATTGATTAAAAAGGACGGGCCACTGTGGTAACAGGCATTGATCCTGTTTACTGTGCTGGCCAATCCAACAAAAAAAGTTAATTGTGGTTTGACATTTAGCTGGTTTTTTTATGGATTCTTCTTGTAGTAAGGCCTTTTAAAAGACTTCTTTTTGGCAGGAGTAGAAGTAGACTTAGAAAGTCTATCTAAAGTGGCATTTTCTGCGTCCATTTGAGCAGCTTTAATTTGCCAGTCTTCACCAAATAAGTTTTCACCTGTACAGGGCAGATTTCTTAAGCCATCCACAACCCAGGGTTCTAGGTCAGAAGCCTGGAGTCAAGCAAGACGTCGGGCTGCAATAGCAATTCCCGAAGCTCTACCAGCAACCTCAAAGGAATCAAAGGCTGCCCTGTTGGAAAACTTGGAGACCTCTGTAAGTTGTGTCACCACAGAAGTGAAATCCTCCTTCCTATCCTCAGGGATAAAGGGGGCAAAAAGCCGTACCTTTAGGGAAAGTTCTCTTAGAAACATGCCCATATAAAGACTGTAGGAATTGATCCTGGCTATAAGCATACTAGCCTGGAAGATCTTTCTACCAAAAGAGTCAAGGGTCTTACATTCTCGTCCTGGAGGGGTAGAAGAGTGCCTTTTGGGACTCTCTATCTTTTTCATAGCAGACTTCACCACAATGGAGTGGTGAGACAGCTGAGTTTTTTGAAACCCAGGAGGAGGAGGGACCCGGTACATGGTGTCCAACCTACGAGAATGAGGAGACAGTGTTAGAGGAGTCTCCCACAAATCCATCAAGTGTTCTTGAAGGATTTCATGGATAGGCAGGGTAACTGCCTCTTTAGGAACCTTGGAGTATCCTAAAATATCCAATTTCTTTGATCTTGGTTCCTTTTCAGAGGATGTAGCAATAGAAAGCCCTTTAGCTACATCAATAATGAAATCCTGAAAGGACAAATCCTCTGGTGGAGACATCCTCCTCTTTGGAGAAGAGGGCTCCTCAGGAAGATCAAGCTCAGCAGAGTCAGAGGAGTTAAAATCATCTGAAGAATCTGAGTATCGTCTATGTGCTTCCAATGCACGATACGCATACCGGTCGGTATCGACATCGGGCATGGGATCGGTATCGGGCGAAAGCCCGGATCCGACATGCGGAACCGATCTGCGTTTGGAAGACGATGACCTCGGTTCCGGTATGGAAGAGAATACCGGAACCGGACTCGGAACCGCTGGATACGGTACCGAGGGCGTCGCAGCTTTAATAAAAGCCAAAACGGCCTGCTGCATGGTCTGGACAGTATTGCACATAGATGCCACTGCTGCCTGGATGTCGGTACCGGTCTTAGCCGGTACCCCAGAGCAGTCTAACAGGTGATCAGTCGAGGCCGTGCCATCGATGTCAACCTGTAACCCCATAGGTGGTGGTTTGGAAGCCGGAGCCTCCCGCCGGGGTTGTTTGGCTGGGGCAGAATCCTCTGACTCAAAATTGAGGGCCTCTCGATGCTTTGAAGGAGATTTGCCTTTAGAGGATTTGCCCACAGAAGGTTTGGTTACCTGAGATCCATCCGGAGAGGAAGACCTGAATGACTGTGATGCTGGATTATCTGAAGCAAACAGCACATGGAACTTGTTGGCCCGGTTCTGCAACCCACGTTTAGACATCTGGGAGCAGGATGGGCAGTCCGGTATGGAGTGGTCAGGTCCCAAACATTTAAGACACCATTCATGGGTGTCTGTGACAGAAATAACAGCACTGCACTTGGTACACTTCTTAAAACCAGGAGCTAGCTTCTCCATGAGGAGAATTTGTGTAGGCCCGAAGGCCTAACAGAAGTTACCAAGTGGTGCAGAAAATAAAAAGGGTTTTTTTGTTTTTTTTTTTTAAAGAATGAAAGAGAGAGACCGGCGGTACCGGTTTCGGTATGGGGAAGGCAGGTACGCGGTCTAAAGAAACAAATTAAAATAACAATTTCTTCAGCGGTGACAGGAACACGACCTGCTGGCTCCGCGGAAAAAGAAACTGAGGAGAGCTGGTCAGGAAGGCGGGAAGGCAGCGTGCATGCGCTGTGGGAAGCCCCAAAAGCTTTTCTTCTGAAAAGCTGGGGAGCTTTCCCGCGCAGGCTCCGTCGGTTCCGACGTACCCATATGTGAGGACTTATTCCTGCTTGTTCCTGGAGTTCAGGTGATCTCTGGGAACAGCAGGAATAAGTCTTCACATATGGGTACGTCGGTACCGACAGAGTCCACGCAGGAATGCTTCCCAGCGTCCAATCAGAAAGCTTTTGGAAGCATCCCAACATGCCTGCGCGCTTGCCTTCCCGCTTTCCCAAATGCCTCTCCTCAGTTAAGTTTTACAGCTGAGACAAAGAGAGCGCGAAAGCTAGGAAGGGAAAGATAGAGATAGAGAAATGCAACTCCTAGAGAGGTGGGTGGGTTGTGAAGACTTATTCCTGCTGTTCCCAGAGATCACCTGTTACAGGTATGTAACTGTGCTATCTCCAGGAACAAGCAGGAATGAGTCTTCACATATGGGGACTCCCAAGCTCAGATGCCCGGAGGGAGTCCTAGCATGTTGCAAGTCTAGAACGATCCATTTATTTATTTATTTTATTTATTACAAGTTCTTATATACCGCACTATTCGGCATCAGCGCGGTTTACATTATAACATAAAGACCATAACAACAAGCTGTTTGGTTTACATCGAACAGGAGTACAAACTTGGAGAACGGGGGTAAACTATATACAAGAGATAATTACATAGAACAGAATAGAGTCTTAATAATATCAAGAACGGCATGGTGTGTTCATGAGTGGGTCACTTCCTCTGGTTCAATTGCTGGTAGGGTAGTATTGAAGGAAGAGGTGGTATTTGAGTGCCTTCCTGAACTGGAGTAGGTCAGTATACCTCAGGACCTCAGGCATCCTGGGGATGGAGAGTAGCAGTTAAATACAGAAAGGGAGCTGTGGAACAGCTGGCTAGAACAGGGCTTCAAGGGGAAGACCCTGTATCGAGGGCATTTAGTAGTAAAATATTGTGATCTGGACCTCCCTTGTTGGCATTGCACAGGTGCACTGAACTACATATGGATATGATAAAAGAGCCCATGAATGTGCTCAAGGGGTACCTCACTGAAAAGTAGAGGTAATAAAGTAGAACAAACACAAGTGGAGGCCAGAACCCTTCAGGGTAAGAAAAAATAGCCCCAGGGGAAAAACTGGGGTAGTATAAAAAGGTAGAGCTTTAGCGGAGACGCAGAAGGTACTATTAAATTAAAGCTTAAGCTGTTTTGGTCTAAGAGAAAAAATGAGTCTGACCCAACTGGACTGGGGTTGGATCAGTCCATATAGGGAGAAAGGGTATGGAGACCCTTGTATCTGATAAGAAAGTAAGGACAGACTCAGAGCGCTAAGCTTTAGAGCAACTGAAGCTCCGCAATGTCTTTCCTAAATGGGGTCACTTAGGAAAGAGAAAGGTACATGGAGAGCTTCAGGAGTACCTAAACCGAAAAGGTTAAGGTAAAGAAAAAGGTTGTTAATTACCACAGGAAGTGGTTATAGGTGTAGCCCCCTAAGTATGCTGGTACAGCATTGATAGGGGTAGTGCCCATCTGTCAGGATCATATAGGAATGTAAGGATATCTGAACCTAACAGATAGATAGATAAGTAGATGGATACAGATCTATCTAAAATATATATATATATATATATATATATATATATATATATATATATGTGTCTGTGTGTGTATACACACACACACGTAGGGTATATATGCATATATCCATAAAGAGATATAAATATGGGCAGAAGACACACAGATATAGATAGTATATATCTGTGTATCTCTCTCTCTATATATATATACCCAGAAAAATAGGTCGGCATACAGAGACCTCTCTCCAGGTATATGGATGGAGAGATGTTCAAAGAACCCCATCACCCTTATAGGGAGAGAGGAAGATTCATCTGACAACAAGAAGGTTAACACCTGCTTCAGTAGATAAACAGAATAAATCCTCTCCTCCTGGTTATGACTGTTATAGTCAGAGGAAGGTTGTCCCTGACAAGGGGGTGGCTTAATTCTTTGTAGAATTTGAGCTGTTGAATAACCAGGATGGCCTACCTGAAGATGGCAGAGGATAACATTAGTCTGCAGACCAGAAGTCCAGATATCTCCAGAATTGTGGTATGGAGATTGGATAGAGGAGGCTACTAGAGGAAGATACCCTAGTGATCTGCCTATGAGGGCAAGATGGGTGTTAGATGTCCTCTAGTTGCCAGTAAAAATTTTATCCCTGATGGGAAAAATGCAAGGCAATATGGGCCAAGCCAGGGAGTTGGCCCCTCTTTTAGGCTTTCACGTAATGAAAAGCCTGAGGCTTATGCCTTAACAGAGATTTAAAATAAGATGGAAAGGGTAGAATACCTGCCAGGCATGAATATGACTGGGGGAAACCCTTTTAAACCATCTGGGGTTATCTGCTAGGTAAGATATTGATGCTCTCTAGCAAGGGCCCATAGTGCAAAGCTACCCTGTAGAGTTGCAGCAAGCATGCTGCAGGTTGGTTAGAAGAAAAACTGGCTGTGGACGATCCCTGGTGAGGAATGTGGACAACCAGTAGGTAACCAACTATTCTGCCAAGGACAAAGGGCAAAGAATAGAAGATAACCCAACCAAACTGTGAAAACAGGGTCTCCCATCAAGGTTGATAACCTGTTTGGGACTTAGCACTGAGGTTAGGAGGATTGCTAGTGGAGGGAAAGCCCTGGTTGTGTAGTGAACAAAACCTGTGGCTTAACCACTAGAAATTTTCGCATCTGCAGCAACTATTAGGGCAGCATAGAGAATTTCTTTTCCCTCCTCTGTTAGACTGGGAAAAAAAACTAACAGACATGGTAGGACTTCCTATTGTCTGAGGAGCGGCCCTAAGGTAACAAAGGGGAGAACTCCTCCAGAAGGGAGAATCCCCCGGTAGAAGAGCTAGAGGACCATAGGGGCTTACCCGTATAAAAAGTCACTCTTACAAAGCAAATGTTGTAGTAAGAGGGAGGTAAGATAGAGTTGCAGGAGACCAACTATGGAGGAAGTCTCCGACAGGTGAGATGATACATGCCAGTAGATGGAAACGTCTATTGATAGTCGTTACCTCTCTCTCCTCAAAGAGTTAGAGGAAAATCTGTTAAGTATGGGCATGATCATCATGAAGACGCTTAAAGAAAAGATGTCTCATGAAGAGATATTTAAGTAGGTTAGGATAAAATTAGTGCAGATACTTCAAGTGAAAAGAAGCAGACTGCCATCCCAACCCCCCAACCAAAAGGGGCAATGATCTATTTAAAACCCTGCAACTGCTGGGTTTGTTGACCCTGTTGAGTTTGTGGATTCCTCAGACTAGAAAGATGTTTCCCCTGTTTGGGGACATCTGAATGATGGGCAGATGGGTAAAATCTTCTCCCCTTAGTGGTTGAAAGTTTGGTAGGACATTTCCTACCTACTGGGAAAGGCGGCGGCGCAGAGCAGCCTCTGGAAAAAGGAAAGTCAGTGGAAAACTGAGTAACCTGAAGTAAAGACTCCTTGTTGAAGAGATTTTCTCCAGTGCAAGGAGTATTTCCCAGTCTTTCCTGTGCCCATTTGTCCAAGTCTGAGGCTTGAAGCCAGGCTCTACGTCGTGCCCCTATAGCTATAGCAGAAGTCCTGCTAACAGACTCAAAGGAGTCCAGGGTAGCACGAGTAAGAAACTTAGAGATATTCTGAATATGACTAATCAGTGAGGAATAGTCTGTACATCTGGGCTCCTGAAGAAAAGGAGTCAAAAGATGTAATTGCTATGTGATCTCCACAAGAGATAGACCCATATAAAAAATATACGAGAGAATCCTTGCTGAAAGCATGGAGGTCTGGAAGGTTTGACGTCCAAAGGCATCTAGTGTCTTAGACTCACGACCTGGCGGACAAGAGTGCTTTTTATTACTCTTCACTCGCCTCAATGCTGATTTCACTACAATGGAATGATGAGGAAGTTGAGTCCTTTGAAACCCTGGAGAGGGGGGCACCTGATATAGGAGATCAGTTGCTCTGGAAAGTGGGGGTACCTTTGAAGGAGCTTCCCACATTCGTAGAAGAAGATCCTGCAAAGAATGATGCAAAGGAAGCATTATATTCTCCTTTGCTTCGTTAGAAACGGAGAGGTATTCTGTACTCCCTTGTGTAGGATCTTGTCCAGGGACAGGAATGGCAAGTGATTTTGCCATATCCAGGAGGGAAAGATCCCTGGAGGGAATTTCCCTTGGATAGGCTAGATCTGATGAAGAACTAGCATTGGCACCGAGGGATCTATTCCAGTATGTAGGAATAGAAGATCCTGAATGGAGCAGTATGGGATCCTTAGATAGTGGTCGCTGATACTTCAGGACAGAACCAACGACAGTCGGTAACATATCGTCCATGCTTGGAATAGATTCCAAACTCGGCATTGAGGGAAGCGATCCCATGGAAGGTACCGACCGTAAAGGTACTGTGGAAAGTGACTGGCGGTTCCATGAGGAAAAACGGAGAGGCCTAGAAGGCCTGAGAACCTTGAGACACTAAGAAAAAAAAATTATATTCCTTAAGGAAAAAATTTTACAAGAAAATAAGAAACACCGGCGGTACCGGTGGCGTCGGGGAAGGCAGCCGCGACCACAAGAAAACTAAAAAATAAAAATAATTTTCTGCGGTGACAGGAGGAGGTCCTGCCGGCTCCCCGGAAAAACGAAAACTGAGGAGAGGCAGTTGGGAAGGCGGGAAGGCAGCGCGCAGGCGTGTTGGGATGCTTCCAAAAGCTTTCTGATTGGACGCTAGGAAGCATTCCCGCGCGGACTCCGTTGGTACCGACGTACCCATATGTGAAGACTCATTCCTGCTTGTTCCTGGAGATTTAGAATACATAGCACTAAATGAGAGGTTAGGTATGGTATATCTCAGAGACATGGTGGAAGGAGGACAACCAGTGGGATATTGATACCTGGGTACAAACTATATCATAATGATAGAGCTGATCAAATTGGTGGAGAGTTGTGCTCCATGTTAGAGAGGGCACTGAGTCAAAGGATTAAAGTTTTGCAGGAAACAAAATTTGCTGTAGAATCTCTATGGATTGAAATTCCATGTAAAAAGGCGATGGTGGTGGGGGTATACTATCGACCACCTGGCTAGAATGAACAAATGGATGATGAAATGCTCAAAGAAACCAAGGAAGCTAACAAGAGCTACTGCACAGGAATAATAATGGGTGATTTCAATTACCCCAGTATTGACTGGGTCAGTGTCACGGCAGGACATGCTAGAGAGATAAAGTTCCTAGATGAAATACATGACTGCTTCTTGGAGCAGCTGGTTCATGAACCGACCCAGAGGGGAAGCTATATTGGACCTAGTCCTCAGTGGAACACCAGATCTGGTGCAAGAGATAAGGGTGTTGGGGCCACTTGGCAATAGTGATCATAGCATGATCGCCTTTGATTTAATTAGTGGAGGAGGGATAGTAAGGAAATCCACAGTACTACCTTTTAACTTTCGAAAGGGAGACTATGATAAAATGAGGAAAGTAGTTAAGAAAAAACTAAAAGGAGCAGTTGCAAAGGTTAAAGACTTACATCAAGCTTAGGTGTTTAAAAATACTATCTTGGAAGCCCAGACCAGCTGTATTCCACGCTGTAAGAAAAGTGGAAGGAAGTCCAAAAACTGCCAGCATGGTTTAAAGGTGGGGTCAGAGAGGCTGCTGTTGCCAATAAAGCATCTTTCAGGAAAAGGAAAAAAAAAATAAAAAAAGAGCCAAATGACAAAAACTGGAAACAGCACAAGCACTGGCAAGTTAAATGCAAGGCATTGATAAGGCAGGCAAAGGGAGAATTTGAGAAGCTTGCTGCGGAAGCAAAAACGTGTATTAAAGACTTTTTCAAGTACATTCGTAGCAAAAAACCTGCGAGTCAGTTGGTCCATTAGATAATAGAGGGGTTAAAGGGGCACTAAGAAGCGACAAGGCGAATGAATTCTTTGCTTCCGTCTTTACTAAGGAAGATGTAGGGATGTTACCCATGACTGAAGTGGTATTTAAAGGTGAAGAAGAATTGAAGGAAATATCAATACATGGGGAAGATGTATTACAACTATTTGATAAACTGAAGAGTAGCAAATAACCTGGACCGGATGATATACATCCAAGGGTGTTAAAAGAACTGAAATATGATATTGCAGACCCGCAATTAGTAATATGTGAACTACCATTAAAATCATCTAATACCTGAAGACTGGAGAATGGCCAACGTAACGTCAATTTTTAAAAATGGCTCCAGGGATGATCCGGGAAACTACAGACTGGTGAGCCTGACATCACTACCAGGAAAAATGGTAGAAACCATCATAAACAAAATTACTGAACATGTAGATAGTCATGGCTTAATGGGAGACAGCCAACATGACTTTAGACAAGGAAGATATTGTCTTACTAATCTGTTATGTTTTTTTTGAAGGTGTGAATAAACAGGTAGACAAATGCAAGTTGGTTGATATAGTGTATTTGGACTTTCAGAAAGCCCTTGGTAAGGTCCCTCAGAGACTTTTGGCAAAACTAAAGAGTCATGGAATAGGAGGCAGTGTACTATTGTAGATCAGGAACTGGTTAAAAGACAGAAAGCAGAGGGTAGGGCTAAATGGCCAATTTTCCCAATGGAGAAAGGTGAATAGTGGTGTACCTCAGGGATCTGTGCTGGGTCTGCTGCTTTTTGACATATTCATAAATGACCTGGAAAAGGGAACAACTGAGGACATCAAATTTACAGACGACACAAAACTATTTAAAGTTGTTAAAACCCATGACGATTGTGAAAAATTGCAAGAGGATCTTGATAAATTGGAAGACTGGGCATCAAAATGGCAGATGAAATTTAATGTGGACAAGTGCAAAGTTATGCACCTAGGAAAGAACAACCCAAACTATGGTTACACGATGCAAGGTTCCACATTAGGAACCACCACCCAGGAAATGTTTAAGGCGTCAGTGGTAACATGTTAAAACCCTACACCCATTGCGCAGCAGCGGTCAAGAGAGCAAATAGAATGCTAGGTATCATAAGGAAAGTAATGGAAAATAAAACAAAGGATATTATACCACCTCTGTATTGTTCCATTGTGTGACCGCACCTTGAATATTGTGTGCAATTCTGGTCGCTGTATCTTAAAAAGGATATAGCATTAGAAAAGGTTCAGAGAAGAGCCACCAAAATGGTAAACGGGATGGAAGGATACCCCTATGAAGAAAGGCTAAAAAGGTTAGGGCTCTTTAACCTGAAAAAGAGACGACTGAGGGGAGATATGATAGAAGTCTATAAATTAATGAATGGAGTGGAACAGGTAAACGTAGATCGATTGTTTACATCATCAGAATATAGAAAGACTAGGGGACATGCAATGAAGCTACAGGGTAAACTATTCAAGACCAATAAGAGAAAATATTTTTTCACTCAACGTGTAAACTCACTCTGGAATTTGTTACCAGAGGATGAAGTAAAAGCTGTTCGTGTAGCTGGGTTTAAAAAAAGGTTTGGACAAGTTCCTGGAGGAAAGCACAGTTACTTACCTGTAACAGGTGATCTCTGGGAACAGCAGGAATTAGTCTTCACATATGGGTACATCGGTACCGACGGAGCCTGCACGGGAATGCTGCCCAGCTTCCAATCAGAAAGCTTTTGGTAGCATCCCTCGCGCCTGCCCGCTGACTTCCCGCCCTCTCCAGAGCCTCTCTTCAGTTGAGTTTCAAAGCTGAGACAAAGGCGAGGAGAGAAAGGAAGAAGATAAGAGATGCAACTCCCAGGGGAGGTGGGAGGGCTGTGAAGACTAATTCCTGCTGTTCCCAGAGATCACCTGTTACAGGTAAGTAACTGTACTATCTCCAGGAACAAGCAGGAATGAGTCTTCACATATGGGGACTCCCTAGCTGGAGATGCCAGGGGGAGATCTCATAAAAATGCAGCAGCCTGGACCAGGAGTGCATTTTTTTTTTTTTTTTTTTTTTTTAGACATCCCTGGCATCCAATGTGGGATGGAGGGTAGGAGTTGACAATAAAGGAGCTGTGAGGAAGAACAGCATAGCCAAGGACTAGAGGGCCGTACAGACTATAGGAGTCCTTGGTGTATATGAGGAGTCACATGAAACACATGTAACGTACCATTAGATATGTCACTTACCTACTGTACTGTAGGAAGTAGAACGCCTGATGTAGTCTGCTGGATAAGCAGTGGCGGAATCTTGAAGGGACCTCCCAGCAGTGAGGGTGAAGGTCCAGACCTGGAGATAGTAGACGATCCAGGTGTCAACTGGGTAGGATGTGACGTCATGTCTTCAATGGAAAGCTTTATGAGAAAAAGCTGAGAAAACTCCTTTAGTCATAAGGTCATTAACAGTGAGGACTAAGGAAGAAGACTGACGGAGTTGGAGAACTAGCCCAGTCCTGACGGGGAGAGGGAAAGTGGAAAAAATCCCTATTCCCAAGGAGAAGAGCTGTGTACTCAAAGTTAAAGATGTACACTGTTTTTCCTAACTGGCGAGAGATAGGAAAAAAAATATTGAAGCTTGATGCTTCAAGGGTTTAAGAAAGAAAAGAGAAGTTAGCACCACAATGGTTAGTGGTGTCTAACAGTTTCTGCATGGTAATATGGTATGCGAAACAGGGCGATGGACTGTCTAAATCCTCTAAGAGGTAACATTTAGTATAGACAGTAAGGGTGAGAGTATAGAGATATGAACCCTTAAGAAACCGCCCAACAGACACATATATAGGGATCTAAACCTGAATCCATATGTCCAGATGCATAAATTGGGACATGGGTGGAGAGAGATATCAAAATATATATATCTATAATATAGATATGAAATACGTAATTATAGATATCTTTGTGGGGCATGGAATTGCACCACCAGAGAAATGATATAGGTATGTAGACATATATAGAGATGCTACATACAAGATGACAGGTTGAAGAACATGTCTAGCACCCAGCCCCATGATTGTACATGGGAAATAAAAAAGAAAAAGATTCTGTATTCTGCAAGAGGGTGAAGCCACTTGGGATATGTAGAGAGAATCTATTTCTATGGATTGAAGGATGCAGGAAGGCAATCCAACAAAATAACCGTGATGATTGCATGAGAACAGATTATAAGATGAATCTGTAAGGAACAAGGCGGGAGTTCCACCGAACACTGACACGGCAGAGGTGCAAAATGCAGGGGAAGATACCAGAGGGACCTATTAGAGGGACCCAGAGTTAGCATGCATGAATGTCAGCCTTGGATCTTCACGCAGAAGAATATATCTCGTGCTAACACCCCAGGTTAAAGGGTGTGGAGAACCTTCACAGGCATGGGAAGGGTGGACAAGCTTTTTCCTACTAATAGCGAAGCTTCAGAGACAAGGTCAATGCTATAGCAAGGCCCTCATAGTAGAAAGCTGCTCTGAAGATTGTAGAGAGCATTGTGCAGGAGAGATAAAAGGACTGAAGTCAGGTTTGTTACCATATCCTAGGAGAGGAGATGGATAAAATAATGTGAGAAAGCCTAAGGGAGTAGGAGGATCCAAGGTAGCTAACGAATAGCTTGGAAACACTACTAAGGCTAGACAGAAACTGAACAAAAGACTGGAACTTGGCAAAAGTACCAGTAATACAATCACTGTAACTCCTGCAGGCACAGCAGCTGACAGAAACAGCAGAGAGATTGCCCTGTGCCCCATAAAGAAAGAACAGATAAAGAGGGAGGAGATATAACTTCTCCCTGTCTGTGGAATAAGCTTGGTAAAAGCTTTTTAGTATGGTACCCCTCCGTTAGGGAAAAACCCCATTGGAGAGGGTAGAGCAAGTAATTAGAGGGTGGCATACCCATAGGGTAAGTCAACAGAAGGAAGAATGTTCAGTTGGGACAAAAATATCATGGGATAGGTGCAACTGCTCTTCTAGAGAATAAGAGGAGAAGTTAGCAGTCCCTGAACATAAAATTTTTCACAAGGTAGTACACTGAAAAGAAACACAGTGTATAAACTTCTAATGAATTAGAAGTAAACTGTAGAGTATAATTCCCAGCTCCTATGGTTGCTGGGAATGCAGAGACTGGTTAGAGCTGGAGGACTTCAGACTAGGCTGAGGTGTCTCTTGTTTAGGTACAGCCGAATGATGGGCAGGAGATGAATGAAACTTTCTTTTCTTAGGGAAAGAAGGTTTGGTAGGACATTTCCTACCTCTCGAAGGAGGTGGCCTAGAATGGTCCTTAGTGGAAGGAGAGTCAGTGGAGCATTGAGCAACCTGACTTAAAGCCTCCTTATTGAAGAGATTTTCTCCTGTACAAGGAGAATGAGCCAATATAGTTTGTGCCCATCTGCTCGTCTGAAGCTTCGAGCCAGGCTCTGCGACGTGCTGCAATGGCAATAGCAGAGGATCTGCTAACAGACTCAAAAGAGTCTATAGAAGCACGAGACAGGAACCAAGATATATTCCGGCTGTGATTGATGAGCAAGGAATAATCAGTAGCCTTGGGTTCTGGTAAAAAAGGGGTCAAAAGAGACAATTTCTCTGTGACTTCCTGTAATGTTAGACTCATGTGAAAAATATATGAAAGAACTCTGGAGGCCAGCATAGAGTTTTGGAAGGCCTGACGTCCAAAAGCATCGAGTGTTCTTGAAGAACGACCCGGTGGATAAGAAGAATGCTTCTTCTTGCTCTTAACTTTTCTCAGTGCCGATTCCACTACAAGGGAACGATGAGAAAGTTGAGGCTTCTGGAACCCTGGAGAGGGTGGCACCCGGTACCGAACCTCAATGTTTGGAGAAACTGGAGGAAGCCGTAAGGGTGATTTCCAGACCCTGAGAAGGAGATCCTGCAGAGCAGGATGTAAAGGAAATTGTATATTTTCCATTTGTGCCGGTGAGCCCTGAGTAGGATCACAACCAGGGATAGACATATTGAGAAAGGTTGCCATGTCCTGGAGAAAAGCCTGAAAAGACTGATCTCCTATGGGAACCATCCCTGGCAATGCCAGGTATCGGTTCCAAAGTAGGCCTGGGTACAAGAGCAGGCATCAATACTGATACAGGAGTAGCAGATGAAGTAGCCATCGGGAACTGCTGCAGTGGTACCGAGATCATGAAGGAGTTATGATTATGATCTTTGAAACTGCCTATCTGGAATCGAGCGGAGTCGTTTCCAGGGCGTGTCGGTACGCAGTCATCGAGACTAGATATAGACTCAAGACTCGGCATCGAAGTAAGTGATACTACCGATGCATGGCACGAAGGCACAGACGCCCCTGGCAGTATCGGCGATGCCGATACCACTAAGGCAGACTGGGTTACATCGATCGATACCGACGGTACCGAGGATACCCGCTGAGCACCCTTTGTCGATGCTGATGCCAGGGTACCGGAACCGATCGACGCCGGTACCTTCCCGGAGCATGGCTGTTGAGGGAAGTCAATGCGGTGCGTATCGATCGGACCCGAAGGTACCGAGGATGCCCGATGACAATCCCTGGTGAAGAGTAGGTTACTCGACACCGGTGCCGATGCCGGAGGCTCGGTACCTCTCGAAGCGGATACCACCCCCGCACATGGCTCAGGCATGTTCTGTGAGGGGTGAGCCCCAGGAACATCCTGAAACCCCTTTAACGCTTTGGAGCCCGAAGACTCCCGCAGGGGTAATGCCAATGGATTCTTGAGGGTAAAGCCGGAGCCGTCACCATGTTGGGCATGGGACATACCACTCAAGCATTGACTAGTCTTAACAGAATGTTTTTGGGTTACCTGATCCTGTGAAGTAGAGAAACCGGGTACCCTCACTGCCGAGGAAAAAACGGTATCGAGGGAAATTCTAAACATGGAAGATTTCCTCACAGAAATATCCCCTGACAAGTCAGGGGAAAAAGGGTCAGGACCCACACAGTTGAGACACCAAGCATTGGTGTCTAAAAAGAAACAGGTGTTTCCACATAGAATGCACTTCTTAGGAAAAGAAGGCTCCATAATGAAGAGGCCTGGTAGGCCCAACAAGTTAAGGCAAAAACTGAAGAAAACGTTTCTCAGAATCGAGTCAAAAATCCACCGGCGATACCGGTGGGAGCGGGAAATACAGCCGCGACCACAAGAAAACAAAAAACTAAAGTATTAAAGTAAGTAAGTGAAGTTTCTGCGGTGACAGGAGGACGTCCTGCCGGCTCCACGGAAAAACGAAAACTGAAGAGAGGCTCTGGAGAGGGCGGGAAGTCAGCGCGCAGGCGCGAGGGATGCTACCAAAAGCTTTCTGATTGAAAGCTGGGCAGCATTCCCGTGCAGGCTCCGTCGGTACCGACGTACCCATATGTGAAGACTCATTCCTGCTTGTTCCTGGAGATAGGTCCATAAACCATTATTAAAAAGGGACAAAGGATATCACTGCTTGACCCAATACAAGCATTGTGGAACCTGTGTCTTTTGGGGAAACTGCTAGGTACGTTTGACCTAGATTGGCCACTGTTGGAAACAGGATACTGGGCTTGATGAACCTTGGTCTTACCCAGTATGGCATATCTTATGTTATGTTCTTAAGCCACGTTGAAAGAGCAATGAGAGAGATAGGAGGCAAATCAGGATAGGACAGAACCCTTAAAACCAAACGAGGACACGGTATCAAGGAGAAGGTTGTGGTCAACAGTGTCAAAAGCAGCAGAGAGATCAAGGATAAGGACAGAGTAAAGGTCCTTGGATTTTGCCAGGAACAAGTCACTGGAGACTTTGGCAAGAGCCGTTTCAGTAGAGTGTTAAGGACGAAAACCAGACTGTAAAGGATCAAGGAGGGCATGAGAGGAGAGGAAGTCGAGGCAGAAGAAGTGAACCGCACGTTCAAGTAGTTTAGAAATGAAGGGAAGGAGGGGAGATGGGTCGATAATTAGGATAGGTGGGATCAAGTGAGGGTTTCTTGAGGCCAAAAGAATGTCCCTGATAGACAGGAGATGGTAGGAAACTACAGCAACCCACTCAGCCGCCAAGCTGTGGGTGACAGGGACCGCAAATTGGGATGAAGCAGCACTCTCCTGCGTCAGCAGTTCTGGTGAGAACCCAAGCAGGACCAGGGGCTCTGTCGCGAGACTGAGCAGCAGGGGAAACCAAGGCTGCCTGAGCAACCTCGGGGCTATGAGAATTATCAAGGCCCTGCCCCACTGAACCTTGAGAAGGGTCCAAGCAATGAGGGGCTGGGGGGGGGGAGGGGAGGCATATAGCAGGCCCATGTCCGACAAGATGACTGCCCAGGTGTGGGAAGGGACCGCAGAACTGAGGAAGCTGCGAGTTCGGACTAGCAAAGAGGTCCAGGTCTGGAGTCCCCCAATGCTGGAAGAGTCGCTGCACCGTTCAGGGACACAGGCGTCACTCACGCAGCCGAAGGACTCTGCTGAGCCAGTCTGCCAATACATTGTCCTGACCTGGGATGTAAGTCATGCCCTAGCTCACCAGAAAGAAGCACAGGACTATTACCTCCAAACAGAGGCTGTAGGAGTCGATACACCCCCCCCCCCCCCATTTGTTCACATAGAACATAGTGACCTGGTTGTCCATCAGGACCAACAACGCTCTGTGCTGCAAGAGGTCCCTGAAAACCCTGGGAGCGAGGCAAACGGCCCGGAGCTCCAGTAGGTTGATCTGCTACCAGGACTACTCAAGGAACCAGGTCCCGAGTGCACTGTCCCTCGCAGAGGGCTCCCCAGACCGTCAGGGAGGCGTCCGTGGTTAAGACCACCTGATGTGCTGGGGCTTGGAAGGGCATGCCGCAAAGCAGGTTCCAAAAATCTTAACACCAAGCCACAGACACTGCTGCCCTCGGAAAGACCGGGATGGTGTATTGGAGGCAGCTGGTCGACTATGCTCATCGCATCGGAGACACCACTGCATCACCTACATGTTGAGATGGGCATTGGGCACGACATGGACCATGGAGGCCATGTGGCTGAGAAGGCGAAGCATCGTCTGGGTCAGGACAGTGCTGTGGCACCACACCTCTGACAGAGACACGAGGCGGTCCGCCCTGTACTGAAGAAGAAAGGCTATGGCCCGAAAGGCTGTCCAAGCAAGCCCAGATGAACTCCAGAGACTGAAATGGAGTGAAGTGGGACTTGGGTAATTGATCACAAACCCCAGATGTTCCAGGAGGCAAATGATGCGGTCCGTGGCCTGCATGGCTCGGAGGCCCTGTCCTGTTACGCCAGATATGGATAGACGAAGGTGCCCTGCAGCCACAGAGGGCCGCAGCCATGGCCAGGCACTTCATTCAGACCCGTGAGGTGGACACGAGGTTGAAGGAAAACACCCTGTACTGGTAATGGTTTCCCTGAACCATGAAGCAGAAGTACTTTCTGTGTTTGTGGTGGATGAGGATGAGAGCATAAGTGAAAGGAGCATAGCCAATCGCCCTGCTGGAGGTAGTGCTATAACGTTCCAAGGGAGAGCATCTTGAACTTCTCCAGCACCAGGAACTTGTTCATTTCGCAGGTCAAGGATAGGCCAAAGACCCCCCTTTCCGCTTCAGGACAAGGAATTATCGGGAGTAAAACCCCATCCTTGGGAGTGCGGTGGGACTGGTTCTACCATGCCTTCCTCGAAGAGACCAGTGAGCTCTTGACTCAGAAGGGCCTGGTGCTGGGGAAGCAGACGTAGTTCCCCAGGAAACTACAGAGAAAGGGCCTGTTCCAGACGGAGACAATAGTCCTCCCGAACAACCTGCAGAACCCAGGCATTGGTGGAGATGAACTTTCACCTGTGGGAGAAATGGACCAGACGCCCCCCGCCAACAGCCATCCTGCCAGAGGACGGGAGGCTATGCCGATGGCATCAAAAACGAGACTGGCTGAACCGGCGCCAGGTATTGAGTCTTGGGACCCTTCAGCTTATGAGGGCCGTGGACTTGCCCTAGCAGCCCTGAACGAGGGTCGATGCCAGTGGATAGGCTGGGTAGCCCCTGTACGGGAGCCCCTTCCGATAGTAGAAAGGATTCTTGCTCTGCTGTTTCTTCCTGGGGAGGAAAAAAGGTTTCCGGGAGAGGCAAGTACAACTCACATACTCCGTCTCTATCTCTGCAGCCTTATCCTCCATGGGCTTGCCAAATAGCTGCTCCCCGAGTCAAGGGACATCTACAGCTGCTTCTCCTGGACCCACTGTTCCAGGTCCAAAGAATGCAGCTAAGCCCGCCTGCGGTCTCTGATGCCAGCCACCGCCGCCTGGGCGAAAGACTCAAAGCAGTCGTATGCTGCTCGCGAGAGTTATTTCGAGCATTCCCTGACAGACCTTGAGGGGGCCTGAAAATGCCAGAGATGGTCTCCGCCAAGGCCCACCACAAAACCTCCAAGCTCCCTAGCGAGATCATGGAGGAACATCCCAATGTATAATTGGTAAACTTGGATGCAGCATAACATGGAGCCCTGATAAGCCTTACCCCCGAGGGTGTTGAGGTTATGAGAATCTCTGCCCGGGCAGACTGACGAATAAGTCGTCGGGATCTTTAGCTTCCACATGGCCGATTCGACCACCATCAAGGTGTGGGGAAGAGAGAAATTAGAGACTTACCTGCTAATTGTTGTTCCTTGAGGAACTCCAGTCCCGCACCTCTGGGTAGTGCACCTCCTCCAGCAGCTAGGAGACTGAGCGTGTCATCTTTGACGACACTAGTGTACATATGCAGCTGGCACTGCCCACCAGCCCCAGTACCTACTGACAATGCAGACTCAGAGGAACAACAAATAAGTAGTTAAACATGCAACAAACACTTCTACGTATAAATAGACTAGTACCCCCTCCATCCCCTGGAAAGGATAACCCCTCCCCCCCAGGATGGGGAGACCTACCTGTTGAGCGCTTGAGCAACCCCAACCAGCGGGAAGTGAGCAACCCCAACCAGCGGGAAGTGAGCAACCCCAACCAGCGGGAAGTGAGCAACCCCAACCAGCGGGAAGTGAGCAACCCCAACCAGCGGGAAGTGAGCAACCGACAGCTCTTCTTGTCTGCCCCTACCCCAAACACTGGATTACACCCCTCCCCGGCTTCTCCTGGCCACTTCCTCCAGCAAGGGAACCAGCTTCAGGATCAGGGTGTGCATCATCACAGAAAGCACTCAGGGAGGGTTCTGGGACTGGACTGGAGTTCCTCAAGGAACAATTAGCTGGTAAGTAATTTCATTTTCCTTATCAACCCTCCAGTCCAGCACCGCACCTCTGGGATGTATTAGAGCAGTTAAACTAATGGGAGGGACCCACACAACCAGCCTGAAGCACTGCAGAGCTGAAACGAGAGTCCCCTGCCACCTGGACATCCAGGCAAAAATGTTCAGCTAAAGTATGCCACTCTACAGATCTCCACCGGCGGAACTATACTCTGCTCACGAGGCTGCCAAAGCCCTTGTGGAATGTGTCTGCAACCCCGCCAGCACTGCTCTATCCTTCAAGATATATGCATGCGTGATTGCCTCACTGATCCATCTGGAAATGGAGGCTTAGCTGCCGCCTCACTTTTGCGCAACCTGCCAAACAGAACCAACAGACGGTCCAATCTCTGAAAGGATGAAGTCCCTTTCACATACCTTCGCCTCCAAGTAGCACAGCTGTGGAGTGGCAGGGCCCATATCCGCTCTCGCCCACATCTGAGCTTGCCAGAGCAGGTAAGAAAAAACAGCCTGATTTACATGAAATTCTCACACCACCTTGGGCAAAAATGAAGGTACCGGGCGCAGGAACACTTTCTCCTTAGAGAAGGAAAGGAATAGCTCCTGGCTTTACAGGGTCCGAAGCTCCGAAATCCTGCGTGCCGAGCAAATCACCACCAGGAATACCATTTACAGAGTCAAATCCTTCAGGAACGCTCAACTCAATGGCTCAAAGGGTTCCCCAGACAGCACAGTCAGCAACAGATTGAGATTCCAAAGCGGTTCCACTGCCCTCTTTGACAGACGGAGGTGGGTCACCGCCCCTAGAAAGCTCAGCCCATCTGGGTGTGTACCCAACGGCACTCTGTGGACTTTCCCACGATAACTGGAAATCGCCGCCACTTGCACCCTCAAGGAACTGGCAGGTAGACCCTTATCAAAACCAGATTGCAAGAATGCCAAGATGTCCGGGACGGAGGTAGTGGAAGGACAAGACTGCCTCTCTCCACACCATGATTCAAAGATGCGCCCTACGCAGATGCACACCAGGTTCATAGACTACCTCTGGGCCTGTAGCAATGCCGCTATCCCCAAGCCTGATTATCCTTTTTTCAACTTCGCCCTTTCAAGAGTCATGCCGTAAGCAATAATTGATAAACCTGGGGCATACAAAGCAGTTCCTGTGTCAAGAGGTCCTTCCAACCGGAAGCCACCACAGTTAATCCACCAGTATCCAAATCAGGTCTGCATACCACTGGCACCTTGGCTGGTCTGATGCCACCAAAATTAGAAATCCCCGGTGCACCTCTAGACATTGCACTAACCGGCCTATGAGCGCCCAAGGGGAAAAACAGAGCAGACCCTCTTCGACCCACTGCTGAATTAGAGCATCCAGGCCCTTGGACTTCCTCTCTTGTTCTGCTGAAAAACCGGCAGGCTTTGGCCAACTCAAACATTGCCATTACAGTGGTGTGCAAAAGTCTGGAATCACTTGTAAAATTTGACTTTTTTTCAACTTTGTGACCTTATATCTTAATTTCTTTTTCCTCCCAGTGGATTTTTCATGATAAGTGATAGATTTGGCAATTAGGGCCAACTTTTAGTATTGGTTTGGCCCTTATTTTCTGAATTTGTTCTCCATAGTTGTCCTGTTGATAGATTTTATGTGAAAATCGCGTAATGTACATCGTTGGCCAACGAAATATTATTGTAAGTATGCTTTAAAATATTATGGACGCACGCCAGGTTTCCTTCAAATTAATGTATGTGGCCTTGAAAAAGGCCGTTTTTATGTGGGTCAGTGATGGCTCAGTATTTGATGGGCCACCCTTTGTTCTTGATCACCTGACTGCACCTTGTCGGCATTGAATGAACCAGTCTGACAAGGTGATCATTGGTGACAACGCGGTTCCAAGCTGCAATGAGTGACTCAATCAGCTCACGCTTTGATGTTGGATGCCTCTTGGATATTTCCAAGGCCACCTTGTGCCACAGGTTCTCGACTGGATTCAGATCTGGAGACTTGGCAGGTCAGTCCATTGACGATGTTGTTCCGCTGCTTCCAGCTGATCACCTGTCTGGAGGGTGCATTGTCATCTTGGAACAGGAACTGGCCAGGAAACAGCTGGTGTGCTGATGGCACCATGCACCTTTGCAGTATGGTGATGTACTTGGCCCCGTTGACCATTCCATCGATGATGTGAAGACATCCAACGCCACTGGCAGCCATGCAGCCCCAGACCATGACCTTCAAAGGATGCTTTACAGTGAGGTTGAGACACTCAGGCTTGAATTCCTCTCCAGGAATTCTCCTCACATAGGTGTGGGCCTGGTTACCAAACAAGCAGAAGGTGCTTTCATCAATGAATAGCACCTTTTCCCACATTTCAGTCGACCAGGTTGAGTGCTTTTTCACCCATATGATCCGGTCGCACCTTTGTATGTCAGTCATCAGTGGCTTATTTCGTGCTTTGCAGCCCCGGAGATCAAACTGCAGGCACCGGCAATGAACTGTTGATGAGCTGACACTGACCTCACTCTTGTCTGACCACTCTCAAAGTAGCTGAGGAGGTCAATTTGCAATTAGTCAATGAAATGTGTCAGTGCACGGTCCTGGCATGATGTTGATGCACGTGGACAATCTGAACGAGGCTTGTCCACCACTGAACCCACAATTCTTTCTTCTGTACAATCTTAACAGCAGCGCTCTGGCTGCAACCAACTTTCCTGGCTGACGGCTTGAAAATCCTTCCTCGCTCATAAAGGACACACGAACACGCTCCTCCAACGTCAGAGTCCGAGTCATCTTCATGGTTGATCCAGAAAGTGTATGAAATTCAAAAATTCTGTGTGTTTTTATAGAGCTAGATATCTGCATTGTGATTGGTTAGTGAAACCAGCCTCCTGATTGGTCAGAAATAACGTGTGCATATTGGATAATCTCGATCCAGTTTTGACGCAGGATCCACAAAAAATCACAGTAGCTATCTCCCAGTGTCTGTAAAGTATTTAAATTGGAAGCAAGGAATGCAAAAACAGTCAACTCTAATAGCCAAATGTATCCTTTTTAACATGGTAGAAAGATGAATATTCTGGGCTAAAACAAAATTAAAAAAAAAAACACACCACACATTAGAAAGTACGAAAAACGCAAAACTCAAGTGATTCCAGACTTTTGCACACCACTGTAGGTCCATGACCGGTGTGCCCCATCGGCAGACCACCTGTTCGATCACCTCCTGATTGAGCTGCCACTTTCCGGGGTCCATGCGCACTCGGCTGAGGTAGGCTACCATCACACTATCAACTCCTGCTAGGTGCGCCACCAACAACACCTGGAGACGAATCGCTGCCCATCCGAATAGCTTTTTGGCCTCCTCCAGGGCTGCACTGCCTGTGCCTCCTTGCCGGTTGATGTAAGCCACCGTGGTCACATTGTCTGAGAGGACTTGGACAACCTTCCCCTGCAACTATGGCTTGAAACTTTCTACTGTAGCACCAAGGTCACCGCTCGCATTTCAAGCCTGTTGAAAGACACAGGGCCTCCTGAGGACTCCTCTCTGAATAAAGTGTCCTTCGCAATGGGCTCTCCAACCTGACAGGCTGGCATCGGTCATCAGAGGAACCCACACCGAGGACTCCTTCCAGACTCTCCACATGCAGCCATCAACTGAGGGCTCTCCTGGCGTTCAGCAGGCAAGGGAGTACTTGGGACAGGGGCTGACTGATGGGGACAGGGGCTGATTGATGGGGCCATTGACTTAGCAGAGCCCTCTGCAGCAGTTGCATGTGCGCCCTTGCCCATTGGACTAGCTCGAGAGTGGCCGCCATGGTCCCCAGAACCTGCAGATGCCGCCACTCTGATGGTCTTGCCATCATCAGGACCTGCTGTACCCACTGTTGTAGCTCCTGCACCCGGCGAACCAGCAGGAAAACCATGCCCACACAGGTATCAAAGTACGCTCTCAAATACTCTAGCTCCTGGGCCGGCCGTAACCAACTCTTGGCCAGGTTGACCCCAACCGAGAATTTGAAGGAACTTTCCCACCCGCGCTGTTGCTCTTTTCGCTATCATCCCTGGACTTCGCCTGGACTAGCCAATCGTCTAGGTACGGGTGGACGAGAACCCCTTCCTTGTGGAGAGCAGCTGCCACCACCACCAAGACCTTGATAAAAGGTATGGGGCATGGTCGCCAGACCGAAGGGCAACGCTCGAAACTGCTGGGATGGAGGGGAACGTGCAGATATGCCTCTGCGAGATCGAGTGTCGCCCAAAATCTCTGCTTCCTACCGCCATTATTACTGTGAAAATGCGGTACCCGGAGACCATAGTTCATGCCCTCGAAGTTGAGAATTGCGCAAGAGGAACCTTCCATTTGGGCACCACGAAATACATGAAGCAACGACCGCAGACGTACTGGTCTCGCGGAACCAGTTCCATGGCTTTCAGCTGCAGGAGACAAGTCAAGGTCTCTGACTGCTGCCAACACCGCTGCGCCCACTT
The DNA here is from genome assembly GCA_033557465.1 of Ichthyophis bannanicus. Classification (NCBI taxonomy): domain Eukaryota; kingdom Metazoa; phylum Chordata; class Amphibia; order Gymnophiona; family Ichthyophiidae; genus Ichthyophis; species Ichthyophis bannanicus. The sequence continues at coordinate 865,818,768 of CM066034.1, forward strand.
TGGGTGATCAAAAGAGCTCGCTCTTGCTCCAGCAGCGGGTATAGGTGCGTCAAGGATTGCACCCCTTTAAGGCCAACCTCCAGCAGATCCCACTCATCCTGGATCATCTGTCCTACTACTTCATGTACTGGTAAGACTTTGTGATTTCCGTACCACCTGGAATAGCAGATCGTACAGCGCCTCTTCCTCTGCCAGGTTAGCAGGCATATTCAGGGCCTTGAGGGTCTCCAAGGTACACACAGAATGTGAGCCCTTTAGGGACGAGGACTTGTATCAGTACCTGCTTGTAGTGATTGTAAACTGCCCTAATGGTCTTTGGCCTGGGCAGTATATTGAGAAATTGCATAAACATAAGCATAAAGATGAGCACTGGTAGCTCCTCCCGGCGGAAAATCCAAACAATCCGCGACTGATGTTCCTGTTCTAGGCTCTCTCCTTCCAACTCCTCCTGCAGATCTAGCTCCGTGCCAACGTCTTCTCCATCCAGCCCCTCCGACAACGGCGATTGCTGCCACTCCTCTAAGCCTCTAGCCCGCTTAGATACCACTGCTCCTGACTCGTGCTCTTTGCGTCCGACATCCTCTTAACCCTGTGTTCTGAGGCTGAGAAGCCACTTGGTAGGCAAAACGTCTTCTGCAAAAATAAGAAAAACTCCGGTGAGAACTCCCCCAGTAGCCCTACTGCTCCCTGGGCTCACGGGATGGATGGTCCAGGCATCGTGCAGGGGCCGAGGGCCAGATCCGTTGAAGGTAACATGGCGCCCCCCGCCCCCAGGGTCTCTTGCAACTGGGAGGGACTCTCCTGCCTCATCTCATCCTGCAGATCCTGCTCCGATGACAGCCTTTTGCGTGCAGTTTAGGCAGACGCCTGCCTCCGAGACCACATCACATCGGGGACTGCATATCTTGAGGATTTTTAGGTTGCGCTGCAGTGTTGTATCTTAAAGATACGAAATGGACCTTGCCCTGATCCAATCAAACTGACACGTTCTCTGAGTAAAGTTTACGGGTTTTTTTCTAATACTACAATGGATATAAGGGAGTACAGCTTCCCTTACAATATTACAGATTTAATAGGAACATAATCTGGGCTAAGCGACAAGAGATGATCATGTCAGGTTACTCGCTGACCATAGACAGATGGAAGGATTTCATTTACGTACAATCCACCGACTATCTTTCAAAATTACATACATTTCTTGTATGCAGGTACTTCCTGTTTTCCAGAGCTGTAGCTACTTACAAACCTATATGCAGCTCCTCTTTCTTTTTTTTTTCTTTTTTTAACACCTATTTCTGTGTCTGACGTTTTATCAGAACCTTCTCAGGAAAAAGCAACAATGTTTCAACCAAGTGCCAGTTACATCACCTGACCCAGCACAACAGCCCTCTGAAAATCCACCCAGCAACAAACAATGGCCTATCTCATTAGGCCTTTCCCACATGTCTGCATCAAGTCATTGTGCACTGAATCAGTTTTGAGCTGTATAACTGAAGGAATGCTTAAGGATTAAGTGGGGTTCATGCCCCTTGATACCATCCTATACCAGGCAATGCAGTCTCGCCGGCATGTTGGGAAGGGCTGGGGGCACTCCCCAGGAATGCCCTCAATTTGTATCTGGGTAGGTAAAAGGATCCCCAGCACAGTGCACCTCCACAGGCTCAGGAACAGAACACTAGAGTACTTGAACTAAAATAAAACCAAACCAAAATCTAATTAACTGAAACTGAAATGAAAAAGAAACTGCAAATGGCCCCCTAGAAAGAGGCTGCTCTGTCCTGCTTTATTCTCCGGTGGCTGCCTCTCCCAGGCACCCAAACCACAGCAGGGGGTTAAACATGTGGGACTGAATAAGAAGAAATCGTGTCTAAATGCAGCAGGGGGAGTTCCCCCATACTGCTGCAGGCTCCCAAACATGCGGCTGCAGGCTGCTCTGTCTCCTCGTGTTCTGGCGGTGTCTAGGGGTTCCTTCTATCCTCTCCCTCCACCTCTTACCTTGGAGCCTCTTTGCCGCATGACTTTTCTACCCCTCGCACTCAGCCTTCCTTCCCGGCTTCTGTGCTGGGGAGGGTGACTCGGGGCTGCCAGCTTTCACTCCCGTCAAGCAACTGCAGTCCCTGCAGCGGCTCCTCACACGATAACGGGTTCGGGAGCAGCAAGAAGTCTCGGACTGAGGCAGGCCCCCCACAGAACTCCCCCCCCACCCCAAAATCCTGGGGGGAGAGGGGGGGGAAGGAGGAATATCCTCCCCTCAACCCTGTTGTCCCCCGAGTTCTCTGTTCCTTCCAATTTTTTTTTCACACTTCTGCCTTTAAAAACAAAGAAACCTGCACCTTAACAGGGGAAATAAAAGCAAACTCTAAATAAACCTCTCCCCTTAGTTGTCTCTTTAGTGAATCCAACAACCTGGCTCACAACCTCCTCCAGCTGCTTGGAGACTGAGCTTACTGGGGCTGGTGGGAAGTGCCAGCTGCATATGTACACTAGTGTCATCAAAAAGTTGACATGCTCAGTCTCCAAGCTGCTGGAGGATGTGCACTACGGGAATGGAATGGAGGGACGATAAGGAACTGGGCTTTCCGAAACTCTGGACCTCGCTGGATCTTATAAATAGCGTCCAGATGCTTGCTAACAATCGGGACAGAGGCCGGGGTCTCCCACATGTGGAGCAGGAGTCTGTTCGAAATGGGAGGAACCGGCATCAAGAGAGCCTCTCAGGGGAGCTTCATATTGCAGAATATGAAGTTCCTCAGCGTGGGGCTCAGACTCAGACTCCGTGGCAAGCGCCAGGGCCCACACCATGTCCCAGATAAACTCCAGGAAGGAGGTGTCCTTGGGAAGTGACCGCCGCCTCTGGGTCAGTGGGGAGGGGTCAGAGGGGAGGTCTCAGTGGGACAGTCTCCAGAGAGGTCTCTCCTTCGGACTCCCAGTCTGAGTAATCCATGGAGGACTCGAGGTCAGGTGACTCGACAGGTCGGTGACCTGTGCCGGATCTCTGAGGCCAAAACTTGTCCGGAGCTAGAAGCACTCGCCCATTTCACACTCAAGGAACAGGACGGAGATTGAGACCCACACCGAGGATCCTCACGAGGCTTCTGGCTCTTGGGGGTCACTACGGCAGCCCAGGGAGTCCTTGAGGTCGAGGTCCCTGCAGTCTTGGGGCACATGCCAGCAGGTCTGGGCATCAGAGCATGCTGGGCAGCAAGGAAAGCAGAATCGCTGCGTTCCAAGGCTAGCATTCGGACCTCCTACTCGGGAGTGGGGCCCTGCGACACTAATGCCAGTGTCACCAGGTCGGGCGTCAAGGAGGACAGGGGGTCCTCGCCGGGACAACCCTCGGGAGACCGGGCACCTTCGCCAGAGGTCTCCGTATCAGTTCAAGGTACCTTACTGGGCCAGTCCCTCTCCAACTCCAGAGGCTGCTGAGGGGGGACAGAGATCAGGAGCGTGACCTCTCATACTTGTTTGGAGCACCCAACAGAGTCCTCGAGGCTTTCTTTCGCTCGCGTTCAAGTGACCCCTGGTCAGAGTGCCGCCTGGCACAGGGAGGAGACTTCAGAGGTTTCGGGACCGAAGAGCAGGCGGCTACCGGGGATGCATTTTGAAAGAGATTATCTAGCTTCTGCTTTCAACTCCAGATGGCCTTGGAGGTCATCTTCTTACAGAAAGAGCATAGCTCTGGGTCATGGTCAACTCCTAGACACCTGAAACAATAGTTACGGGTGTCAGTGAGTGACATGTTTTTGGAGCATCTATCACATTTCTTAAAATGGGAGGCCATTGGGGCAAAAAGGACCCTTGCGAGGTCCAAGACCCTCGACATGGCCAGCAGTTAAAATAAGGCGCAAAGCGTGGTAAATACAAGGCAAAAAAGAAAAACCCTGAGACCACAGCCGAAGCAAAGGTGCTTGGGAGGTGGGAAGAGGACCAGCAAAGGGAAATAACTTTCTGGGGACAAGAGACACATCCGAAGGGCTCTGCGGAAAATAGGGGGACTGAGTAAGATGACAGCCTTCGGCTGGAAGAGAACCACGCATGCGTGGTGGCATTCCCAAAGGCTTTCTTTGAAAGCTGGGGAAATGCTCCACATGGGCTCTGTCAGTGCAAACGTCACCCATATGTGAGGACCCACTTTTTTTGTTCGCCAGGAACAAGAATGATCACATCAGACATGCTATAGACAAAAAAGAACAAAGGAAACCCCCTACACAATGACAACTGGGTAGGAATTCCTGCATATGCCCATAAAAAGACTCCACAGCTTTCCATAACATTTAATGTCAACACTTTCAAAAGACTCCTACTGGTTGGTGTATGGGCTGGGGAACCAAGGGACATGCGTTTAATTCCCAGTCCAACTCCTTCATTGGGTCAGCACACATCGATCAGACAGACCTGCAACATTCACAGACTGTGCTGGGATGCACGTTGTGAGCCCTGCATGACCCTTTTCCATTGTGCAGAGGATGGCTACTAAAATGGTTAAAGGTCTTTGATATGATGCATATGAGGACTGACAAAGATCTTTATTTATATACTTTAGAGAAAGGATGGGATGTGGCAATATTTAACAGTTTTTCTATATCCTATGCAAACAGGGAAATCAACTTGGAATTAGTTAAAATACTGCTTAAGGCATCATGTAAGATGGGTAGTGAACAAGGATGGGGAGGGGAGAAGGGGGAACAGCAGCAGAGGATAGGGAGGAACTGAGAGGATGGGGTAGGTTATGTTTTCTGCGAAACAGTCTTTGAAATGTGAGTTTTAAAGGGACTGCTTGAAGGATATGATGTCCGTAGTAGTACTTAGTTTGTCACGAATAAAATTCCAGGAGTATGGAGCATAGAGAGAGATGGATATGAAATATGACAGACATTTAAATACCTCCATGGCATAAATGCACAGGAGGGTCTCTTTCAATTGAAGGCAAGCTCTGCTACGAGGAGACATAGCATGAGAGTGAAAGGGGATAGACTCAGGAGTAATATGTGGAAATATTTCTTTACGGAAAGAGTGGTACATGCATGGAATAGTCTCCCAGTGGAGGACACAAGTTCAGTATCTGAATTCAAGAAAGCAAGGGACAAACACAGAGGATCTCTAAAGGTAAAAAAGGAACATAAGAAATGCCATACTGGGTCAGACCAAGGTCCATCAAGCCCAGTATCCTGTTTCCAACAGTGGCCAATCTAGGTCATACGTACCTAGCAGTTTCCCCAAAAGACACAGGTTCCGCAATGCTTCTACTAGGTCAAGCATTGATATCCTGGGTCCCTTCTTAATAATGGTTTATGGACCTTTCCTCCAGGAACTTGTCCAAACCTTTTTTAAACCCAGCTACACTAACAGCCTTTACTACATCCTCCGGTAACAAATTCCAGAGTTTGATTACACGTTGAGTGAAGACATTTTCTTATTAGTTTTAAATAGTTTACCCTGTAGCTTCATTGCATGTGCCCTAATCTTTCTATATTCTGATAACGTAAACAATCGATCTACGTTTACCCGTTCCACTCCGTTCATTAATTTATAGACTTCTATCATATCTCCCCCTCAGCCGTCTCTTTTCCAGGTTAAAGAGCCCTAACCTTTTTGGCCTTTCTTCAAAGGAGTATCCTTCCATCCCCTTTACCATTTTGGTGGCTCTTCTCTGAACCTTTTCTAATAACGCTATATCCTTTTTAAGATACAGCGACCAGAATTGCACACAATATTCAAGGTGCGGTCTCACCATGGAACGATAGAGAGGCATTATAATATCTTTTGTTTTATTTTCCATTCCTTTCCTTATGATACCTAGCATTCTATTTGCTCTCTTGGCTGCCGCTGCACACTGGACCAAGGGTTTTAACATGCTATCCACAATGATGCCTAAATCTTTTTCCTGGGTGGTGGTTCCTAATGTGAAACCTTGCATTGTGTAACCATAGTTTGGGTTGTTCTTCCCTAGGTGCATAACCTTGCACTTGTCCACATTAAATTTCATCTGCCATTTTGATGCCTAGTCTTCCAATTTATCTAGATCCACTTGCAATTTTCCACAATCCTCTTGGGTTTTAACAACTTTAAATAGTTTTGTGTAATCTGCAAATTTGATAACCTCACTCGTTATTCCACTTTCCAGGTCATTTATGAATATGTCAAAAAGCAGCGGACCCAGCACAGATCCCTGGGGTACACCACTATTCACTTTCTCCATTTGGAAAATTGGCCATTTAGCCCAACCCTCTGCTTTCTATTTTTTAACCAGTTCTTGATCCACAGAAGTACACTGTCTCCTATCCTATGACTCTTTAGTTTTGCCAAAAGTCTCTGATGAGGGACCTTGCACAGGCTTTCTGAAAGTCCAGATACACTATATCAACCGACTCACCTTTGTCCACCTGTTTATTCACACTTTCAAAAAAACATAATAGATTAGTAAGACAAGATCTTCCTTGTCTAAAACCATGTTGGCTGTCTCCCATTAGGCCATGACTATCTACATGCTGAGTAATTTTATTCTTTATGATGGTGTCTACCATTTTTCCCGGTACTGACGTGATGCTCACTGGTCTGTAGTTTCCCGGATCACCCCTGGAACCCTTTTTAAAAACTGGCATTACATTGGCGATCTTCAGGTATTACAGATGATTTTAATGAAAATTCACAGATTACTAATAGAAGGTTTCAATCTCATATTTCAGCTCTTTCAACACCCTTGGATGTATACCATCCAGCCCAGGTGATTTGCTACTCTTCAGTATCTAAAAGTTGTAAAGCACAGTTACTTACCTGTAACAGGTGATTTCTGGGAACAGCAGGAATTAGTCCTCACATATGGGTACGTCGGTACCGACGGAGCCTGCGCGGGAAAGCTCCCCAGCCTTTCAGATGAAAGGCTTTTGGGGCCTCCCACTGCACATGCGCGCTGCCTTCCCGCCTTCCTGACCAGCTCTCCTCAGTTCGAGTTTATAGCTGAGACAATAGAGAGAGGAAAGGAAGATAGATAGAGATACAACTCCTAGGGGAGGTGGGTGGGTTGTGAGGACCAATTCCTGCTGTTCCCAGAGATCTCCTGTTACAGGTAAGTAACTGTGCTATCTCCAGGAACAAGCAGGAATAAGTCCTCACATATGGGGACTCCCTAGCTGAGATGCCTGGGAGATCCCCTTCCAAGGGTAAACCATCTTCGCATGGATCTCAGGCATCCATCCAGGGAAGGTGGGCAGGAGTTGTTTAAGTATGGAACAGGTGTTTGAGGACAGCCTGACCAAACAAGGCATCCCGGCGGGAGTCCTTGTCCAAGCAGTAATGGGCTGTGAAGGTATGAACCGAGGCCCAAGTGGCTGCTCGACAGATCTGATCTATGGACACAGAGTGAAGATGAGCCATAGAAGTGGCCATGGCTCACACATTGTGAGCTGTGACATGGCCTTCCAGAGAAATCTTCTTACTCTGGTAAGCAAAAGAAATACACTGAGCAATCCAATTGGAAAGTGTACGTTTGGTGACTGGAAGTCCCAAATGAGAAGGATCAAAAGCCATGAAAAGTTGGGAAGACTTTCGATGTGGCTGAGTCCTGTTGAGGTAAAAAGCGAGAGCTCTTTTACAGTCAAGAGTATGAAGGTTCCTCTCTGCACTGGATACATGAGGAGCCGGGAAAAAAACAGGTAGATATACCTCTTGATTAAGATGAAAAGGTGAGACCACTTTAGGCATAAAGTGGGGATTCGTCCTAAGGACCACCTTATCATGATGAAATCTGGTATAAGGTGGATTAGCCACCAAAGCCTGCAGTTCACTGATGCGGCGAGCCGAAGTGACTGCAATAAGGAAAAGAACCTTCCAGGAAAGAAATTTCAGGGAGGTAGATACCAACGGTTCAAAAGGTGGCTTCATAAGTTGACCCAGAACTAAATTCAAGTCCCATGCTACCGGGGGAGGTCGGATGGGAGGCTTAGTGAGGGTCAGGCCTCTCATGAATCTTGCAATAAGAGGATGAGAGGAGACAGGTTGTCCATTTATAGGTTTTAAGGATGCTGCAATAGCACTTAAATGGACTCGTACTGAATTCGTCTTGAGGCCTGCATTGGAAAGATGCAGGAGATAGTGCAGTAGAGAATTCAAAGGAAGTGCAAGAGGGTCAAGACCCTGTTGTGCACACCAAATGGAAAAACGTTTCCATTTGAAAGCATAGGAACGCCTAGTAGAGGGTTTCCTAGAGGCATGAAGGATATCTTTCACTGGTTGGGAAAGATTAAACTCATGAAGGCTTAAGCCTTCAGTAACCAAGCTCGGAGATGTAGGGACTTGGGGTTTGGATGCCACAAAGTCCCCTGCTCCTGAGACAGAAGGTCTGGTGCAGCTCCCAGGTCCAGGGAGGAGCCCTCGGAGAGCTGTAGAAGGAGAGGGAACCACACTTGGCGTGGCCAGCGTGGAGCAATGAGGATCATGGATCCGTGATCCCTCTGAAGTTTGAACAGAGTCTTGGGAATCAAAGGAATGGGTGGAAAAGCGTACAGGAATTCCTGACCCCAATGTAGGAGAAAGGCATCGTTGGCCTGAGCTCCCTGACACGGAGTCCTGGAACAGAACCGGGGAAGTTTGGCATTCCACGGACTTGCAAAGAGGTCTATGTCCGGGGTCCCCCATTCCTGAAAGATTCTGCGTATCTGGTCCATATGCAGGGACCATTCGTGTGGGAGCAGAACTCGGCTGAGTCTGTCTGCCCGAGAGTTTTGAACTCCTGGAAGATATCCTGCCAGAAGATGAATTTGATGCTCTCTGGCGAAGGCCCATAATCTGAGAGCTTCGTTGCAAAGCGACAGAGAGCCCGTCCCTCCTTGTTTGTTGACATAGAACATGGCTACCTGATTGTCTGTTTGTACTAGGACAGTCAGGTTGACAAGGAGGATGTGGAAGACTGAGGGCAAGGAAGATTGCTCGCAGTTCCAGAATGTTGATGTGAAGGGTGGTCTCCTGAGGAGACCAGGTGCCCTGAGTGGAGAGGTGCTGGAGATGAGCTCCCCACCCTGTCTGGGAGGCATCTGTTGTGAGGGTTGCTTGGGGCAACGAAGGTTGGAAGGGGATCCCCAACAACAGATTTTTGGAGGATGTCCACCACTGGAGAGAGACCAAAACAGTCGTTTTGAGGTGAGTATTTGGTCTGAGAGCAGTCCTGATGCTTGAGACCACTGGGTGGCCAAGGTCCATTGAGCTGCTCTCATATGAAGACGAGCGTAGGGCACCACGTGTACCGTGGAGGCCATGTGGCCCAGAAGTTGCAGCATTTCTCTGGCTGACAAGTGACTTCTGGACTGAGCCTGGGAGGCCAAGCTTATTAGCCTTTGGCCTCGGACCAGAGGGAGGTAGGCCCTTGCAGTGGTGGAGTCCAATTGGGCCCCTATGAATTCCAGAGACTGAGTAGGGATGAGTTGGGATTTGGGAATGTTTACCACAAGTCCCAGATATTGAAGAATACGCCTTGTGCGGTCCAGAGAAATCTGGGCTTCTGACTGAGATGGAGCTCGGATGAGCCAGTCGTCCAGATATGGGAAGACAAAGATTCCCATGCCTCTGAGAAATGCGGCTACGACTGCCATGCATTTTGTGAAGACTCTTGGAGCAGAGGCCAGACCGAAGGGTAGTACTCTGTACTGGAAATGTTTTCCCTGGAACAGAAATCTTAGATATTTTCTGTGGGATGGATGGATGAGTATATGAGTGTACGCATCCTTGAGATCTAGAGAACAAAGCCAATCCTGACTCTGAAGGTATGGAAGGAGAAGGCCCAGAGAGAGAGCATTTTGAATTTCGCCTTGAATAGAAACCTGTTCAATTCTCTCAGATCTAGGAAAGGTCTGACGCCCCCTGTCTTCTTTGGTATGAGAAAGTAAGGGGAGTAGAAACCTAACCCCTGTTGAGGAGGAACCTCCTCTATTGCCCCTTGGGCAAGGAGAGAAGAGACTTCCTGACCCAACAGGGTCAGAAGAGATGGGGGAGAACTGAATTGCCTCACCATGGTATGGGGAGGAAGGCTGGAGAAATGAAGTTTGTAGCCCTCCCTGATAATAGAGAGGGTCCATTGCTCTGATGTGATTTGTTCCCATCTGGGAGCAAAATGAGCTAGCCTTCCAGGAATGGTGAGGAGCTCTGGTTGTTCTAGAGCCAGAAACGGCAAGTTCTCTAGAGGCAAGTCAAAACCCCTGAGGGGGTTGAGCCTGCTGGGGTGTAGCGGACACTGCAGGCTTTGACTTTACCTGCTTAGATTGTTGACGCTTAGCCGCAAAGCGAGGCTGAGCAGATTGCTGGCCAGTATTTGTGGGAAATCTGGCCTTCTTATAGTAAGGCCTTTTAAAAGACTTCTTTTTGGCAGGGGTAAAAGTAGACTTGGAAAGTCTATCTAGAGTGGCATTTTCTGCATCCATTTGAGCAGCTTTAATTTGCCATTCTTCCCCAAATAAGTTCTCACCGGTACAGGGCAGATTCCTGAGGCCATCTACAACCCAGGGTTCTAGGTCAGAAGCCTGGAGCCAAGCGAGACGTCGGGCTGCAATAGCAATTCCCGAAGCTCTGCCTGCAACCTCAAAGGAATCAAAGGCTGCCCTGTTGGAGAACTTGGAGACCTCTGAAAGTTGTGTCACCATAGAAAAGAAGTCCGCCCTTTGATCATCAGGGATAAAGGGGGCAAAATTCTGTATCTTTAGGGCAAGTTGCCCAAGAAACATGCCCATATAAAGGCTATAAGAATTGATCCTGGCTATAAGCATACTAGCCTGGAACATCTTTCTTCCAAAAGAGTCCAGGGTCTTACATTCTCGCCCTGGAGGGGTAGAAGAAAGCCTTTTAGGACTCTTTATTTTCTTCATGGCAGACTTCACCACAATAGAGTGGTGAGGCAGCTGAGTTTTCTGGAACCCAGGAGAAGGAGGGACCCGATACATGGTGTCCAACCTACGGGAATGGGGAGACAGTGTTAAAGGAGTCTCCCACAAATCCATCAAGTGTTCTTGAAGGATTTCATGGATAGGCAGAATGACTGCCTCTTTAGGAGCTTTAGAGTATCCTAAAATATCCAATTTTTTTGATCTGGGTTCTTTTTCAGAAGATGTAGCAATAGAAAGTGCTTTAGCTACATCAACAATGAAATCCTGAAAGGATAAATCCTCTGGAGGAAACATCCTCCTCTTTGGAGAAGAGGGCTCCTCAGGAAGAGTAAGCTCAGCAGAGTCATCAGAGGAATTGAATTCATCAGAAGAATCTGAGTATTCCTTCTGTGCTTCCAATGTACGATACGCATACCGATCGGTATCGATATCGGGCGTATCGGGCATGGGATCGGTACCGGGCGAAAGCCTGAATCCGGCATGCGGAACCGATCGACGCTTGGAAGTCGATGGTCTCGGTTCCGGTGTGGATACCGGAACCGGGGCGGTACCGATGAAATCGGTACCGAGGGCGTCGCAGCTTTAATGAATGCCAGAACGGCTTGCTGCATGGTCTGGACAGTATTGCCCATAGACGCCACTACTGCCTGGATGTCGGTACCGGTATGGGCCGGTACCCCAGAGCAGTCCAACAGGTGATCGGTCGAGGCCGTGCCATCGATGTCAACCTGTGACCCCATGATTGATGTGGAGGCCGGAACCTCCCGCCGGGGTTTTTTGGCCTGGGCAGAATCCTCTAACTCAAAATTGAGAGCCTCTCGATCTTTAGAAAGAGATTTGCTTTTAGAGGATTTGCCCACAGAAGTTTTGGTTACCTGAGATCCATCCGGAGAGGAAGACCTGGATGACTGTGATGCTTCTGAAGGAAACAGCACATGGAGCTTGTTGGCCCGGTTCTGCAAACCACGTTTAGACATCTGGGTGCAGGATGGGCAGTCCAATATGGAGTGGTCAGGTCCCAAACATTTGAGACACCATTCATGGGTGTCTGACAGAAATGACAGCACTGCACTTGGTACATTTTTTAAAACCAGGGACTGGCTTCTCCATGAGGAGAATTTGTGTAGGCCTTAAGGCCTAACAAAAGTTACCAAGCTGTGCTGAAGAAAATAAAAAAGTCTTTTTTTTTTTTTTTTTTTTTATAAAGGAAGAAAGAGAGACCGGCGGTACCGGTTTCGGTATGGGGAAGGCAGGTACGCGGTCTAAAGAAAACAAACAAATTTCACAATTTCTTCAGCGGTGACAGGAACACGACCTGCTGGCTCCGCGGAAAAAGAGAAACTGAGGAGAGCTGGTCAGGAAGGCGGGAAGGCAGCGTGCATGTGCAGTGGGAGGCCCCAAAAGCCTTTCATCTGAAAGGCTGGGGAGCTTTCCCGCGCAGGCTCCGTCGGTACCGACGTACCCATATGTGAGGACTTATTCCTGCTTGTTCCTGGAGATTACATCTTCCCGATGTATCGATATTTCCTTCAATTCTTCCGCACCTTTAAATACCACTTCAGTCATGGGTAACATCCCTACATCTTCCTCAGTAAAGACCGAAGCAAAGAATTCATTCACTCTGTCCGCTGTCGCCTTGTCGCCTCTTAGTGCCCCCTTTAACTCCTCTATCATCTAATGGACCAACTGACTCTCTCTCAGGTTTTTTTGCTACGAATGTACTTGAAAAAAATCTTTATTTCGCGTTTTTGCTTCCGCAGCAAACCTCTTCTCAAATTCTCCCTTTGCCTGCATTATCAAGGCCTTGCATTTGACTTGCCAGTGCTTGTGCTGTTTCCAGGTTTCGTCGTTTGGCTCTTTTTTCCATTTCCTGAAAGGTGCTTTTTTGGCAACAGCCTCTATGACCTCCCCTTTAAACCATGCTGGCAGTTTTTTGGACTTCCTTCCACTTTTCTTAAAGTGTGGAATACAGCTGGTCTGGGCTTCCAAGATAGTATTTTTCAACAACACCCAAGCTTGATGTAAGTCTTTAACCTTTGCAACTGCTCCTTTTAGTTTTTTCTTAATTATTTTCCTCATTTTATCATAGTCTCCCTTTCGAAAGTTAAAAGATAGTACTGTGGATTTCCTTACTATCCCTTCTCCACTAATTAAATCAAAGATGATCATGCTATGATCACTATTGCCAAGTGGCCCCAACACCCTTATCTCTTGCACTAGATCTGGTGTTCCACTAAGGACTAGGTCTAATATGGCTTCCCCTCTGGTCGGTTCATGAACCAGCTGCTCCAAGAAGCAGTCATTTATGTCATCTAGCAACTTTATCTCCCTAGCATGTCCTGCCGTGACACTGACCCAGTCGATACCAGGGTAATTGAAATCATCCATCATCATTACTGTGCTGTAACTTTTGTTAGCTTCCTTGATTTCTTTGAGCATTTCATCATCCATTTGTTCATTCTGGCCAGGCGGTCGATAGTACACCCCCACTGCCATTGCCTTCCCCTTTTTACATGGAATTTCAATCCATAGAGATTCTATAGCAAATTTTGTTTCCTGCAAAACTTTAATCCTTTCTGACTCAATGCCCTCTAACAGAGCGCAACCCCTCCACCAATTTGATCAACTCTATCATTACGATATAGTTTGTATCCAGGTATCACTGTGTCCCACTGGTTGTCCTCCTTCCACCATGTCTCTGATATCCCAATCATATCTAACCTCTCATTTAGTGCTATATATTCTAACTCTCCCATCTTATTTTTTAGACTTCTAGCATTTGCATACAAACATTTTAGAGACTGTATTTTATTCATATTAGTTTGGCTGTTGGTAGTTTGGGATCTTTAAGCTCTGTCTGCTCCATACTTGAGGGCATTTGGGCTACTTTACTCTTTTTTGGAACCTCTCTGCTTTTGGTAGTATCCTTCAAGGATACATTCTTCCGAACCATCCGCTCTTGGGCGACTGTCAGCTTTCCCCTATTATCTAGTTTAAAAGCTGCTCTCTCTCCTTTTTAAAGGCTAATGCCAGCAGCCTGGTTCCATCCCGGTTAAGGTGAAGCCCATCCCTTCAGAAGAGCCTCTCCTTTCCCCAGAATGTTCCCCAGTTCCTAACAAATCAAAAACCCTCATCTCTGCACCATTGTCTCATCCACACATTGAGACTCCGGAGCCCTGCCTGCCTTTTGGGTCCTGCACGTGGAACGGGAAGCATTTCGAAGAACGCTACCCTGGAAGTTCTGGATTTTAACTTCCTACCTAAAAGCCTAAATTTAGCCTCCAGAACCTCCCTACCACTTTTTCTTATGTCATTGTTACCAACATGTACCAAGACAGCAGACTCCTCCCCAACACTAAGACCTTATCTAGGTGGCGCGTGAGGTCCACTATCTTCGCACCAGGCAGGCATGTTACCAGGTGATCCTCACGTCCACCAGCCACCCAGCTATCTACATGCCTAAAGCACAGTTACTTACCTGTAACAGGCGATCTCTGGGAACAGCAGGAATAGGTCTTCACATATGGGTATCGTCGGTACCGACGGAGCCTGCGCAGGAACGCTCCCCAGTGTCCAATAAGAAAGCTTTTGGGAGCATCCCACGGCACCTGCGTGCTGCCTTCCCGCCTTTCCCAACCGCCTTTCTCCAGTTCGAGTTTTAAAGCTGAGACAAAGAGATAGAGAGGGAAGGAAAGATAGATAGAGATACACAACTCCTAGGGGAGGTGGGTGGGTTGTGAAGACTTATTCCTGCTGTTCCCAGAGATCACCTGTTACAGGTAAGTAACTCTGCTATCTCCAGGAACAAGCAGGAATGAGTCTTCACATATGGGGACTCCCTAGCTGCAGATGCCAGGGAGAGACCCCAGAGTTGTGTGTCCTTGACAAGGGCTCTACCTCCCCACATGGATCTCTGGCATCCAACCAGGGTAGGTGGGTAGGAGTTGATTAGGAATGGAACAGGTGTTTGAGAAGAGCCTGACCAAACGAGGCATCCCGGCGGGACTCCTTGTCCAAACAGTAATGGGCTGTGAAGGTATGAACAGAGGCCCAGGTGGCCGCTCGACAGATCTGGTCGATGGACACAGAGTTTAGATGAGCCATTGAGGCTGCCATGGCCCTCACATTGTGAGCTGTGACATGGCCCTCCAGAGACAGGTTCCTACTCTGGTAGGCGAAAGAAATACACTGAGCAATCCAGTTGGACAGTGTTCTCTTAGAAACTGAAAGTCCTAAATGAGAAGGATCAAAAGCAACAAAGAGTTGAGAAGACTTTCTATGTTGCTGTGTTCTTTGTAAGTAAAAGGCGAGAGCTCTTTTACAATCCAAAGTATGAAGATTCCTCTCTGCACTTGATGCTTGAGGTCCTGGAAAAAAGACAGGTAAATATACCTCTTGGTTCAGATGAAAAGGCGAGACCACTTTGGGCATAAAGTGTGGATTGGTCCTAAGGACTACCTTATCATGATGGAACCTTGTATAAGGTGGATTAGCCACCAAGGCTTGCAACTCACTGATGCGACGCGCTGAGGTGACTGCAATGAGAAAGATAACCTTCCAAGAAAGAAATTTCAAGGAGGTGGTGGCTAAAGGTTCAAAGGGTGGCTTCATGAGCTGGCCAAGAACCAGGTTTAAGTCCCATGACACTGGAGGTGGTCTAATGGGAGGTTTAGTTAGAACAAGGCCTCTCATTAATCTTGCAATAAGAGGAAGAGAGGAAATAGGCTGTCCATTGAGAGGCTTGAGGGACGCTGCAATAGCACTCAAATGGACTCTTACTGAATTTGTTTTAAGGCCTACATGGGATAAATGCAGAAGATACTCTAGTAAAGAATTCAAAAGTTATTGCAAGAGGGTTAAGCAACTTTTCTGAACACCAAATGGTAAATCTTTTCCATTTGAAAGCATAGGAACGTCTAGTGGAAGGCTTTCTAGAAGCATGAATAATATCTCTGACTTGCTGAGAGAGATGGAAAACTTGAAGGTCTAGGCCTTCAGCAACCAGGCCCTGAGATGGAGAGACTGGAGGTTTGGGTGCCACAACGTTCCGTCTTCCTGGGAGAGAAGATCTGGAGCAGAGCCCAACTCCAGGGACGGAGCTTGAGAGAGATGCAGAAGTAGAGGGTACCACACTTGGCATGGCCAATGTGGTGCTATGAGGATCATGGTACCTCGGTCTCTCTGAAGCTTGAATAGTGTTTTGGGAATTAGGGGAATGGGTGGAAAGGCATAAAGGAAGTCTTGACCCCAGTGAAGGAGGAAGGCATCCTTGTCCTGAACTCCCTGACACGGAATCCTGAAACAGAACCGGGGAAGTTTGGCATTCCACGGACTTGCAAAGAGGTCTATGTCCGTGGTTTCCCAAATTCGAAAAATCCTGGCTACCTGGGTCCATGTGGAGGGACCATTCGTGTGGAAGCAGAACTCAACTGAGTCTGTCTGCCCAAGAGTTTTGAACGCCTGGACGATATACTGCCAGAAGATGAATGTGATGCTCTCTGGCGAAGGCCCACAGTCGCAAAGCTTCGTTGCAAAGCGACAGAGAGCCAGTTCCCCCCTGCTTGTTTACATAGAACATGGCTACTTGGTTGTCAGTGCGAATGAGGACTGTCCTGTAGCTGAGCAGGGAATGGAACACTGAGAGCTAAGAAAATTGCTAGAAGCTCCAAGAGATTGATGTGGAAAGAAGTCTCCTGTGGAGACCAGATGCCCTGGGTGGAGACACGTTGCAGATGAGCTCCCCAACCCATTGGAGAAGCATCTGTTGTGAGGGTTGCTTGAGGTGGTGACTGCTGAAAAGGGGACCCCAACAACAGGTTTGGAGAGGACTTCCACCACTGGAGAGAGCAAAACAGGCGACTGGAGTTTGTTATTTTGTCTGACAGGCAACCTGATGCCTGAGTCCATTGGGTGGACAAAGTCCATTGAGCTGCCCTCATGTGAAGGCGAGCATATGGAACCATATGCACAGTGGATGCCATGTGGCCTAACAGTTGTAACATTTTTCGAGCAGTTAAATGGGGCTTTAACTGTATTTGGGAGGTTAACTGCACCAAGCGTAGGCACCGGGCCTAAGGAAGATAGGCCCTTGCAGTTGTGGTATCCAACCAAGCCCCTATAAACTCCAGGGACTGAGTAGGGGTGAGATTGGATTTTGGGATGTTTATCACCAGTCCCAAATACTGAAGGACACGCAATGTGCAGGTTAGACAAGTCTTGGCCTCTGCTTGAGATGGAGCTCGAATGAGCCAGTCGTCCAGATATGGGAAGACGAATATTCCTAGAGTGCGTAGAAATGCAGCTACTACTGCCATACATTTCGTGAACACCCTTGGTGCAGAGGCCAGACCAAAAGGAAGCACCCTGTATTGGTAGTGCTTTCCTTGAAAAAGGAACGAAGGAACCTTCTGTGAGTTGGATGGATGAGGACATGGGTGTACGCATCCTTGAGATCTAGAGAACAAAGCCAGTCCTGACTCTGAAGGTATGGAAGCAGAGCGCCGAGAGAAATCTTGAATTTCTATTTGAATAGAAATTTGTTCAATTCTCTGAGATCTAAGATGGGTCTGTAGCCCCCCGTTTTCTTTGGGATAAGAAAATAAGGGGAGTAGAACCCTGTGCCTTGTTGAAGAAAGAGGTACTTCTTCTATTGCCCCTTGGGCAAGAAGGATGGCAATCTCCTGACCTAGAAGGTTGAGGAGAGATGTTGGAGAATTGAACGGTTTCACCATGGTGTGAGGGGGAAGGCTTAAGAAATGAAGCTTGTACCCTTCCCTTATGAAGGAGAGTGTCCATGGTTCTGCTGTGATTTGCTCCCATCTGGGAGCAAAGTAAGTCAACCTTCCTGGGATGGTAAGGGGCACTGGGTTCTTCCAGAGCTAGAAAGGCTAAGTTCTCTAGATGCAAGTCAAAGGCCCTGAAGAGGCTGAGGCTGCTGGGCCGTGGAAGGCCTAGCAGCCTTTGACTTGGCCTGTTTAGGTGGTTGCTGACGCTTTGCAGCAAAACGACCTGCAGAAGATGCCTGCTGACCATAAGCAGGATAGTATCTTCCCTTTTTGGAAAAAGATGTCTCTTTGAACAATCTTTTATCATCAGGAGCAGAGGTAGACTTTGAAAGTCGATCCAAAGCAGAGTTTATCATCATCCATCTGAGTGGCCTTTGCTTGCTAATCCTTACCAAAAAGGTTTTCACCTGTACAAGGGAGATTTCCCAATTCATCTTGGACCCAGAGCTCCAAATCAGAAGCTTGTAGCCAAGTAATTCTGCGTGCCCCTATGGCAATAGCCGAAGCTCTGCTTACACACTCAAAAGAGTCAAAGGCTGCACGGTTGGAAAATTTGGAGGCATCTTGGGCATGTTTGAGCCAAGTGAGAAACTCCTGTCTTTTATCCTCTGAAATGAAAGGGGTTAAAGTCTGCAGATGATCTGTGACTTTAGAAACATTCCTATATAGAGACTATAGGAATTGATCCTAGCAGCTAGCATAGCAGCTTGAAAAACCCTTCGGCCAAAAGCATCCAGGGTCCTGCATTCACGCCCTGGAGGATTAGATGGGTGTCTTTTTGCCCTCTTTATCTTCCTCATGGCAGACTCTACCACAATAGAGTGGTGAGGAAGCTGAGTCTTGTGGAAGCCAGGACAAGGAGGGACACGATACATGGTGTCTAACCTGCAAGAATGAGGAGAGGTGGTGAGAGGTGTCTCCCACATCCTCAACATGAGATCATAAAGAATCTCATGAACAGGTAAAGTAGCTGCCTCCTTAGGAATTTTAGGATATTGTAAAATATCCAACTCCTTGGCTCTGGGTTCTGACTCAGGGGCCACTGTGATAGAGAGGCCCCTAACCACTTCCCTAACAAAGTCTTGAAAAGACACGCCTTCTGGAGACGACATTCTTCGTTTAGGTGAAGAAGACTCCTGAGGAAGAAGTATCGATGCTTCTACAGAACCCTCAGACTCAGAGTCCTCAGAGGAATCGAAGTATCGCCTGTCAGGATGCTCCTGTAAAGCCCGATAACCGTATCGAGTAGGATCGACATCGGGAGTAATCGGTACCGGTTCGGTACCGATGGGCATCATAGGACAGGGTACCGTTGCAGTCGACACCGAAGCCAACGTCGATGCAATCGGTACCGGTACCGAGAGCGATGCCGGTATCGGAGCCGGTACCAGCAATGGGGATTGTTGAGGTACCGGAGGCGTCGCAGCCTGTATGAAAGCCGTTAAGGTGCGCTGCATGGTCAGAATCTTCTGATCCATCGACGCCACCAAAAAGTCTGGATGTCGGTACCAGTGGGAGACACCGGTACCCCAGAACACGGCAACAGGTGATCTGTCAAGGCTGAGCCATCGATGTCAACCTGTGACCCCATAGATAATGCTTTGGAAGCCGGAGCTTCCCGCCGGGGTAATTTTGCCGGTGCGGAATCCTCGAGGGCAAGCCCGGAGGCATCTCGATGCTTGGAGGGAGATCTGCCCTTCGAGGACCGGCCAGATTTATGCTTGGTTACCTGAGATCCATGGGAGGAAGAAGCCCTGGAAGACGTCGATGCCACCGAAGCTGCATCAGAGGGAAACAGGGTACTGAGCTTCGCTGCTCGGTTCTGCCGACCACTTTTAGACATCATGGTACAGGACATATAATCCGTGATGGAATGGTCAGGCCCCAAGCACTTTAGACACCAGTCATGGGTGTCGGTGACAGAAATAGTACCGCCACGTTTTGTGCATTTTTTAAACCCAGAAGCGGGCTTCTCCATGAGGAAAATATTTTTAGGCCTAAGGCCCAAAAACTGAAAATGCACAGTAAAGATAAAGCTTTTTTTTTTTTTTGAAAGAAAGAAAAGAAAAGACCAGCGGTACCGGTCCGACGTCGAAGGAGGAAGACGCGACACAAAAGAAGAAAGAAAAAATAAAGAACTTCTTCTGTGGTGACAAACACGACCTGCTGGCTCCGCGGAAAAGAAGAACTGGAGAGAGGCGGTTGGGAAAGGCAGGAAGGCAGCACGCAGGCGCCGTGGGATGCTCCCAAAAGCTTTCTTATTGGACGCTGGGGAGCGTTCCCATGCAGGCTCTGTCAGTACCGACGATACCCATATGTGAAGACTCATTCCTGCTTGTTCCTGGAGATTGATCGAATCACCAACTATATGGCTGTCCTAAAACTTCCCTCATGGGCACAAGGCCCTGGAGAAACTTCCTTGGTGCGAGAGGGTTTTACATCACATGGAGGACAGGTCCTAGTTACAGGATCACGTCCTGCCACACCAGGGTGATGCTCTCCTGTCACGTGACCTCTCTCCTCCATGGCAACAGGGATGCTGCCAGACTGGAGGTGGGACTTCAGGACTATATCCCTGTAGGTCTCTGTCTTTATGTTTTCCAAGTCTGCTACTCTAGCCTCTAGAGAACGGACTTGTTCCCTGAGAGCAAAGAGCTCCTTGCACCTAGTGCACACGTAAGACCTCTCACCAACTAGGAGAAAATCATACATGTGACTATTGTAGTTGATATGGCAGGGCAGACTAGATAAGCCATGTGGTCTTTTTCTGCGGTCATGTTTCTATAGTTGTGAAACTATGCTTTCAAAGTACAAATTGGATCCCAAAAATCCATATGAACTACCACCATATTTTATTATTAAAAACAAATTGGCATAAATGCACAGGAGGGTCTCTTTCAATTGAAGGCAAGCTCTGCTACGAGGGGACATAGCATGAGAGTGAAAGGGGATAGACTCAGGAGTAATATGAAGTAATTAGTCCTTACCTGCTAATTAATGTTCCTGAAGGAACTCCAATCCAGTCCCTTTACTTCTGGGTTGCGTAACCCTTCCAGCAGCTTGGAGGCTGAGCCCATCATCGTTTTGATGGTGTGGTATATATACCACTGGCACCACCCACAGGCACCAGTAATCTATTGAAAAAGCAGACTTATCGCATAGCCAATTAACGACTTATAATGTATTAAACTACAAACCAAACCAAAATCCCCCCCCCCCAAGTTACGGGGGAAAGGAAGGAAGGGAAAGGTCTACCTGAGGTCGCCATGGCCCCCAACCTCTCCTACAGGCCCCCTCCTAGCGGACCGTCTCGCCTCGCACTCTGTCTTCGGTCCGTTGTTCTCTTATTTATTTATTACGTGCAGCACCAAACCCGGGCGGGATCAGGGACTGGAGTTCCTTCAGGAACACTAATTAGCAGATAAGGACTAAATTACTTCTTCCTCATCGTCACTCCAGTCCAGTCCCTTTACTTCTGGGATGTAACAGAGCAGTTCAAACCTGGGCAGGGTTCGCCAAACTGGACCGAGGAACTGCATCCCCAAACCTGAGTCCGCCGCCCCCTGGACATCCATCCTGTAATGCTTGGTAAACGTATGCAGCAAGGCATACGTAGCCGCCCTACAAATGTCCAGCGACGGAACCAAGCTATACTCCGCCCAGGACGTCGCCTGCACTCGAGTTGAATGCGCGCGAAGACCTACTGGGACCTGCTTCCCTTTCAGGATCTAGGCGGAGGCAATGGCTTCCCTGATCCACCTAGCGATGGAAGCCTTGGCCACCGCCTCTCCCTTGTGTGGCCCTCCAAATTGAACGTATAAACGTTCGGACTTTCGAAAAGACGCAGTGCGGGAAAGGTAACGCTTCAGTACTCTATTCACATCTAGGAGACGGAGCTTCTCCCCATCCCCCTCTTGTCCTACTCCCGCGAAGGACGGGAGCGAAACTGACTGGTTCACATGAAAGGGAGAGACGACCTTGGGTAAGAAGGAAGGGACTGTCCGTAAGACCACCCCTATCTTTGAAGAACGCAAGAAAGGGAGGGCAACAAGACAGCGCTTGAAGTTTGGAGACACGCCTGGCTGAACAGATGGCTACCAGAAACACCGTCCTTAGAGTCAAATCTTTTAGGGAGGAGCTCCTTCCTGGCTCAAAAGGATCCCTGGTTAAAGCATTCAAAACGAGGTTGAGGTCCCAAGGTGGGATCACAGATTTCCACTGGGGTCGCAACCGCCTGACCGCTCTTAGGAACCTGGCGACATCAGCGTGGTCCCCTAAGGATAATCCCCGGACCTTCCCCTATAACAAGAAATAGCCTTCCCGCCTTTCCTAACCGCCTCTCTCCAGTTCGAGTTTTAAAGCTGAGACAAAGAGAGAGGAAAGGAAAGATAGATAGAGAGATACAACTCCTAGGGGAGGTGGGTGGGTTGTGAAGACTTATTCCTGCTGTTCCCAGAGATCACCTGTTACAGGTAAGTAACTGTGCTATCTCCAGGAACAAGCAGGAATGAGTCTTCACATATGGGGACTCCCCAGCTAAACATGCCCAGGAGATCCCCAAGGTTGAGTCCCTGAGAAGGGCTCTCCCTCCTCCCATGGATCTCAGGCATCCAACCTGGGATGGGGGGTAGGAGTTGATTAGGTATGGAACAGGTGTTTGAGAACAGCCTGACCAAACAAGGCATCCCGGCGGGAGTCCTTGTCCAAGCAGTAATGGGCTGTGAAGATATGAACCGAGGCCCAGGAGGCCGCTTGACAGATCTGGTCGATGGACACAGAATTTAGATGAGCCATAGAGGTTGCCATGGCCCTCACATTGTGAGCTGTGACATGGACCTCCAGAGAAAGGTTCCTACTCTGGTAGGCGAAAGAAATACACTCAGCAATCCAATTGGACAGTGTTCTCTTAGAGACTGGAAGTCCTAAATGAGAAGGATCAAAAGCAACAAAGAGTTGAGAAGACTTTCTATGTTGCTGTGTTCTTTGTAAGTAAAAAGCAAGAGCTCTCTTATAATCCAGGGTATGAAGATTCCTCTCTGCACTTGATGGATGAGGTCCTGGAAAAAAGACAGGTAAGTATACCTCCTGATTCAGATGGAAAGGTGAGACCACTTTAGGCATAAAGTGTGGATTAGTCCAGAGGACTATCTTATGATGAAACCTTGTATAAGGTGGATTAGCCACTAAGGCCTGCAGCTCACTGATGTGGCGAGCTGAGGTGACTGCAATGAGAAAGATAACCTTCCAGGAAAGGAATTTCAAGGAGGTAGTGGCTAGGGGTTCAAAGGGTGGCTTCATGAACTGGCCAAGAACCAGATTCAAGTCCCATGCCACTGGAGGTGGTCTAATGGGAGGTTTAGTTAAAAGAAGGCCTCTCATGAATCTTGCAATAAGAGGATGAGAGGAAATAGGCTGTCCATTGAGAGGCTTGAGGGATGCTGCAATAGCACTCAAATGGACCCTTACTGAATTCGTTTTGAGGTCTGCATGGGATAGATGCAGGAGATACTCTAATAAAGAATTCAAAGGTATTGCAAGAGGGTTAAGACCCTTCACTGCACACCAAATGGTAAACCTTTTCCATTTAAAAGCATAGGAACGTCTAGTGGAAGGCTTTATGGAAGCATGAAGGATATCCTTCACTTGCTGAGAAAGATGCCAATCTTGAAGATCTAGGCCTTCAGCAACCAAGCCCTGAGATGGATAGACTGGGGGTTTGGGTGCCACAAAGTTCCCTTCTCCTGGAACAGGAGGTCTGGAGCAGATCCCAGGTCCAGGGAGGGAGCTTGAGAGAGACGTAGAAGTAGAGGATACCACACTTCGGGAGGCAAACATGGAGCTATGAGTATCACAGACCCTCGATCTCTCTGAAGCTTGAACAGAGTCTTGGGAATTAGGGGAATTGGTGGAAAGGCGTAAAGGAAGTCTTGACCCCAGTGAAGGAGGAAGGCATCCCTGGCCTGAACTCCCTGACACGGAATTCTGCAACAGAACCAGGGAAGTTTGGCATTCCACGGACTTGCAAAGAGGTCTATGTACGGGATTCCCCAAATTTGAAAGATTCTGGCTATTTGGTCCGTGTGAAGGGACCACTCGTGTGGAAGCAGAACTCGACCGAGTCTGTCTGCCCAAGAGTTTTGAACTCCTGGAAGATATACTGCCAAAAGATGAATCTGATGCTCTCTGGTGAAGGCCCACAATCTCAAAGCTTTGTTGCAAAGCGACAGAGCCAGTCCCGCCCTGCTTGTTTATGTAGAACATGGCTACCTGGTTGTCCGTTTGGATGACTGTCTTGTAGCTGAGCAGGGTGTGGAAGACTCAGAGCTAGAAAGATTGCTCTGAGCTCTAAGAGGTTGATAGACAGAGAAGTCTCCTGTAGAGACCAGATGCCCTGGGTGGAGGGGTCTTGTAGATGAGCTCCCCAACCCTGTAGAGAGGCATCTGTTGTGAGGGTTGCCTGGGGTAACGTCTGTTGGAAGGGGGACCCCAGCAACAGATTTTGAGTGGACTTCCACCACTGGAGAGACCAAAAGAGGCGCCTGGAGGTTGCTAATTTGTCTGATTGTCCACCCAATGGACCCAGGCATCAGGGAGACTGTCCATTGAGCTGCCCTCATGTGGAGGCGAGCATAGGGAACCACATGCAGTGGATGCCATGTGGCCTAACAGTTGTAACATCTCTCGAGCAGTTAAATGGGTTTTTAACTGAATCTGGGAGGCTAACTGCACCAAGCGTAGGCAACGGGCCTGGGGAAGATAGGCCCTTGCAGTGGTGGTATCTAACAGGGCCCCTATGAACTCTAGAGACTGAGTAGGGGGTGAGATGGGACTTTGGGCTATTTATTACAAGTCCCAGATACTAAAGAACACGCCTTGTGCATGTTAGGGAAGTCAGGGCCTCTGACTGGGAAGAAGCTCGGATGAGCCAGTCGTCCAGGTATGGGAATACGAATATTCCTAGAGTGCGTAGAAATGCAGCTACTACAGCCATGCATTTTGTGAACACTCTTGGTGCAGAGGCCAGACTGAAAGGAAGCACCCTATATTGGTAGTGCTTTCCTTGGTAAAGGAACCGAAGGAACCTTCTGTGTGTTGGATGGATGAGGACATGGGTGCACGCATCCTTGAGTTCTAGAGAACAAAGCCAATCCTGACTCTGAAGGTATGGCAGGAGAGTACCAAGAGAAATCATCTTGAATTTCTCCTTGCATAGAAATTTGTTCAATTCTCTGAGATATAATATGGGTCTGTAGCCCACTGTTTTCTTTAGAATAAGAAAATAGGGGGAGTAGAACCCTGAGCACTGTTGAAGAAGAGTTACTTCTTCTATTGCCTTTTGGGCAAGAAGAGTAGCAATCTCCTGACCCAGAAGGTCAAGGAGAGATGTTGGAGAATTGAACTGTCTCACCATGGTGTGAGGAGGAAGGTTTAAGAAATGAAGTTTGTACCCCTCCCTTATGATGGAGAGGGTCCATTGCTCTGCTGTGATTTGCCCCCATCTGGGAGCAAAGTGAGCTAACCTTCCTGGAATGGTGAGAGGCTCTGGTTCTTCTAGAGCCAGAAAGGCTAAGTTCTCTAGTTGCAAGTCAAAGGCCCTGAGGAGGCTGAGGCTGTTGGGTGACAGTAGTCCTTGCAGCATTAGGCTTGGCCTGTTTAGGTTGTTGACGCTTTGCAGCAAAACGACCTGCAGAAGATGTCTGCTTACCATAGGCAGGATAATATCTCCCCTTCTTGGGAAAAAATAACTTTTTGAACAACCTCTTTTTAACAGGATTATAAGTAGACTTTGAAAGTCTATCTAAAGCATAATTCTCTGCATCCATCTGAGTGGCCTTTGCTTGCCAATCCTTGCCAAAAAGGTTCTCACCTGTACAAGGAAGATTTCCTAATCCATCTTGGACCCAGGGTTCCAGATCAGAAGCTTGTAACCAAGCAATTCTACATGCACCTATGGCAATAACCGAGGCTCTGCTGGCACACTCAAAAGAGTCAAAGGCTGCACGGTTGGAAAATTTGGAAACATCCTGGGCATGTTTAAGCCAGGTGAGAAACTCTTCCCTTTTATCTTCTAAAATAAAAGGGAGAAAAGTTTGCAGATGATCTGTAACCTCATTTAGAAACATCCCCATATAGAGGACTATAGGAGTTGATTCTGGCAACAAGCATATTGGCCTGAAAGATTTTCCGGCGAAAAGCATCCAAGGTTCTGCATTCTCTTCCTGGAGGAGTAGAGGAGTGCCTTTTTGTACTCTAACTTTTTCATGGCAGACACAACCACAATAGAGTGGTGAGGAAGTTGAGTCTTATGAAACCCAGGACAAGGAGGGACACGGTACATGGTGTCTAACCTACGAGAATGAGATGAGATGAGATGGTGAGAGGAGTCTCCCATACGCCCAACATGTGATCATAAAGGATCTCATGAATTGGTAAAGTGGCTGCCTCTTTAGGAGCCTTGGGATATTGCAAAATATCCAACTTTTTGGCTCTAGGTTCTGACTCAGGGGCTACTGAGATAGAAAGGCCCTTGGCCACTTCTCTTATAAAGTCTTGAAAAGACAAATCCTCTGGAGGAGGGAGACATTCTTCTTTTTGGAGAAGGCGGCTCCTGAGGAAGGAGTACCGATGCTTCGACAGAAGGCTCCGATATATCAGAGTCTTCGGAGGAATCGAAGTATCGCCTGTCTGGATGCTCCTGTAGAGCCCGATATGCGTACCAAGTGGTATCGACATCGGGCGTGATCGGTACCGGTTCAGTACCGATGGGCATCATCGGACAGGGTACTGCTGCAGTCGACACCGAAGCCGATGTCAATGCAATCGGTACCGACACCGGGACCGGTAACTGAGCCGGTGCCGGAACCGGTACCAACAACGAAGCTTGTTTCGGTACCAGAGGCGTCGCAGCTTGTATGAATGCCACAATGGCACGCTGCATGGTCAGAGTATTCTGATCCATCGACGCCAATGTCTGGACGTCGGTACCGGCAGATTCCACCGGTACCCCAGAACATTGTAACAGGTGATCGGTCGAGGCCGTGCCATCGATGTCAACCTGTGACCCCATAGAAGGAGCTTTGGAAGCCGGAGCTTCCCGCCGGGGTAATTTTGCCGGTGCAGGATCCTCGAGGGCAAGCCCGGAGGCATCTCGATGCTTAGAGGGAGATCTACCCTTCGAGGACCGGTTGGATTTATGTTTGGTTACCTGAGATCTACAGGAGGAAGAAACAGCCCTGGAAGACGTCGATGCCACCGAAGCTGCATCAGAGGCAAAAGGGTACTGAGCTTGGCTGCTCGGTTCTGTAGACCTCTTTTTGAGATCATAGAACAGGACTCACAATCCGTGACTGAATAGTCAGGCCCCAAACATTTAAGACACCAGTCATGGGTATCGGTGACAGAAATGGTACCGCTGCACTTTGTGCATTTTTTAAACCCGGAGGTGGGCTTTTCCATAAGGAAAATTTTTCCTTAGGCCTAAGGCGCAAAGAGAAAAAATTGCACAAAAGTGGAACCGGTAATAGTTTTGTGTTTTGTTTTGTTTTTTTAAGAAAAAGAAAGAAAAGACCGGCGGTAGCGGTCCAATGTCGAAGGCGGCAGACACGCGACCAAAGAAATAAAATAAAGAACTTCTTCAGCGGTGACAGGAACATGACCTGCTGGCTCTGTGGAAAAGAAGAACTGGAGAGAGGCGGTTAGGAAAGGTGGGAAGGTAGCGCGCAGGCGCTGTGGGATGCTCCCAAAAGCTTTCCTTTTTGGGACGCTGGGGAGCGTTCCTGCGCATGCTCCGTCGGTACCGACATACCCATATGTGAAGACTCATTCCTGCTTGTTCCTGGAGATTACTCTTCCTCCCCTGGTGTCGAACCTCGCCCCGAGGTACTCGATCTCCTGCGTGGGGATTAATCTGCTCTTTGCCCGATTGATGACCCAGCCCAACTCCTCCAGGAATTCCACCACTCTGGCTGTCGCCGAACGACTCTCCAATTCTGACTTCGCTCAAATCAACGAATCGCCCAGGTAGGGATGAACCAAGATTCCCTCCTTTCGAAGAGCCCCAGCCACCACTACCATCACTTTGGTAAACATCCTGGGGGCTGTTGCTAGGCCAAAGGGTAGGGCCTGGAACTGAAAATGACCTCTTGGTACCGCGAATCTCAGGAACTGCTGATGAGACCGTCGGACCGGGATATGTAAGTAAGCTTCTGTCAAGTCTAAAGGTGGTCAGAAACTCCCCTTGCCTTACAGCTGCAATGACCAACTTCAGAGTTTCCATTCGGAAGTGAGGAACTCTGAGGCAGCGATTGATTTCCTTTAGGTCTAGGATTGGACGAAAGGATCCCTCTTTCTTTGGCACGACGAAATAAATTGAGTATCGACCGGACCCGCATTGGTCTCTCGGAACAGGAGTCACCACTGCTAGCTCTATAAGCCTTGAAAGCTTATCCTCTATCGCCGCCTTCTTCTCTGGCAAACCGCAGGGAGACTGAATAAAGGCTGTTCGTACTTGTTTTGCGAATTCAAGAGCGTAACCCTCTTGGATCACCTCCAAGACCCATTGATTGGATGTGACCTGGGACCAGACAGGAAGGAACTGCCGCAAACGACCCCCCACTGGCAGACTTCTCTCCTGGACCCCTGTTGTCTCATTGTGGTTTTCTGGGGCCCGTGGAGGAGGAAGAGGCCCCAAAGCCTCTACCTGCCCCACGAAACCCCCTTAAGTCTTGACCCCGAGAGGGGAAGCGGCCCCTAGGAAAGGAGTTCGATTTGGCCAGCCGGAATCTTCGGAAATCCCTTGGCTGATTCTGTGCCGGAACCGGCGCACGGCCTTGTTTAGGCCTGTCCTCCGGGAGCCTACCCCCCTTAGACTCGCCGAGATCCTTAACCAACTTATCCAGGTCCTCTCCAAACAGCTTCCCCTTGAAAGGGAGACGACTCAGGCACGCTTTTGAGGAGGCGTCCGCTGCCCAATTACGTAACCACAAATACCTTCTGGCTGCTACCACAGAAGCCATATTCTTAGCCAGACTCCTAATGAGATCGTACTGGCTATCTGCCAGGTAGGCGGATCCAGACTCTAACCTAGCCGAAACAGACTGCGCGTCGGCTGAGGCACAGTCCGCTAGTTGAAATGGCTGGGACCACCTCAGACAGGCTCTAGCTACCCACGCCCCTGATACTGAGGCCTGTAAGGCGAGGGCAGTAACATCAAAGGCTTGCTTCAGCAGCGTATCCAATTTTCTATCCTGACTATCCCTCAGCGCCGCGCTGCCCTCAACCGGGATAGTTGTCGTCTTTGTCACCGCCAACACCACCGCATCCATCCTTGGTGACTTCAGCAGGTCCTTGTCTGGTTCTGGCAAAGGGTAGAGTCGGACCATGGCCCGGACGCCCCTCAAACTTGATTCTGGCTGGTCCCACTTCTCCTGGATCATCTGGCATACCACCCTGTGGACCGAAAACATCTTCTGCAACTTCCTGACGGCTTGAATCAACGGATCTCCAGCACGTCTTCCTCTGCTGGAGTGTCCGAAGCCATATTGAGCACCTTCAGCAACTCACTTATTAATGCTGGGAGCTTCTCTCGATGAAAAACTCAAACTATGCGGGATTGTTCCTCCTCCGGAATCTCTCCCTCCTCGAGCTCCTCCTCCTCTTCTCCCACTTCCTTGTCCGAGATCTCCTCCCCCGGGGTGTCATGAGACAGATGTGAGGGGCTCCTCGCTCATTAGCCTTACGCGCTTAGGAGGGACCCCGGAGTCATGGGTCTTTGTCCTCCCTGGAACGGCAAGCTCACTTTCTTTCGCTACCAACGACTCCGCTGTTCCTTGCTGTCGCATACAATAGGCCTCGTGTAATAGGATGACAAATTCTGGAGAAAAATGTTCCCAGCCCCCCTCCGCCCCACTGGAAGCGGGGGGAAGGGACTGGGAAGAGCCTGACAGATCCAAGGTTGAAGGAGAAGTGGAAGAAGATTCCCCTCCCCCCTCCAGAGGGTCACCAGACCCCTGGGAAGCCTGAGTCATGGTCAAGTGGATTTCTTGTTCCACGGAAGCAGCCTCTGCAGCACAACCCCTGCAGATCCCAGCTTCCGAAGCCGTACCCCTACGAGTGCCACAGGACGGACACCGTGGTTTGCCCGTCATGCCCACTTGTAAACCAGAACATTTAGCGTGTACCCCAAGGCAGGGCTAAAAAACAAGAACCTCAAATGGAATAAATAAAATTAAATGAAATAAATGAATCTAGCTGAAACCAAAAATCAAATCAGGAGCTGCAATTGAAATTTCAAGGAGCACACCCCTCCCCCCAACTGCTAAAAGCGGCACCGAGAAAAAAGTTTGTTTTTTTTTTTAAACAGAAATACAATCAAACAGCGTTTAAGAAAGAAACCCCTTTTTGTATTTGCAGTTACGCCGCTCCACTCCTCAGCACACCATTCTGCACGAGGGAATCAGCTGCCTACCGCTGGACTCCACATGGTAGGCGCAGCCACGCGGAGGCTGGGCCTGCGGCCAGCAGCTCTGCTCTCGCCGCCGGACCCTGGGCTCACCGTCGGACCTAGATATGCTTTTCTGTCCCCAGGAGCCGCCTCTAGCGCTCAGCTGAACCAGGGGCTGCAGCGCGAGGCAGGGAGCCAACGGGAGAAGCGCGGTGCTGCCTCCAGCGCTCAGCCACCCAAAGGGCTTCAGCGCAAGGCAGAGGATGCCAGAGGAAAGGGCCTTGGGGTGCCAGCTGGCCGAACAAGCAAGAGGAGAACTCTATCCCCCTCGCTGCTCAGGCAAACCCACTCCTTCAGAGCGGTACCGGGCAATAGAATGAGAAGAGAGAATTGGAAGGAGCGAGGGGGGGGGGGGGGAAAGAGGAGCTACAACTTTTAAAGGAACAGCAGCTTTAAAAGCACAGGAGTTGAAAAACTACAAAATTAAACCAATGGCTATGAAGAAATTAAAGAAATCAAAGAAATTAAAGAAAATAAAAAGGTACATAAATACAAACAGACTCCCGTAAGCTCTCTGGCTTACAGGAACCCTCCAGCTGCTTGGAGGCTGAGAATACTGGTGCCTGTGGGTGGTGCCAGTGGTATATATACCACACCATCATTAAAAAACGATGATGGGCTCAGCCTCCAAGCTGCTGGAAGGGTTGCGCAACCCAGAAGTAAAGGGACTGGACTGGAGTGATGAGAAAGTGGAAATATTTCTTTATGGAAAGAGTGGTACATGCATGGAATAGTCTCCCAGTGGAGGTGGTGGACAAGATCAGTATCTGAATTCAAGAAAGCATGGGACAAAGAGAATCTCTAAAGGTAAAAAGGTGAAATTAGTCTTACCTGCTAATTGTTGTTCCTGGAGTAGACCCAGTCTGGTCCCGGACCTCTGAGTTGTCAATCTTAATCAGCAGCTTGGAGACTGAGGAACCACCTTCTTTTCATGATGTCACTGCTATATAGCCCTGGCATCCGCCCACCTCCATCAGTACCCTACTGACAAAGCAGACTCACCAGAGCAACAAATAAGTTAAGACCTCACTTACAAAGCGCAAGGTCCAAACCCCATCAGTACTGAAACATAAAAATGAATCCACCAACCGTGAACCCTGGGGGTGCCCAGACTAATCTCTCCCTTGTCCGACCACCCCCCTACATAAATGACCCCCAAAAGGATCCTGCTTACCTGTCAGCAGCACAAAAACAGAGCCCCGTGCTGCAAGCTCTACGGCAACACCGGGTGGGATGCGGGACCAGACTGGGTCTACTCCAGGAACAACAATTAGCAGGTAAGACTAATTTCACCTTCCTGTTCGTAGCCCCAGTCTGGTCCCGGACCTCTGAGTAAGTACCAGAGCAGTAGATCTAACGGGAGGGCCCGGCCGCAACCGCTTGCAGCACCGCCGCCCCGAAACTGGCATCCTGTGCGGACTGAACGTCCAATCGATAATGTCTAATAAAGGGGGACAAAGAAGACCAGGTGGCCGCCCTGCAAATCTCCGCAGGCGGCACAGCTTGGAGCTCCGCCCAGGACGCAGCGTGGGCCCTGGTGGAATGGGCCCGCAGCCCCTCCGGCACTGGTCTCCCCTTCAGCAGGTAGGCCGACGAAATAGCCTCCCGGATCCACCGAGCGATGGAGGCCTTAGAAGCCGCCTCCCCCCGGCGAGGACCCGAGAACAGAATAAACAATCTCTCCGAGCGGCGGAACCCCGCCGTACGTCGGAGATACCTCTTCAAGGCTCGGACATCCAGCGTCCGGGAAGCGGAACTCGAATGGTCCGCCCGGAACACTGGCAAGGAAATCTCCTGATTCAAGTGGAACGCCGATACGACCTTGGGCAGGAAGGCCGGCACCGGCCGCAAAACCACCCTGGTCTCGAAGAAAGACAAGTACGGTTCCTTGCAGGAAAGGGCCTGCAACTCCGAGACTCGCCTAGCCGAACAAATGGCCACCAGGAACACGACCTTCAACGTGAGATCCTTCAGGGAAGCCGTGCTCAAGGGCTCAAAAGGCTCTCGTTCCAGTGCAGACAGCACAAGGGGGAGGTGCCACTGCGGAACCGGAAGTCTGCGGGGCGGGCGGATTAACGCAACCGCGCGTAGGAACCGCTTGACATCCCGATGTCCTCCCAGAGAGCTACCGGCTATTCGCCCGCGGTAGCACGCCAGAGCCGCGACCTGCACCCGAAGCGAAGATGCCGCCAGGCCCTTATCGAAACCACACTGCAGAAAGTCCAAGATCTGGGAGAGAGACGTCTTGAGAGCTGCCAAGTGCCGCTCGCTGCACCAGGCCTCAAAGATCCGCCAGACCCGGATATACGCCAGTGAGGTGGACCTCTTACGTGCTTTCAACAAGGTAGAGACCACCTCCGGGGAGTAACCCCGAGATCTCAGCCGCGCCCTTTCAATAGCCAGGCCGTAAACGAGAACCGATCCACATGAGGCATGGACAGAGGACCCTGCGTCAACAGGTCCGGTCGAACCGGGAGCCGCCACGGTTTCTTGACCAGGAGCCTGCGCAGATCTGCGTACCAAGGTCAGCGTGGCCAGTCCGGAGCTATCAGGATCACCGTTCCCCCGAAGTTCTCCACCCGCTGGAGCACCCGACCAATGAGCACCCACGGCGGAAAGACGTACAACAGCTGGCCCTTCGGCCAGGGCTGAATCAGCGCGTCGAGACCCTCGGACATCGGCTCTCTGCGCCGGCTGAAGAAGCGGCTGGCTTTTGCGGAACGGAAAGTGGCCATCAGATCCATCACCGGATTGCCCCAACGCCGCGTGAGCATCGCGAACACCTCCGGATGGAGAACCCACTCTCCTGGATCTACCCGCACGCGACTGAGGAAGTCTGCCTCCACGTTGTCCACACCTGCCACGTGCGCCGCCGACACCGCCAGGAGATGCCGCTCGGCCCAAGCAAAGAGGGCCTCGGCCTCCGCCTCGAGGCTCGCGCTGCTGGTCCCGCCTTGACGGTTGAGGTAAGCCACTGCCGTGGCGTTGTCGGAGAACACTCTCACCGCCGATCCTTCGAGGGTCGGTTGAAAACTCGCTAACGCCAGGGATACTGCCCGCAATTCCAAGTGGTTGATCGACTATGTGCGCTCCAGCAGACTCCACAGCCCCTGTGCGAACTGGCCGCGACAGTGGCCCCCCCAACCCTGGAGGCTGGCATCTGTCGTCAACGCTACCCACTCGGGCACTGCCAGCGGTCTGCCCCTCCTCAAGGAGTGGGGTTCCAACCACCAGCGCAGTCCCGCCCGCGTCTCGTCCGGACAGACGAGCCGTTGAGAGAGCGGATCCCGCTGGTGCGACCAGCGCCTGAGCAGCGCCCTCTGCAAGGGCCGCATATGAGCCCTCGCCCACGGCACCAGCTCGATCGACGCCGCCATGGTGCCCAGCAGTTGGAGGTACTGCCATGCCGTGGACTCCCGTCTCTTCAGGAACTGCCGAACCAACATCCGCAACTTCTGCGCCCTTTGCCGGGGAAGGAACACCTGACCGGTGCCCGTGTCGAAGCGCGCTCCGAGGTATTCCAGATCCTGGGAGGGGACCAACTGGCTCTTCGCCCTGTTGACCACCCAACCGAGACTCTCCAGGAACTCGACTACCCGGGACGTGGCCCGCAAGCTCTCCTCCCTGGACTTTGCCCGGATTAACCAGTCGTCGAGGTACGGGTGCACCAGAACGCCTTCCCTGCGCAGGGCCGCCGCTACCACCACCATCACCTTCGTGAAGGTGCGCGGAGCCGTCGCTAGCCCGAACGGCAACGCTCGGAATTGGAAATGACCAAAAGGAACCGCAAAGCGGAGAAAGCGGTGATGTTCCTGTCGGACGGGAATATGGAGGTAGGCTTCGGACAGATCCAAAGCGGTGAGGAACTCTCCCGGCCTGACCGCTGCAATCACGGACCGTAGAGTCTCCATGCGGAAGTGGGTCACCCGGAGGCACCGGTTTACCCCTTTGAGGTCTAGGATGGGGCGGAGTCCCCGCCCTTCTTGGTGACCACGAAGTAGATGGAGTATCGACCGCAACCGTGTTGCGCGGGCGGGACCGGCTCGATCGCCCGGAGGTCCAGCAATCTTTGAACAGTCTCCCGAAGCGCAGCGCACTTGCTGGGCGCCTTGCCGGGGGACCGCACGAAGACATCGCGCACCAGACGCTGCAGCTCCAGCGCGTATCCGTCCCGGATGACTTCCAGCACCCACTGATCCGAAGTCATGAGGGCCCAGGCGTCGTAGAACTCCCGCAGCCTGCCGCCTACGGGAACCGGCGGCCCCTGGGCCCGCCGCATCTCATTGCGGCTTTCGCTGGGCCGAGACGGCGGAGGAGGAGGACGAAGCCCCTCCCCCGAAGCCCTTGCCGGCCCCTCGGAAGCCCCGAAACCCCTGGTTGCGGGTGGGAAACCGGCCCCGCTGTCCACCAGAGGACCGAGGGAAGCGAGAGCGACGAAAGTCCCGTTGAGGGGGTCTGCCGGAGGCGGCTCCACGGCCTTGCTTGGGCTTATCCTCCGGCAGCTTGCCTCCCTTAGACTCGCCCAGGTCCTTGACCAACTTCTCTAGATCCTCCCCAAACAGGAGGCGTCCCTTGAACGGGAGCTTACTCAGCCGGGCCTTCGAAGCCGAATCAGCCGCCCAGGCCCGGAGCCACAGGTACCGACGGGCAGCCACCGCCGACGCCATACTGCTGGAGAGCCCCCTCATGAGGTCATAGTGCAAATCCGATAAATAGGCTGCCCCCAACTCCAGGCGGGCCGCCTCTACCGAAGTGCCCTCCGCCTGCGTCGGCCGCACCTGCTGGGCCCAGCGAAGACAGGCCCTAGCGACCCAGGCCCCACAAATCGCGGCCTGGAGGGAGAGAGCATTAGTATCGAAAACCTGACGTAGGAGAGCCTCCAGCTTCCTGTCCTGGGCATCCTTTAGGGCCGCTCCTCCTTCCACTGGGATGGTGGTCTTCTTTATCACCGCTGACACCGCAGCATCCACCTTGGGGGGCGCGAACACCTCCCTATCCCGATCCACCAGAGGATAGAGCCGTCCGAGCACCCGCGAGCCCTTTAGGGCCGCGCCCGGGACCTTCCATTCCTCCTGAATCAGCTCTTGGAAGACCCGATGGACTGGGAAGGCCCTCTGAGACTTACGGAAGACTTGCAGCAGGGGGTCCTCCAGAGCCTCATCCTCCGAAGGCCCTTGCGCCGGCATATTTAAGGCACTCAGGGTCTCGGAGATCAGGGACGGCAGTTCTTCCCTCTGGAAGACTCGGACCACCCTGGCCTGCTCTTCCTTGTCATCAAGTTCCCCGTCCTCCAGGTCGTCTTCCTGAGGCCCTCCTTCGACCTTGTCTTCCGACAGGTGCCCCTCCGAGGTTAAGGAGGGCTCCACCGACGCCGTATCCAACCTGAGCCGTTTTTGGTCGGGTTGAACCTCTGCGGAGGGAGCCGAGGCACCCCGCTTAAGGCAGGTCCCCTCCGGGGACGTTGTGGACGGACGGGAAGGGCCTCCCACCGCGTGCTGCAGCAGGGCCACGAACTCGGGGGAAAAAATGGCCTCGAGTCCGCCCGCCCAGGGTACCTGTGGGACCGGTTCCTTTGCGGGAACCGAGGGTCCCGCTACTTGCTCCTCCCGGGAGGAGCCTGGGGAAGAAATATCCGAGGGCCCAGCCTCAGGCCCCGGCAACTCCCCCACGACCAGCCCGGGGGAATCCAGGGTCGCTGCCTCCCTAGAGCAACTTTTGCATACGCCGGAGTCCGTTAGAGAGGATCTCTTGACCCCACAAATCATACAGAGGGTCTTAGGAGACATGGCTAGAAAGCGCAGGCCCGCCCTAGGCCGACCTCCGCCAAGCGTGCCCTCGAGATCCCCAAAGAGACTGGAACCATGAGGAGAGAGGGACCCGCTACCCGAAGCAATTTGGGAAGCAGGGCTCTGAAACCACTTCACCGCCGGCAGTCCCGGAAAAGAAACTGGCGCTAGCGGGTTTTTTTTTTTTTTTGGTTTTTTTTTTTTTTACAATTGTCAAATGCCCCTCACTTAAAAGACAAAAGGAAATAGCCCCGTAGTCCCTCGGGGACACCTGCCGCGTCCCCCGTAGAACCAGGCCGCTCGCAGAGGGCTAAGCCAAAAAACGCGGGAGCCAGAGCGCACTCCCGCGCGAGCGCCACGAGGCAGGGCCTGAAAAGCGCGAGGCACAGCCGCGCCGCGGGGAGGATGAGAATCCACCGCTGCAGTCGTCTACCCCCACGCAAGCCTTACCTGGGCTGCCCGCGCAGCGCAGCAAAAGAGGAGACTGGCACCGCAGAATTAACTGCGACGAGACTGAAACTTCCCCTCTTCCGTCCAGCCAGAGGCGCGCTCACAGGCAAATCCTCTGTTTGGCGCGTGGCTGGACGCAACTCCTGCCGGTTGGCAGGTCGGTCCCCCTGCCCAAGCCGGGGAGAGCCGACCCTTCCAACACCTCCGAGCTCCAAGGCGAACAGAGGGAGAGAGAGACTAAAGCACCGGCAGGCACAGGCCCAATACCTTAAAGGTACAGAGTCCTAATTTTTTTAACACTAACCAGAAAACAAAACCTAATCAAACTAAACAGACTAAATCCTATACTCAAACTAAGTCTTAGTTGTTCCTCCGGTGAGCCCGGACCCCCGGGCTCAACCTAGTCAGCTGCTTGGAGACTGAGGTAACTGATGGAGGTGGGCGGATGCCAGGGCTATATAGCAGTGACATCATGAAAAGAAGGTGGTTCCTCAGTCTCCAAGCTGCTGATTAAGATTGACAACTCAGAGGTCCGGGACCAGACTGGGGCTACGAACAGGAAGGGGACTATTGTAGTTGATATGGCAGGGCAGACTAGATAAGCCATGTGGTCTTTTTCTGCGGTCATGTTTCTATAGTTGTGAAACTATGCTTTCAAAGTACAAATGGGATCCCAAAAATCCATATGAACCACCACAATATTTTATTATTAAAAACAAATTACTCCGCCAATTTACAACTCATGAAGACAAAATTTAATATATAATTTAAAAAATGTGATCTCTTACCAACTTGTCCAAGAAAGCATTACAAAAAAATCTAAGTTTAAAATATTCTTACCTCTTTATTTTCATTGACTTCAATTTTACAGTGTTCTTTGGAAACCATGGGTAGTTGGATACGAATGTCACAATCTGTTTTCCTTAGGGTTAGAGGGAAAGAGAAAATTAATTAATTGTATATGTAGAATTAATTTAAGTATTAAAATATTATACATTTCTCCTTTTATTAGTAATTTACTTTTCAGAAATATGGTTGCCTTTCACTGTGTACGAGATGGAAATTGGGCCCCCAAAAGGTATTACTGCTACTGAGAAACACTGTGGGGCATGTTTACTAAACCCATGCTAACAAGCATCTTAGCCCAAGTTTAGTATCAAAAATTAGTACAAGCCAACCGGAGCAGTTGGGGATATTCCTGGTAAGTCCCCATGCAGTTAGAGTGGGAAACATCTTACCATGATATCCTGAAAGGAGAAATTAGACCTTACCTGCTAATTGTCTTTCCTTGAGTACTCTCCGGGCCAGTCCAGGTACAGCTGGGGCAGTCAATCCCCTCCAGCAGCTGAGCACCGAATGCTAAAACTTTTGCCGACAGCTCCCATAGCTCCCCCTGCTGTTAGGAAGCCAGTCACGTATTGTCAAAGCAGCAAAGTAAATACAGGTACTACCTATCTCAAACCAAAAAGAACAGTAACTTCTGAAAACAAGAAAAAAACCTAGAAAGTCACATCCTAGCGCATAAAAGCACACCCTTATGAATCTGTAAGAGGGTCTAAGCTTTCTGACCCCGAAACCCTATTTGGTGGGGGGTTTTTTGGGGGGGGGGGGAGGGTTAATCTCTGTAGGGCCCCCAACATCCTCTTCCAGGAAGTCCGACTGTCAGTCCTAACTGCGGACCCACGAAGCAACCAAGAAGAATCACTCACGAACCACCGAACTACTGACTGAAGCGCTGCTCACAGACCACTCAGGCGGGACCTGGACTGGCCCAGAGAGTACTCAAGGAAAGACAATTAGCAGGTAAGGTCTAATATCTCCTTCCTCTTCGTCTCTCCGGGCCAGTCCAGGTACAGTTGGGCAGTACCAAAGCAGTACCTAAACTGGGGGGGGGGGGACCTGTGAGCCCCGCTACAATGGCCGAAGCTCCAACCCTGGCATCCGCCCGGGCATGCACATCCACAACCTATAGTGCTTCATGAAAGTATGTAAGGAGGACCAGGACGCCGCCCGACAGATATCTGCTGGCGGAGTCAAGGCCAACTCAGCCCAAGACGTCGCCTGAGCCCTTGTTGAATGTGCCCTGAGTTCCAGAGGAGGCGATCTGCCTTTTGCTTCACAAGCCCCAGCTATCGCTCGCTTCACCCAGCGAGCTATAGAAGCTTTGGAAGCCGCCCTACCTTTGCACGGCCCTCCAAACAGAACAAACAACCAATCGGACTTCCGAAACGGTTTCGTCTTCCGCAAATACACGACCCATATCCAACTTCCATAGCGCCCAATCCATTTTACTGCCCCCCTGCGACCGAAAGGTGGGAAGCGAAACGGACTGATTCATGTGAAACCCTGACACCACCTTCAGCAAATACGAAGGCAAGGGTCTCAGGACTACCTTTTCATCCGAAAAATGCAGGTACGGCCTCCTACAGGAGAGAGCCTGCAAATCCGAAAACGCTCCTTGCAGAACACAAGGCTACTAGGAAGGCAGTTTTCCCAAGACAATTCTCGTAAAATTTCGGAAGAACCGGTCTCAAAAGGCGGTCCTGTCAAGGCCTCAAGTACCAAATTTAAATCCCACGGCGGGACCACGCAACAAAGTGGCGGACAGATTTGCTGTACGGCTTTGAGGAATCTCTGTACATTCGGATGAGTCGAGAGTGCCCGCACACCCGACCTCTAAAACAAGCTAGAGCCGCGAGATGTACCTTGAGAGTATTAAGGGCTAGACCCTTTAAGGCCACACTGAAGAAACGCCAGCACGTCCGGTATATCTGTGGACTCAGGCCAAACGCCTCTGTCTCCAGACCATGCCTCAAAAATGCGCCAAAGGCGAACATACGCTAAAGACGTCTACCGCCTCCTAGATTTTAACATAGTATCAATCACAGACCCCAAGTATCCTCTCCGCCGCAATCATTGCCTTTCAAGAATCGATCCACCTGAGGCATCAAAACCGGACCTTGACTCAAGAGGTTGATCCGCTCGGGTAACCTCCAAGGAGGATCTACAAGAAGTCTCACCAGATCCGCATACCAGGGACGCCTGGGCCAATCCAGCGCAATGAGAATCACTTTGCCGCTGTACCTGGAAATTCTGCGGATGACCCTCCCTATCAAGGGCAATGGAGGGAACACATACAGAAGCTGACCCCTCGGCCAGGGCTGAACCAGACCGTCGAGACCTTCCAACATGTGCTCCCTGTGCCTGCTGAAGAACCGGGACGCCTTCGCATTGGACAGAGTAGCCATGAGGTCCATGATCGGCTGGCCCCAGCGAACCGTGAGCTCGTGAAAAACCGCCCAGTTTAGTTCCCACTCTCCAGGATCAAGGCGATTGCGACTGAGATAATCTGCCTGAACATTGTCCTTCCCTGCCACATGAGCTGCCGAGAGCGCCTCGAGGTGCAGTTCTGCCCACTGCAGCAAGGCCTGACTCTCCTGCAGCAACATCGGACTGGATGTGCCTCCTTGCTTGCTGATGTAGGCCACCGTTACTAGGTTGTCGGAAAACTCGCACCGCACGCCGCTCAAGGAGACCTGAAAAAGCCAGAAGCATGAAACAAACCGCTCGCAGCTCCAAGCGATTGATTGACCAAGCGCTCTCCTCCTCTGTCCAGGTCCCTTGCGCCACCTGAGACAGACAATGCGCCCCCCAAACGGAAATACTGGCATCCGTCGTGACCAAAACCCACTCCGGATCCCTCAGCGGAACTCCTGCCTGAAGGTGCGCTGAAATCTGCCACCACTGCAGACCGGCCCAAACATCCTCCGGGCACTGCAGCTTTTGAGACATGGGGTGAACCTGAGGAGACCACCTGGAGAGTAAGGCTTGCTGTAGAGGA
The DNA here is from genome assembly GCA_033557465.1 of Ichthyophis bannanicus. Classification (NCBI taxonomy): domain Eukaryota; kingdom Metazoa; phylum Chordata; class Amphibia; order Gymnophiona; family Ichthyophiidae; genus Ichthyophis; species Ichthyophis bannanicus. The sequence continues at coordinate 865,859,000 of CM066034.1, forward strand.
CGCATGTGAGCTCTTGCCCAAGGAACCAGATCCAAGGCCGCAGCCATGGACCCCAACAACTGTAAATATCTCCAAGCTGTTGGAGCCAACAGACGCTTGAAAGAGTTCACCTGCGACACAATCTTCCGCACTCTGTTCGGCAGAAGCCGCACCTCTCCGCTCTTCGTGTCGAACAATGCTCCGAGGTAAGTTAGCCTTTGCAACAGAATAAGCTGACTCTTCGCCTGGTTGATGACCCAACCTAGGTGCTCCAAAAAACTGCACCACACGAGCAGTCGCCGCTACCGACTCCTCTCGAGACCCTGCACGAATCAGCCAATCATCCAGGTACCTGGATTCCCTCTTCGCGCAGAGCCGCCACTACCACCATCACCTTGGTGAAGGTACGAGGCGCGGTGACCAGACCGAACGGCAAGGCTTGAAACTGAAAATGCCCCATGGGGACCACAAACCGTAGAAACCGCTGATGTTCCGAACAGATCGGAATGTGCAGATAAGCCTCCGTCAGATCTATGGAGGAAAGCCACTCTCCGGGCTTTACCGCCCGAATAACCAACCGCAGGGCTTCCATCCGAAAATGAAGAACCCTTAAGCACCGGTTCACATGCTTGAGATCCAGAATAGGCAGAAAAGAGCCCTCCTTTTTGGGCACCACAAAGTAAATAGAGTACCGACCTAAACTGCACTGGTCTAGAGGCACCGGCACCACAGCTCACAGAAGCAACAAGCGCTGCAGAGTGCTTGAGATAGCCTCCCTCTTCGACTGCGGCCTGCAGGGGGACAGCACGAAGGCGTCCGCCAGAGAAGCGAACTGCAGCTCATATCCTTCACGGATGATCTCTAGAACCCAGAGATCGGAAGTGATGGTGGTCCAGGCGGAGAGAAACCCCTGCAAACGTCCTCCTACCGGAAGCTCCTACTGGACCAGCCTCGCTTCATTGTGGCTTCTTAGATGAGGGTTACTGGGCGTTAAAGAACCCCCTGCCAAAGCCTCTGGCTCCACAAAAAGGACCGACTGCTGGAAGGAAACCGACCCCTCTGGTAAGGAGCAAACCGAGACCCCCGAAACCGACGGACTTCCCTGCCGTGGCCTCTCTGCATTGCTCCCGTCTTGGTCCCCCGAGGCCGATCTTCCGGCAGACTACCCCCTTCGGAGTCGCCTAAATCCTTAATTTTCTCCAACGCTTCCCCAAAAAGCAGCTTGCCCTTGTATGGAAGCTTACTGAGGCGGGACTTCGACGAGGCATCTGCCGCCCAGTTTCGAAGCCAAAGAAACCGCCTAGCAGCAATAACCAAAGCCATAGACTTCGCTGAAATTCTAATCAAATCATAGGAGTCAGCGAGATATGTCGCCGCTGACTCGAGTTTTGCACCTTCCGGAGAAGAATCTTCCTGCTTCACCGGGCCCTGCTCACCTTGAATCCATCGGATAGAGGCCCTGGAGACATAAGCCCCACAAAATGAAGCTTGAAATGCCAACGCACTAGCATCAAATGCTTGCTTTAAGAGAGCCTCCAATCTTGAAGATCCTTAAGGACTGCACCCCCTTCCACTGGAATCGTGGTCTTTTTAGTGACCACTGATACCAGCACATCTACCTTAGGCATCTTTAGCAATTCCTTCTCCTCCTGAGGGACAGGGTAGAGGCGCACAATAGTACGCCCCCCCGCCTCAGGCTAGCCTCAGGGCATTCCCATTCCGACTATCATTTGTTTAATCACTCTGTGAACTGGGAAACAACGCTGCTCAGGTTTAAAACCCTGCAATAAAGGATCTTCCAGAGGCTCCTGTTGGACTGCTGGCAGCGCTATATTCAAAGCTGCGAGTGACTGCCCAATCAGAGCCCCCAATTCCTCTTTCCGAAACACCCGAAAAACATGGGGATCCTTCGCAGGCCCAAGCTCCCCTTCCTCCAACTCCATTGCCCAAGAGTCTGGCGCTGCTTCAGATAAAATCTCCCCTTCTTCAGAGAGGAGGGAAGTAGAGAACTGGGCATTCAAAGGGTCAGAGCCCAAGTCCCTACTTGGACACTGAGCTGAGGTCCCTTCTCCGGGATCTGAGAGCTGAGATTCCTTCAAGAGCACAGGTTCCTGTGCCACAGTAGCCTGGCTCTCCAATGGCTGAGAAAGCTTTAAGGTATATGCTTTATGCAACGCTAAAATAAATTCAGGGGAAAAAAAAAGAGACTCCAATGTTCCCTGCACAACAGGAGAAGAAGAATAGCTTGTGTCTTCTACAGACTGCGATTTCGACTTCCTTTTCCCTGAACGCTGTAAAAGTGCAGGAGAAGAAGTCAGAGGACAGCATGGCTGCCAATCCCGCCTTAATTACTGGCCCCCGAGGCCTTTCCCCCAACAGATCCATGGAGCTTGAGCCTTCCATAAGTAAAGAAAACAAAAACAAAAACAGAAAGAAAAAAATTCGGGGGTCAAAACCCCATCGAAAAGGACGGGAAACGCGAGAAAAGCAAGCCCGCAGCTTCAAACAAGAGCGCCCGCTGAAACCGCCGGCCCAAATACCACAAAAACACAAAACAAAAAAAAAACACACAACAAAATGAATCCGGAACCGGCAGAACTCGGTAGGGAAAAGCCCAATTCACAAACCTGTCCAAACAACAAAGCGCACAAGCCGCTCTTGTACCTGCAGCGTTGGCGGTGCAGCTCCCGACTCCTGGCACTCGCTGCTAGCGGGCCACGCAGCCAAATGAACGGCGTCGGGGAGAGGATACTGGGGCTCCCAGATCCTAACTACCCCCCCCCCCCCCCCCGGTACACAACCCGATCCTATTGAAGGCAGGCTCTGCCTCCAAACAGTGAAATGAAAAGGCTGAGGATCGCTGTACTTTTTTTTTTTTTTGTTAAACAAAGGGTGCACCTCTTGCTATAGTGCCCTGCTAGGGCCAGTGAGCAAGGCCTTTTTGTTCTTCTATTTCTTTCTTGCTTCCAAATTTAGATTTAGTCTCCAAATATGACACTGCTTAGATCCAGATTCATTTCTCCGGGGAGCCTGCCAGAGATACGTCCTACACAGCTGCTGAGGACTGAAGACTGGCTTCTTAACAGCAGGGGGAGCTATGGGAGCTGTCAGCAAAGGTTTTAGCATTCAGTCCTCAGCTGCTGGAGGGAACTGACTACCCCAACTGTACCTGGACTGGCCCGGGGAGACGAAGAGGAATTATAATTAATGCAGATGTACCAATGCTAACTGCAACACTGACAATACCTGTGCTTATTTCAATAGGCAGACAACGCCCACACTGTGCCTAACCCATCCTGTCCCCACCCAAGAGTGTGTTAAGCAATTAACCTGGGATTTTTACTACATTACCAAATTTAGCAAAAAGTAACATTAGTAGTCTTGTGCTAACAGTTTATGGTGTGCTAAACCCCATACTGGCGTGGAGTAGCCGCCTAGTGGTTAGAGCAACTGCCTAGTACCCAGAAGATCAAGGGTTCAATTCCCACTGGCACTCCTTGTGACTTTGGGCAATCTACTTCCGGTGATACATTGCCAAGAAAACCAGAGGTAGCTGGGTCGCTATGAGTCAACACTGACTTGATGGCACTAAAAAAACAAACCCCACACCCCATACTAACCTTTAGTGCACTTTATTAAACATGTCCTTGTATTAACTAATTACCACATTTTGCTGATCTACCAACCATCATTTTCTGCTACTGGAAAATGGGCAGCTACGTCTAATTTATGGCAAACAGCTAGCATAAGGCAATAACCAAAATAGAACTCAAGAATTCCATCAAAATCTTTCTAGCAACTTTTAAACTTTATTCTTCTGATGCCATAACTATGTAGGTAGCCCTCCTGTCCTCCTCAAATGGAACTTCATTCCATCACTCTTACAGTGAAGACAAGAGCATGTACTGCTCCAAAACAGACAGGGTCTGCAGAGATAAGGAATGTAATTCTGGAAGGGAACACAGGGGTGGAAGGTGACATTTTACTTACCAGATAGTGTCTTTTCCTTGAGACCTGCTAGACCAGTCCAGACAAATGGGTTCAGGTCCCCTACCAGCAGATGAGTGGTGACAGAGCCCTTTAAGCTTTGTAAATAGAGTCAATCTTTCTATTGACTGGAGGCACTCTATGGTGTGGGAGAGGGGGGGTTATTTAGATGTTTTCTATGCTGCCTTATCAAGTAATCAAAGTGGTTTACAAAGAACAAATGCAAAAAAACGTTACAACAGTAGTTAGCGGTACATACAAGTTAGTAATCAACAAAACTTGTAAGGTAACAGGCAAGTAACTTATTTCCATGAATGCATACATATGCAGTGAGGATTAGCGATTTACATATTTACACATATGCATTGTGTTGCCTTTACATAGGTCTGGAGACAAAGAGGGTGCTAAGGGTGCATGTTGAGTGCCTTGATCAGTCATTATGTTATGTTGATGGAAGGTGAAATTAGGCCTTACCTGCTAAATGGCTTTCCTTGAGGAAGTCCAGTCCCGCACCTCAGGGTAGAGCACCTCTTCCAGCAGCTTTGGAGACCGAGCATGTTACAACTTTGATGAGACATCAGGACACTTAGGCAGCTGACACCACTCCCAGCCTCCCAGTAACCTACTGACGAAGCAGACTCACAGGAGCAAAAAATAAGTTAATAATGTCAAGGGAAAAAAAACACCAAACCTAACACTTATAACTAAACTCTCAGTGAAAAAAATGCCAGCTTCCCAAGGCAGCCCCCCCTCTGACCCACCCTGAAAATGGGGTCCGAACAACCGAGGGGGCCTACCCTGTAAACACCACCTTACCCATCCCCTCCCGGTGGTGGGAAGATCCCAACCAACTCACTGTGGTTGAACTTCTTTCGGCCCAGGAACGCTTAAGCACGTAGAACTACAGAAGGGAGGGTTCCGGGACTGGACTGGAGTTCAAGGAAAGCCAATTAGCAGGTAAGGCCTAATTTCACCTTCCTTATCGTCCCTCCAATCCAGTCCCGCACCTCAGGGATGTAACAGAGCCCCTAAACACGGGAGGGACCTGCGATCCCAGCATGGATAACCGCTGAAACTTTGCATTGTTACTTGCTTGCACATCCAACCGATAGTGCTTCACAAAAGTATGCAACGAGGACCAAGTGGCCGCCCGACAAATATCTACCGGCGAAACCAAACTCCACTCCACCCAAGAAGCCGCCTGCGCCCTAGTGGAATGAGCTCGCAAACCCTGCGGAACCTGTTTGCCCCGTAACAGATATGCCGATGCAACGGCCTCTTTAACCCATCTAGAGATAGAGGACTTAGCCACAGCTTCCCCTTTATGCAGACCTCTAAACAGAACGAATAACCGATCAGATCTTTGAAACGAAGCCGTTCTCTTCAAATATCGCCTCAAAGTCCGTCTAAGGTCGAGAACCCGTAGTTGCGGGTCTGGTAGACCTTCCGCCAACCCAGTTAGCACTAGCAAATGTACTGGCTGATTCAAATGAAAACAGAGAAACAACCTTTGGCAAGAAAGGGGGTACAGTCCTCAAAACCACCTTTTCCCTAGAAAAGGTAAGAAAAGGCTCTCTACACAACAACGCCTAAAGTTACGAAATTCTCCTAGCCGAACAAATCGCCACAAAAAACTGGTCTTTAAGGTCAAATCCTTTAGAGTACAAGACGCTAATGGCTCAAAAGGCTCCCGCGACAGCGTCGAAAGCACTAGGTTGGGATCCCAAGCTGGAACCAGAATCCTCCTGGGCAGACGGATCAGCTTAACGGCCCTTAGGAAACAAACGACTTCCAGCTGTCTTTCCAAGGACGCACCTTGGAGTTTTCCTTGATAACAGGCCAACGCCGCTACCTGAACTTTTAGCGAGCCCGAAGTCAAACCTTTATCAAAGCCCGCCTGCAAAAAATCCAGCATTTCCAGAACCGAGGCAGACAAAGGGTTGCACCCACTGAGCACACCAGCCCTCAAAAACTCTCCATATTTCAATGTATGCCAGGGAGGTATATCTCTTCCGGGCCCTAAGGAGAGTGGAAAATCACCTGAGCGTTATAACCTCGTTTCCTTAACCTCGCCCTCTCAAGAGCCATGCCGTAAGCGAAAACTGATCCACCTACGGCATCATGATCGGGCCCTGCACCAACAGATCCGGCCTGACGGAGTCTCCATGGCCGCCCTCATCCGCACCAGATCGGCATAACACAGCCGCCGTGGCCAATCCGGGGCAATGAATACGACCATCCCCTGGTGCTATTCCACCTGCTGCACCACGCAACCTATCAGCGCCCATGGAGGGAAGACAGAGCAGCCCCCAACTTGGCCACCTTTGAACCAACACGTCTAGTCCTTCGGACATTCTCTCTCTCTTCGACGACTGTAAAATGACTGGTCTTGGCTGATACAAAGATCACCATCAGATCCGTGACCAGTTCTCCCCACCGGTGCACGATCTGCTCGAAAACCTCTTGGTTCAACTGACATTCCCCTGGATCCAAGCACACCCGACTGAGGTAGTCTGCCGCAATGTTCTCTGTGCCAGCCACATAAGCTGCTGAGATCACTTGCAGGTGAACCTCTGCCCAAGCCATCAGGAGTTCCACCTCGTTCTCCAGCCTGGCACTGCCTGTGCCACCCTGACGATTGATATATGCTACTGTGGTAGCGTTGTCGGAGAAGACTCAAACCGTGCAAGTGTGAATCCTTGGGAGAAACTCCTGTAGGGAGAAGCGAACTGCTCTCATCTCAGCCGATTGATGGACCAAGTCCGTTCCTCCGGAGTCCACCACCCCTGCGCAATGGGCTCCCCAACCTGACAGACTCGCATCCGTCGTCAGGGGAAGCCAACACGGTGATTCAAATGGAACTCCCACTTTAAGTTTCTTCTCGCTCAGCCACCACTCGAGGGCTTTCTGAACCTCTCGAGGACATACCAACCTGCGAGTCAGTGGCTGCTGCTGCTGCTGAGACCACCTTCGTAACATGCGAGCCCACGCCCAGGGAACCAGATCGATCATTGCCGCCATGGTACCCAAAAGTTGAAGATGCCATTGGTTCCGCCATGCGGAGAAATTGCTCTACCAACACCCGAAGAGCCAGCACCCTCCTTTGAGGAAGGAACACCCGAGCCCTGAGAGTGTCGAAGCGCCCCTAGGTACTCGAGATCCTGCGAGGGGGTCAAATGACTCTGGTCGACATTGATTATCCAACAGGGGGAACGAACAAAGGCTGGCGCTAGGTTTGGCAAACTCCAGGGCATAGCCCTCCCAAATTAATCGCAGAACCCACTGGTCTGACGTAACCCGGACCAGGCATGGTAAAAATCCCTCAATCGACCTTCCACGTAATGTACCACCGCCTGGGTCCCCCCCCCCCTCGCTTCATTGCTGCTTCCTCTAGTTCGAGGTAGAGGCAGAAGCTCCGTAATAACCCCTGCCATTTCCCCAAAACCCCCGAAAGGAGGGCGCCCTGGGCACAAAGCGCCTCTCTGGAAAGGGGAAAACCTTACCGATCGAAAACGCCTAAACTCCCAAGACTGACCACAGATTGGACCAGCAGCCCGAACTTTTTGGTTTATCCTCAGAAAGACATCCACCCTTGGAGTCCCCCAAATCCTTTACCAACTTCTCAAGCTCCTCTCCGAACAACTGTTTCCCCTTGAAAGGCAACTTACTCAAAACAGGCCTTTCAAGGCACATCTGCAGACCAATTTCAGAGCCAGAGGTAACAGGCGAGCCACCACCATGGAACCCATGCTGTTCGAAAGCGCTCTTACTAGATCATAGGTGGTGTCCGCAAGATAAGCCACACCAGATTCCAGCCTTGCTGCAGACTCTGTATCCTGTGCCCTCCCCAGCTGACCCCAGGAGTCCTTGCGCCCAACGCAAACAAGCACGTGCCACCAACACCCCGCAAGCCGAGGCCTGAAGTGAAATCGCGCTTACATCAAACGCCTGTTTCAAGAGGGTATCGAGCTTCCTATCTTGGACATCCTTGAGGGCAGCACTGCCCTCAACCGGAATAGTGGTGGTCTTCATCACTGCTGACACCGCAGCGTCGATCTTTGGGGAACAAAACATCTCTTTCCGGTTCAGTCAAAGGATATAGCCGGGACATGATGGAAGACCCTCTGAGCCCAATCTCAGGGAGATCCCACTCCTCCAGGATCATCCGTTTAATAACTCTATGCAGAGGAAAAACCTTTTGAGGCCTACGCACTGCCTGGAGTATTGGATCCTCAAGCACGTCCTCCTCAAGCACCCCTGCCGGCAGCATGTTAAGTGCCTTGAGTGACCCGGTAATGAGTCCAGCCAGTTCCTCCTTCTAGAAAACCCTAACAATCCGGGACTCATCCTCCAGAGGGATTTCTCCTCTTTCAGATCCTCCTGCTCAAACCCTGGTTCCAGTTCTCCCTCTGAGGAAACAAAACCAGCCTCATCAGCTATCTGACTCTCCAGACGTCTCTTGGTAGAAAGCTGTGACGGATCAGGCTCTGCAGCCAGTACATCCACGGAAACCCCCCTCTTCCTAGCCTTATCGCCCTTAGTCTCCCCCTGCTGCTTCAGGCAAAACGCCTTATGAAGCAACAAAACAAATTCAGGGGAAAAAAAAAAATCACCCAGCACCATAGTCGTGGGCATCTGTGAAGACGAAGGACCAGGAGAAACCCCCTGTTGACCCTGCTGCAGCTCCAAGGGAGCCAAACTAAAGTCCACCTCTCCCCGAGACGAGGCTTTCGACCCCTGGGCTGCAGGTACAGTAACCGAACTAGCCTCCTCCAGGTATATTCTGCTCCGCTTAACGGGTTTCTGTAGCACAACCCCTGAAGAATCCCTCTGCAGAGAGTGAGCTCCTGCACGCTCCACAAGCCCCACACTGTGGCCTAGAAGGCATGTCCTTAAATGAAATAAGCCAAAAAAGAAAAGCACAGCTGTGTCTCTTCTTTCCTCTTTTTTTTCTTTTAAAAATCGGCAAGGAAACACCACACCCCCCAAACTCTTTCCCCCCCCCCCCGAAAAGAGGCAAATCGGGCTTAAACTAAACACAAAACTAAAGTAAGGAACACTACACTGAAGCATCACGGCCGCGATCACCGCTTCCCACGAAAAGAAAATGGCGCCGAAACGCTGCAAGACTTCTTCCTTCTCTGTAACACGACAATCAAAATACCCGTCCGACACCATAACAGACCCCTGTGGCACTAAAAAACGCTCTCCGGAGCAGCGGATCGCCTACCTTTAACGATGACGTTCAGCCCCGCAGGAGAATAAGGTGCTGCTGCTAACCTTTCTCTGACTGCTTCCTGCACTCCTTCAGCAACCGCTCCTCACCCGTCCTGGGGGGGGGGGGGGGTTCAGGAGCGGCGCGAGACATTGGCTGACCGGCCGGCACTTCCTCGGCCCCTGCAAAGCAGGTTTGCTCCGCAATGTGCCTTCTCTGATTTTTTTTTGTTCTCAAACTTTACCGGCAGGAGTGCAAGGCCCTGAAAGGAGGTAGGAATCAAGCCAATTTAAAGGGAAACTATCCCCAAAAATAAAATAAACTAAATTAAAACTAAAACTCTTCTCAGTTATACACCTTCAGCGAGTCCTAACCCAGAGAAAAACACCTGCTCCAGCTGCTTGGAGACTGAGCTTACTGGGAGGCTGGGGGTGGTGCCAGCTGCCTAAGCATCCTGATGTCAAAGTTGTGACATGCTCAGTCTCCAAAGCTGCTGGAAGAGGTGCTCTACCCTGAGGTGCGGGACTGGACTGGAGAGAAGGTAAGGAATATCATTTTGGGTTTGTTTGGTTCCATAATGGTCAGAGAAAAGATGCGTCTCGATATTCTTTCTGAAGGTGGATGGGTCTCTGATGTCTCTAATTCTAGCTGGGAGTTCGTTCCATAAATTAGTGGCATAATAAGAGAAGGCTCTATTTGTTGATTGTTTGGTCTTCCTGAACTCTGTTTGGACGTCTAGTGAGCTTTATTCATCTTTTCTTCTTTGTCTATTATTGGGATCTTGTTAATAAGTGTTCCTAGATGCAATGGAGCTGTAACATGCATTAGCTTGAACGTGATGATTAGGTTTTTATATTGGATTCTGCTGAGTATGGGGAGCCACTGTAGCTTCCGTAAAATGGGAGTGATGTGTTCAGATCTGGGAGCCTTCTGAATTATACAAACTGCTGTGTGATGTGCCATCTGCAATGGTATCAATGCATATGTTAGTAAGCTCTATAATATGCTATTCAAAAAGTTGAGGCGAGGGTAAATCATGGCTTGAAGGACCGAGTGGAAATAGCTTGGGTCTAGCAGCAGATGCTGGAACATTTTGATCTTTCTGTAAATAGCTTGAGCTGTATTATTGATAAAGTGTACTTTCGTTTTATTGTAATTTATTCTGAGGTTATAAGACAACAGGCATTGTGAGGCTTCATTGAAGCATGTTATTTGCTGGAAGTTGGGACTTTCTGTATTGAATGGGAGGTACATCTTTATATTGTCCGTATAAATGTGGTAATTTACATTATGCTTGTGAAAGATGTCACAGATTATTTGAAAATAAATGTTAAACTGTAAGGCTGAGAGAGCTGAGCCTTGATGGATTCCTTGCTGTTGACTATGGGGGTCATTCAATACAGCTATTCGCTACCCTGCCAGCCCCGGCTAATGCCTCCCAATACAAAACAGCAGGGGATATGCTGGGCATGCAGGCCACCCAGAATTGGGGCCCAGCCTGCAGGCCATAGTCCCAATTCTGATCCCACAGGCACTTCTAGCCCCGCAGCACTGTTCCCTCTAAGCTGTGCGCGTGTGCGCGCGCACACACCTCGCCGAGCGAGCGCACATACTTTATAACAGAGCGCACAAAAATTACGGTTCTGATTCTGATAGAAAACACAGACATCTTAAAATTTAAAAGTTGTTGTGTATTTACGGTTTTCACAAGTTCTACAATATTATCTAGTGCAATCAATGTGATGTACATACTGTATTCTGACGTGTAGTGAAATTTTAAAGTATAGAACTCCGAGTGTAGTTATGTGCCGCACAAAAATTTAACCTTCCTTCAAAAGTTGCACAGCTGATATTTTATGCGCACACAGCCTACAGAAAATTAGAGGGAACATTGCCCCGCAGGATCAGAATCAGGTCTACCTTTGGGCATCCCGCTTCTGGTCAGCTGCACAAGGGGCTGGACAGCCAGGTCGGAATGTGCCTCTATGTGTGTTAGAAGTATTTTGGCCAATTTTTATCTACTGAGTGCGATGAGCTGAATATGATTTAAACCAGTTGAGGATGGAGCCATCAATCCCAATTTGTTTCAGTCTTAATCACTCCATCGTTTTAACAGGAGTCAAACGCTGCAGTAATATCAAGGAATATAAGTATAAAAGAGAAATAAACTTACTTGCTAACTGTCGTCCTTGAGGAACTCCAGTCCAGTCCCACACCTCTGGATAGTGTACCTCTTCCAGCAGCTTGGAGACTGAGCATGTCATCTTTGTGAGGACACCAGTGTACTTACACAGCTGGCACCGCCTACCAGCCCAGTACCAATTGACAAAGCAGATTCAGAGGAGCAACAAATAAGTAGTTAAACATGCAACAAACATTTCTACGCCTAAATAAGCTAGTACCTCCTCCATCCCCCCCCCCCCCTTGCAGGATGAGGAGGCCTACCTGTTGAGCGCCTGAGCAACTCCAACCAGCGGAGAGCAAGCAACCGACCGCTCTTCCGGTCCGCCCTACCCAGACCCCAATTCACACCCCACTCCTCTGCTCGTGGCCATTTCCTCCACCGAGGGGGCCAGCTTCAGAACAGGGGCGCACACAGATCATCAGAGAGCACTCAGGGAGTGTTACAGGACCGGACTGGAGTTCAAGGTACAACAAATTAGCAGGTAAGTCTAATTTCTCTTTCCTCATCGTCCCTCCAGTCCAGTCCCACACCTCTAGGATGTATCAGAGCAGATAAACTAACGGGAGGGACCCGCACAACCGGCATGAAGCACTGCTGATCCATAACGAGCATCCCCTCAGCCTGGGCATCCATGCGATAATGCTTAGAGAAAGCATGCAGCGACCATGTTGCCACCCTACAGATCTCCACTGGTGGAACTAGACTATACTCTGCACTGGAGGCTGCCTGAGCCCTCATGGAATGCGCCCGAAACTCCGGCATTGCTTTACCCCTTCAAGATGTATGCTGATGCGATCGCCTCCCTTATCCATCTGGAAATGGAGACCTTACCTGCTGCCTCACCTTTGCGCAGCCCGCCAAACTAACAGACTGTCCAATCTCCGAAAGGACGATCTCCTTTCCACATACCTTCGCAAGGCCCTTTTAACATCCAGGTGGCACAACTGCAGAGTGGCAGGGCCCACATCTGCACTCGCCAGAGCCAGTAAGGAAACTGGCCCGATTTACATGAAATGCTGATACCACCTTGGGCAAAAATGAAGGTACTGGGCACAGGACCATTTTCTCCTTAGAGAAAAGAAATGGCTCCTGGTACGACAGGGCCTGAAGCTCCAAAATCCTGCATGCTGAGCAATCGCCACCAGGAATACCGTTTTCAAAATCAAATCCTTCAGAGAAGCTTGACTCAATGGATTCCCTAGACAGCACCATCAGCACCAGATTGAGATCCCAAGGCCGTACACCACCCCCCTCCTTGGCGGACGGAGGTGGGCCACCGCCATTAGAAATCTCAGCACGTGGGGGCGGAGCCTGATGTCCAGCGGGTTAGACGCTTCGCGCTGAAGCTCCCGAGAGGCCTACTCAGAATCCTGACTTAATACCCACATAAACTTAATATTTTGCTCCGAACTTACCGGGGTACCTCGGGGGGGATGGCGGCCCACAAACCAGCGCGCTTAGACTTCGGGTCTCCCTCTTCTTCACATGGAAAACGCTCCAAAACAGGAGTTGTCTTCCCCACAAAAGATAGTTCCATTTCGGGAAAACCCCGAAATGCAACGGGAGATCTTGGAGGAAATACGCGGTGTGAAGGAACTGGTACAGTCCAACGGAGAAGCGCTCCGAGCCATGCGAGAAGACTTCGGTATGCTTCAGGACCGGCTTGAAGGTCTTTCACTACGGCAGGACAACATGGCGGGGGTCCTCGACTCGCACAGCGGTGCGCTTGGAGAAACTGGACAAGGCTGAGCGTCAGATACAGAATCTTCAAAAAGAGTTAGAGGATAGCAATAATCGAGCCCGTCGCAACAATGTAAGGCTCATTGGAGTACCGGAGGGGGCGGAAGCAGGAGATATAAGAGAATTCCTGGTCAAAACTCTTCCCTCCTTGCTGAAGATCACTTTTCACAGAGATCTGGAAATTGACCGAGCACATCGTGTTCCTACCAACATGGCGCTCAATCGGACGACCCCCCGGCCTATCATCTTTCGATTACTGAGATATCAACAAGTTGAGCAAATTCTAAATGCTGCCCGGGCGAATCATCATCTGGAGTTTGAAAGTCATAAAGTCTCCTTCTTCCCTGACTTGGCAAAGCCCACAGTTGACCGTCGGAAGAGACTCCTTGCTTTTCGCCCTAGACTTCAACAGCTACAGGCTCGCTTTGGCCTATTGTATCCAGCGAAGCTCAGAGTGACTCTCCATAACCAAACTAGAACATTCGAAGATCCTGATCTACTAGCAACATTTTTAGATTCCAAAGAAGCAGACCAGATGCGCTAATCCAACAACTTGGATCTGTAATCCGCCGGATCTGCCCGCCATTTTGAATGGCCCGACGCGGTGATCACAGCCTGGAAGAGAGACTGCCTGGACTTTTCTTTCTGTCTATATATAACTTTCTTGGTCTCCTATCCCTCCATGATGTGCACCTCGGTTGGATTCGGAACATGCACAGCTATATAGGTTATATGTTTCAATTTAGGCCTTCTCTGGGGTTTCTCCCCGCAGACATATGGTCGCCAGTAATTTCTGGGGTTCTGCTTCTTCTCTAATGCACTTCGGTGCTTATTTTTTTTTATATGGGGCACTTCATTGTTTTTCATTAGTTTATTTTCTATCATGTCATGTGTACAGCCATATACAGTTAATATGAGGGACATTGTGAAATTATGTGCGTTATGTTCTTTTTCAGAATTTTTAACCCTTCTGAATGGCCTTATGTAAGATCTTATCGCTGAACGTAAAAGGCATCAATAGTCCAATCAAAAGAAAGAAAATCCTTAGCTATCTTAATCATGAGCATGCTGATTTAGTGTTTCTTCAGGAAACGCATTTAAGCCTTACATGGTGGCTGCCTACTCTCCCGTGGGGTAGCCATCTTGGTTAAGACGTCTTTGCAAGCTACTGTAATGGATACTAGCTCTGATAAGGAGGGTAGATGGGCTCGTGTACACCTTAAGGTTGGAGATAGTGACTTCACGTGTATTTGTATTTATGCTCCGAATGTGGATAACCCTGCTTACTATGCAAGTATTGCGCAGTTGGCACAGGCCTCTGCCAATACTCCATTAATACTTGGCGGCGATTTCAACCAAGTACTTGATCCTTTGATAGATAGAGCCGCCTAGAACGAGTGGTCCACCCAAGAGTCTTGATACCCTTACAGCTCTGATGAAAGATCTTGTGTTAGTAGATATATGGAGGCTGCTTCACCCCTCCGACTTAGAGTTCATCTTTTTCTCAGCCCCCCATCACTCACAATCTAGAATAGATTTTCTTTTTATCTCCAAAGCACTGTATCCCAAGTGGACACGGCTAGGATTCATCCTCTCCATATTTCAGATCATGCTGCCATATCTTTCTCATTACATGTCACTACGCAAGGTGAACATCCCCGTGCTTGGTTTTTTGGGGCATAGCTATTTCCCTAATTACGAAATACTGGACAATAGCTCCCATCTGAGCCCCAATGAATGGTGGAATCATGTCTGTTTCTACAGTAAATATGAGCAAATACCTCGTATGTTAGCTTCTTCCGTTCAGACCCCCCACCACTTGTCTAAATGGAAGATGCTCAACGACTATGTTCAAACTGCTAAATGCTCTCATCTGACTGTTTAAATCTGTGTAAATCTCTGTCACATGGATCATTCTGTATCGCAGATACTATTTCTGTTTGTTTTGATGTACAATTACTGTTGTTTGTAAGCGCTTATATGATGATACTTATCAGCTTAGAGAAGAAGCATAGGGGTGGGGGGTACTTGGGGTTGCTTTTCCTTATTGTATGCTTGTATTTGTCTCCTTTGGTGTGTTGTTTCTTTTTGCTTGTTGTAAAATGAAAATAAACGTTTAAAAAAAAAAAAAAAAAAGAAATCTCAGCACGTCTGGGTACGTACCCAACAGCACCCTGTGGACTTTCCTGCCATAACAGGAAATGGCCACCAGTTGCACCTTCAAGGAACTGGCAGCTACACTCTATTAAAACCCGACTGCAAGAACACCAAGATTTCTGTGACAGAGGCGGTGGAAGGGCACATCTGTCCTCCGCACTACGATGCAAAGATGTGCCACACATGTATGTACACCAGTTTCATAGACCACCTTCAGGCCTGTAGCAAGATCGCTATCACCAACCCTGAATATCCTCTCTTCAACCTCGCCCTTTCCAGAGCCATGCCACGAGTGAGAATGGATCCACCTGGGGCATGCAAAGAGCCCCTGCATCAAGAGGTCCTTCGTAACCGGAAGCTACCAGGGTTGATCCGCCAGTATCCAAATCAGGTCATCATACCACAGGCGCCTCGGCCAGTCTGGTGCCATCAGAATTACTAATCCTGGTGTGCCTATAGCCACTGCACTACCCGGTCTATGAGCACCCACAGGGAAAAAACAGAGAAGACCCTCTTCAGGCCACCGCTGAATTGTTGGGCAGACTAGATGGACCATACTGGTCTTTATCTGCCGTCATACTATGTTAGAACACCCAGACCCTTGGACATCCTTTCTCAACTTCTGTTGAAAAAAACTGGCAGGGCTTGGCCAACTCGAACGTTGCCATTAGGTCCATGACCGGTATGCCCCATCGGTGGACCACCTGCTCGAACACCCCCTGGTTGAGCTGCCACTCTCCAGGGTCCATGCACACACTGCTGAGGTAACCTGCTGTCACTGTCTACTCCCAGTACGTGCGCCACCGATAACGCTCGGAGACGCATCTCTGCCCATCTAAACAGCCTTTCGGCCTCCTCCTCCAGGGCTGCACCTGCCTGTGCCTCCTTGCTGGTTGATGTAAGCCTTTCCCTGCAACCATGGCTCAAATCCTAGTGCCAAGGTCACCACTCGCATCTCGAGCCTGTTGATCGACCACAGGGCCTCCTACGGACTCCACTGTCCCTGAACAAAGCATCCTTTGCAAAGGGCTCCCCAACCTGACAGATGAGTAATTAGAGCTTACCCGCTAATTAGCGTTCCTGAAGGAACTCCAGTCCAGTCCCTTTCTTCTGGGTTGTGCTCCCCCTTCCAGCAGCTTGGAGACTGAGTACGTCATCCTTTTGATGACCCTGGAGTATATATATCACTGGCACCTCCCACCAGCTCCAGTATCCTATTGACAAAGCAAACTTAATGGAGAGAATGAAAGAGTAAAACTAAAAACTATCAACTACAGCTAACTGGAAAAAAAATAAGATAGAAATAGATAGGAATAAATGATAAGAACGGTTTCCAAACTATTTTGCATTTCTAGAGCACCCCACACACAGCACTGCACAGCTAACCTACAAGAGGTAGTCAACATACAAGAGACAGTCCCTGCATGTCAGAGTCATGCTCATCGGAGCTTACAGTCTAGCTAGAATAGTACATTAGTTAAGGAACGGTGTGGTACAGTTTGGTCTATAGTTTGGTCATAAACGTTGACAGGGGTTGGGGTGGGATGAGGAAGGAGTTAAGATCTAAATGCAACGGTGAAGAGGTGGGTCTTTAATCTGGATTTGAAGAGGGCCAGGGAGGGTGCCTGGTGCACAAACGCAGGTAGGCTGTTTCAGGCATAAGGTGCAACAAGGTGAAAGGAGCGCAGACGGAAGTTCGCGGTGCGGGTGAAAGGCATTGAAAGATGTAATTTGTTAGTGGAGCACAAATATCGAGGGGACGTAGGGAGAAATAAGAGATAAGAGGTACTGAGGGGCCATAGAGTGGATGCATTTATAGGTCAGCAGGAGAAGCTTGAATTGGATGCGGAACTGGACAGGGAGCCAGTGAAGCGACTTGAGAAGAGGAGTAATATGGGCATGGCAAGGCTGGCAGAAGATTAGACAAGCAGTGTGATTTGGTATAGATTGAAGGGGAAGGAGGTGGCTCACGGGAAGACCAGCAAGGAGTAGGTTACAGTAATTGAGGCGAAAGGAGATTAAGAAGTGGATAAGCATTTTGGTAGTGTGTTCAGAGAGGAAGGGGCGGATTTTGATGATGTTGTAGAGAAAGAAGCGGCAGGTCTTAGCTACAAGCTGGATATGAGCGGAGAAGGAGAGAGAGGTGTCAAAGATAACCCCTAGATTGCGGGCCGAGGGAACAGGAAGGATAGTAGATCCATCCACATGGATTGAGAGAGAGGGGGAAGTGGAGGGGAGGAGTTAGGTGGAAAAACAAGGAGTTCAGTCTTGGCCATGTTCAATTTCAATCGTCGATGCGACATCCAGGCAGTGATGTCCGAAAGACAGGCAGAGATCTGGACTGGGTTGCCGGAGAAATATTAGGTGTGGAGAGGTAGATTTGTGAGTCATCGGCGTAGAGATGGTACTGAAAGCCATAGGAGAAGATAAGCACACCAGGGCCTTGGGTATAGAGAGAGAAGAGGGGGCCCAAGACTGATCCCTGGGGTACACCTACATGAAGCGGGGTAGGGTAGGGAGAAGAGCCACCAGAGCATATGCTGAATGAGCGATGGAAGAGGTAGGATGAGAACCAGGATAGTACGGAGTCCTTGAAGCCAAGCGAGGAGAGGGTGATGAGAATGTTGTGATCAACGGTGTCAAAAGGCAGCAGAAAGGTCAAGAAGGATGAGGGCCTTGGATTTAGCCAGGAACAGGTTGTTTGTGACTTTTGAGTGCCATTTCAGTGAAGTGTAGGGGACAGAAGCCAGATTGAAGTGGTCGAGGAGGGCCTGGGAGGTGAGGAAGTCGAGGCAGCGACAGTGGACTGCTCGTTCTAGCAGTTTGGATATAAAGGGAAGGAGGGAGATGGGTCGATAGTTAGAAGGGCATGTGGGATCAAGTGAGGGTTTCTTAAGGGGTGTGACAACAGCATCTTTGAAGTCAACAGGGACAGTTGCAGTGGAGAGTGAGAGATTGAGGATATGGGTGATGGAGGGGGCAATGGTGAGGGGGGATGGAACGTAGGAGATGAGTGGGGATAGGGTCTGAAGAACAGGTGGTGGGTTTGGAGGAGGACAGAAGGAGTGCAGTTTCTTCCTCAGAGATCAGTGGGAAGGAGGAGAGGGTGGCAGAGGGAGTATGGCTGGGGGAGGAGAATTGGGGAGGAGGGGAGGTAGATGGGGGGGGTAGGGAATTGGAGGGTAATCTTGTGGATTTTGTCGTGGAAGTAGTTGGCTAGGGTTTGGGCAGAAAGGGAGGGTTGAATCAGCGACGGGGGAACCTTGAGGAGAGAATTGAGGGTATTAAAGAGACAGCGAGGATCAGAGTCAAAGGAGTTGGTAAGACGGATGTAGTAATCTTGTTTGGCAAGTGCTAGGGCTGACTGGAAGGAGCCAAGCATGAATTTGAAGTGTAGAAGGTCTTCCGGGGAGCGGGATTTGGACCAAGATCGTTCGGTAGAACGGGCACACATGCGTAGGTGACGGATTGTGGTGTAAGCCAGGGTTGGGGGGTAGATTGTTTCACAGGTCGTGGGGTGGGAGGGGCAAGAGTGTTAAGGGCTGAGGATAATGTAGCATTGTATGAAGATAATGCCTCGTCGACGGACTTGGAGGATAAAATGGCAGAAAGATGGAGAGATGGTGGAAGAAAAAAATCAGGGGATCAATATTATGAAGGTTTCTAGATAGGTCGGAGGAGCCAGGACGAGGTTGGGACGGCGGAAGTTGAAGAGTAAATGTTAAGAGGTGATGGTCAGATGAGGGAAGGACTGATTTGTGGAAGTTTGAAGGGGAGGAGTTGGAAGAGAGTATTAGGTCAAGGTAGTGGCCTTGTAGATGTGTGGGGCAGTGGAGCAAAGTTGGAGGTCGAACGAGGAGGTTAACAGCGAGGAACTTTGAGGCATGGGGGTTGGAGGGGTTGTCGATGTGAATGTTGAAAATCGCCAAGAATAAGAGTGGGGGAGGAGGGGTCCATAAAGGCAGAAAGCCAGGAGTCAAAGTCGGTGAGGAAGGTTGATTTGGGTTTGACCGGTGGGCGATAAACAGCTATTCAGAGGGGAAGTGGTAAGAGGCGGCGAATGGAATGGACTTCGAAGGAGAGGGGGGAGTGTGATTGGGGTGGCAGAAGGGGTTGGAATTGGCAGGAGGGAGAGAGTAGGAGGCCAACACCACCACCGCGACCAGTAGATCGAGGTGTATGGGAGAACTGGTAGCACCCATAGCAGAGAGAGGCAATGGATGCGGTATCGTCTGGGGGGAGCCAGGTCTCGGTCAAGGCAAGGTGGTGTAAGGCATTGGAGATGAAAAGGTCATGAATAAAAGGAGGGGGGGGTTATGACTGAGCATGCGTTCCATAGGGCACATGAAAACGGGAGAGCGGAGGGGGGAGGAGAGGGATATGGATAAGTTACGTGTAGATTTCTTATCAGAGTAGCATGGGGGTCTATTTCTAGGGTAATGCCGAGATTTAGAGGGAGCAGGGTGTGGGTGGGCGAGTCTGGGTGAGAGTGTGCTCTCCAAGAGGGACATGAGACAGGGGAAATGTGGGGTAAATTGATGGTATCAGGTAGGTTATGTGGGGGATTATTTCTGGGGGTAGGGTTGGAGTTGATATCTATGGATAAGTGATTGTGGGATGAATGGGGGAGGGCAGAAGGCGGGAGGAGCGGGATGTGGATGAGATTACATAGGGTACGTAAGGAACTTTTTCTAGTGTGAGAAAGTCGTCGGGGGGGGGGGGGGGGAGGGGGAGAAGGCGGCCAGGGTTGGGATTGATGTTACCAGATGAATGAAGGAGTATTAAAGAGCGAAGTATAGTGGAGATAGGACAGCGGAAACGAGGGTGGGGTGGCCTTAAAGCGAGGGGAGCTGTTTGAATGCGGGGGATGGTGTGAAGAAGCTCAAGAGCCGGTGCAAGGCTAGGGGGCAGGACGGAGGGAGAAGTGAGGAAGGTAGAGAGGGGGGCTGGTTGAATGCGGGAGATGGTGTGAGGAAGCTCAAGGGCAGGTGCTAGGCTAGGGGGCAGAGTGGAGGGGGAAGTGAGGAAGGTAGGGGAAGGATAATGAAGAGGACGACAATGAGATATGGGGCCATGGTAGTGGGCAGCAACAGGGTCGGAGCAGCAGGGTCTGAGCAAGCAATGGGTAGCAAGTTCTAGGCAGACGAGTGGCAATTGATAGGCAGACAAGCAGGCAGTGGGTAGCAGTTGCAAGCAATGGGTAGCAAGCAGAGGATAAGCAGTGAATAACGGTTCTAGACAACAATGGGTGACGGTACTATGCAACAATGGGTGGCACAGTATGCAAGCAATGGGTAGCAGTACTATGCAACAATGGATAAGCAATGGATAACAGTTCATTACAACAGTAGGTGGCAGCAGTATGCAAAAATAGGAATTACACTTACCTGGTAATTGTGGTTCCTTGAGTGACTCCAGTTTAGTCCTCAAACTCTGGGTAGTGAACCTCCTCCTGCAGCTTGGAGACTGGGCATGTCAAAAACTCATGACATCACTGGATATAGCCTGCTGTTCTCTCCCATCAGCCCCCGGTGAACTATTGACACAGCAGACTCAAAGGAGCAAAAAATCAGTAACTTTTTTTTTTTTTAAATTATTATATTCAAGGGCATGCAGAACATATAACCTATCTACCTACTACTCCCCTTCCAGAAGGAAAGGGACTGCTTCCTGCATGCTCCCCTTTATGTCGAATGCCTAGCCCTAAACAATCCAGAGCAATATAGCAATATATATATAACAATATCATAAAATAAAACAATATAGCGCCAAACAAATGGAAGCATCAAAACGACTGAACACCAGTGAAGGCATATATCAACTTTTAACCTTGCACTTCCAACCGAAAAACCACTGCTAAGACCCCATCCCCAGGCGGGAATGAGGACTAAACTGGAGTCACTCAAGGAACCACAATTACTAGGTAAGTGTAATTCCTATTTCCTTATCATTCCCTCCAGTTTAGTCCTCAACCTCCGGGATGTATCAGAGCAGTAATCATTGGGAGGGACCTTTCCAGACGGATCTCAACACCGCCTCCCTGAAAACTGTAGAACTGGACAGATAAAGGGGATACCAGAATCCCCAATATGTAATTGAAGATGGATGAATTTCTTGATACAGAATGTGTTTAGAAGTTTGGCTTTTCACCTACCTCTTCTTAAATAGAATAGGATGTCATGATCATGAGTTTTGTGTAACCGTCTTTAAAATAGTCTGGAACATTGTTAACACAAGCATAAAGAGTAAACATAGGCTATGAACTGCGCAACTATAGTTCATTGTACAGGCAATGCTGACACAACAAAATTATTTATAATTGCAAAGTTGCAAAAATTGTCATAATCAAGTAAATTTCATCCAATACACTGTAATCAGTTCTTACTCTGTAAAAAGAACTTTGGCGACACCTTGTGTTATTTCACGTTTATAATAAAGGACTTACTTCCCTTTTTTTCTGTAATAAAAGGAGCTTTTCAGGAGGAAGAAATTGAATTCGGCAGACATGGAACCATAGACCGTCTGTGGTTTTCCCTCTGAGCTCAAAGAAAGTAGCACTTTGTGTGTGATTGTGTTCTGTGTTACTCTCTGCCTGTTTCTCACTGCTTGAGGGACCAGAGACCGAAAGAGCCGTGGTATTGTGGCCAGATTATGGGGTTTTCTTCAGTATGTGCCGTGACTCAGATCTCTGTCTTTCTTCAGCAGTTGGAAACAGCAGACAAGTCTCCAGGACACAGGCAGTGGTTGCAGTGAGTATACTAAAGAATTGACAGATATCTGTGTGTATATTGTGATTGTGATGTAAAGCCGGTAAGGTTCAATTAGAGATCTCAGTTAGATAAGTGGAGCGAGAAGGCTCGTGAGATAGGGCAAGCAAAAGGAAGCCCTAATTATGAAATGAGGCACAAGTTTGGTGATAGCGCCCTTATGTGGCCGTTAACATTCGATGACTGCCAGTAACAAATTGTGTTGGTTACAGTATGAGATGGCCCTTAATGATTTGGGGTGACCTCATACCAGTCGCGAATGTGTCGTGTATGGTTGGTGGCAGTTTAAGGCTAAAACGTGCAGCAAGCCACTGACTGTTTGAAAAATTTAAAAATCAAGTGTTTAGGATGGATACTGTAAATATAGAAGAAACAAATTTGAAAAACTTAAATCATTGCTCTATGAAAAAATAGAATTAAACAATGTTTTGAAGGACCAATTTTCATGTCATAATTGTAGTATGAAGTTTGTTTTCTCTAATTTAGTGGTTAGGGAAGTGTGCTGTGCAGTATAAGTTTTGTTATTTACTGCAGTAATAATTTTGAGGTTTCCGGCACAGATAACAGTTTGTATGACTGCAGTATTAGCAGGAAGAAAGTCTTGAGCAACCGTGGTAAGATTTTCTTTTGTTAGACTAACCATAAGCCTTATTGGGGAAGTAAAAAAAAAAAAAAACACTCCAAATGTGATTAACTATTCCGTTTACTTGTGTATGTATAGTAAATAAGTTTTGTTTTCTAGGTCTGGATCTGAACTTATTTTGGGTTATGAGATTTTATTTGCTGATTCCATTCTATGTGTAATAATGCAAATGCTGAAAAATATTAGAAACATTACTCCTCGGTGCTTCTTATGTCTCTGGATATTTTGGAAAAAATGATTGATATATTCTCCAAATTGTATTTCTAGTTATAATTGATGTGAATGAATGGGAAGATCTTCCATGTTTTGATGTATTTAGATATTTGATAAATTGTGTGATGTGATGTGATAAAGGTTAAAAAAAATTAAGTGTTTAAAGGAAAGAGAAGTTAGTAACTTAACTGGAAAAAAAACAATGAATTGCTTGTCAAGTTAAGTCAAACAAGTTTGTTTACTTAAAGGGAAAAAGTGAATGATACAACTACATTCAAACAAGTGAATGAAGTAATTAAAACAGTATGGTGAATATATGTATAATGTTTTATTTTTCTTTTGCGATAGTGGACTAGTTGAAAATTACAACTATGATAGCGTATGAGTAACAATGTCTGAAGAAAAAATGCTGATTTTTTCCTAGTCTTTTAAACTAATCTGCAGTCGATTGGAGGAGTTATCTTAAATTCTCATGTCGTATATGTTTTAGTTATTATGTGTGCTGGCAGTTCAATAAGTCAATGTGTCCCTTCCCGGACTGTAAATTCCGTCATGCGTGCTCGCTCTGCGGGGGGCCCCATTCAGCAACAAAATGCATTAAGAAAGGAGCTGGGGCACCGGCAGGGCCGGGTAATAAAGTAATGGTCAGGGCAAGTTAGCCCCCTCGCCGATACGGGTCCTGGTCTTGTGTAGCTGGCTTCTTGGGTACCCGAAGTTAAAGGATAGGTTATCGTTACAGTTTGGCTTTCAGTACGGTTTTATTATTCCAGTTCAGGGTGTTGTGGCGGGCATGTCAGCGCGCAATTCACCAAGTGTATGGCGTTGGGCTTCAGTTGTTAGGGACAAGCTGAATGGGGAGTTGCGACTGGGGAGGATTGCGGGTCCGTTCAGGCACCCTCCTTGTCAGGATTTTGTGGTGTCTCCATTAGGGATTATACCGAAGAAGGAGCCTGGGAAGTTTCGGCTGATACATAATTCATCTTCGCCATCAGGATCCTCGGTAAATGATCTTATCCCGCGTGAGTGGTGTTCGGTGCGGTATGCAACTTTTGACAGAGCGGCGCAGTTAGTCAAAGGGGCAGGTCCCGGGGCGTTGTTGGCGAAGGTAGATATTGAATCGGCATTTCGCTTGTTGCCTGTAGACCCGTCGGCTTTCCGGTTGTTGGGTTTCCAGTTTGAGGGTGCGTACTATTATGATAAGTGTATGCCTATGGGTTGTGCCATATCTTGTGCGTACTTTGAGAAATTCAGCACGTTCTTGCATTGGATGGTAGTGCAGAGTTGGAATTTCGGAGGTTGTGCAATATTTGGATGATTTTTTGTTTGTTGGAAGGGCAGCGTCGGCGCAGTGCAGCTGGCTGTTGGATGGTTTTATTGAGTTGGCTAGCGAGTTGGGGGTGCCCTTGGCTGAAGGCAAGACGGTTGGCCCGACGACGAAGCTTACCTTCTTGGAAATCGAATTGGATTCGCTAAGCATGGAGGCACGGCTACCTTGGGAGAAGGTGGTGAAGCTGCGTGTTTTAGTAGCTAATGTCTTGGCCTCATCTAAGTTAACCTTGAAAGAGATGCAGGCTCTGATGGGCTCACTCAATTTTGCATGCAAGGTGATTCCTATGGGGCAGGTGTTCATTCGCCGGTTGGCTGCTTCGACGTCTAAGGTGCGGAAGCCTCATCACCACATTCGCATGTCGAGTGGAATGCACGAGGACTTGTGTTTTTTTTGCGGGAATTTAACGGTACTTCTCTCTTGCGTGATGCGGAGGTTTCGACAGAGGACTTGCAGTTGCATACAGATGCTGCAGGGGGGGGGGTCGGGGTTGGGAATTTATTTCAATGGGGCTTGGTGTGCGGACATGTGGCCGCAGGCATGGGTGGACAAGGGGTTGGTTCATAAGATGAAATTAGACTTACCTGCTAATTGTTGTTCCTTAAGGAACTCTAGTCCAGTCCCGGAACCAGAGTTTAGAATCTCCTCCAGCAGCCTTGGAGACTGAAAGACATCGCTTTGCTGGCACCAGTATAAGTAGGCAAGGACCGCCCCCTTCATCCAGTACCTATTGACAAAGCAAACCCCAGGCGTGAAGTTCTTTTTGGGGTTTTTTGGGGGGTTTTCTTTTTGCAATTCCTTATTAGCTAAGTTAACGATAAAGTCTATTGAACAGTGCTACAGAGGAGTCCCCCCCAACTGGCTCCACCTTCCACCTGCGGGGAATCCCTAGAGCACCAAGCTGTACTGCCTACCATGTACTTCAGGCCGACAACACTCAGGGCGGGCTCTGGGACTGGACTAGAGTTCCTTAAGGAACAACAATTAGCAGGTAAGTCTAAATTTCATCTTCCTTTGCATCCCTCTAGTGCAGTCCCAGAACCATATAGAGGATGTAACAGAGCAGTGAATATTAACGGAAGGGACCTGCCAGTCCAGCCTGAAGCACTGCTGAACCGAAACGCACATCCCCCTCCGCCTGCACATCTAGCCGATAGTGCTTTACAAGGGAATGCAACGACGACCACGTCGCCGCCCGGCAAATGTCGGCCACCGGAACCAAACTGAACTCCACCCAAGACGTCGCCTGCGCCCTAGTCGAGTGAGCTCACAAACCTTCCGGCACCACCTTTCCTTTCAACAGATAAGGAAGCGATTGCTTCAGTGTCACCCAACAGGAAAGCAAGGACTTCGCTGCGGCCTCCCCCTTACGCGGGCCCCCGAAAGCTACAAACAACCTATCCGACTTGCGGAAGGGAGCCGTCCTCCGTAGATACTTCTTAAGGACCCGCCGAACATCTAACTTATGCAACACGCCTCCTGACTGCTCCTTCTGCCAGTCCAAAAACACCGGAAGCGACACCACTTGATTAACATGAAACGTGGAGACCACCTTTGGTAAAAACCCCAGAACCGTACGGAGAACCACCTTATGATCGAAAAAAGACAAATATGGCTCCTGACAGGATAACGCTTGCAGTTCAGAAATCCTTCTCGCGGAACAGATAGCTACCAAGAAGACCGTCTTCAAAGTCAGATCCTTTAGTGACGCCGTGGCTAACAGCTCAAACGGCACCCCGAGTAAGGCTGCCAACACCAAGTTCAAATCCCACGCCAGAACCATACAACGCTTCGGACGACGCAAGAGTAACACGCCCCGCAAGAACCATTTCACATCAGCGTGAACCCCCAACTGTTGCCCCTGCACCTTACCGCGGTAACAGGAGAGGGCTGCTAACTGCACTCTCAAGGAACTTGCCGCAAGACCCTTGTCCACACCGTCTTGCAAAAAAGAAAGAATCTGCAAAACCGAGGCTCCCAAGAGTTTCAGCCCCCGCTCCGCACACCATGCCTCAAAAATGCGCCAAATCCGAATGTACGCCAACGATGTAGATCTTACGCGCCTGCAGCAAGGTAGATATGACCGCTGCCGAATATCTCCTGGCTGTCAACCTCGCCCTTTCAAGAGCCATGCCGTAAGCGAGAATCGATTCACCTGGGGCATTCGCAACGGGCCCTGCCGCAACAAATCCGCTTGCTGCGGCAGACGGCACGGCTTGTCCACCAGCAGCAGCACCAAGTTAGCATACCATGGTCTTCTGGGACAGTCGGGCGCCACCAGGACCACCAGACCGCGATGACGCTCTATTCGCTGTACCACTCTGCCGATGAGCGCCCAAGGCAGGAACACAGAGAAGACCCGATTCTGGCCACTGCTGGGCTAGCGCGTCGATCCCCACCGACATGCGTTCCCGCCACCTGCTGAAGAACTGCTCCACCTATGCGGACTCGAACGTCACCATCAGATCCATTAGCGGGAGACCCCAGCGGCGCACCAACAGCAAGAACACCTCCGGGTGCAGAACCCACTCTCCGGGATCCACCCTGCGCCGACTGAGAAAATCTGCCTCTACCTTGTCCACGCCTGCCCCATGCTGCGCCGACAGGCCTGTCCGATTGCGCTCGGCCCAAGCTAAAAGCCGGCTGGCCTCTGCCTCCAGCATCGCGCTGCCAGTGCCGCCCTGGCGATTGATGTAGGCCACTGTCGTCGCGTTGTCGGACAACACACGCACTGCCTCCTGCCGGAAGGTCTCCTGAAACTCCCGCAGGGCTAAAACCACCACTCGCATTTCCAACCTGTTGATGGAACATTCCTGCTCTTCCTGGGACCACCGACGCTGAGCAAAGCGGCCATCGCAATGCGCTCCCCAGCCCAAAAGACTGGCATCTGTTGTCAGCAGTCTCCAGGATGGGGGCTCTAACGGCAGCCCCTTTGACAAACTCTCCGGCCTCAACTACCACCGAAGGTCCTGATGCACGTCCGGTGGACAAAACCAGCCGATGCAACAACGCATCCCGTTGAGGAGACCAACGCCAAAGAAGCGCGCTCTGCAACGGTCGCATATGCGCGCCCTGGCCCACCTCTATCGTGGCCGCCATCGTCCCGAGCAATTGAAGATAATGCCATGCCGAGGGCACCGGTCTGGCCAGAAACCGGCCCACGAGCTCCCGCAACCCCTGAGCTCGGTGGGCTGGAAGAAACACCACGGCCTGTTGCGTCTCGAACCGCGCCCCCAAGTACTCTAGGAACTGCGAGGGAACCAGATTGCTCTTTGCAAAGTTGACCACCCAACCCAGGATCTCCAACATCTGAATCACCCGAATGGTGGACGACGCACTCTCGTCCCGCGACTTTGCACGAATCAACCAATCGTCGAGGTAGGGATGCACCAGCACCCCCTCTTTGCGAAGCGCCGCCACTACTACTACCATTTTAATTTATTTATTTGTGTTTCTTATATACCGTGCTATTAAGATCAGTGCGGTTTACAGTAAACAGAATAGTACAATGTAACAAACACATTGTGCTTACAATGAACAATGAACAGGGTAATAACTTAGGTTTCACCATAATCTTGGTGAAAGTCCGAGGCGCTGTCGCCAGACCGAACGGCAACGCTTGAAACTGAAAATGCTCCATGGGAACCGCAAAGCGCAGGAACCGTTGATGCTCCTGCCGCACCGGGATATGGAGATACGCTTCCGTCAGATCCAGTGAGGTCAGGTATTCCCCCGCCCTGACCGCCGCTATGACTGAACGCAGCATCTCCATCCGGAAATGTGTGACCCGGAGACACCGATTCACCCTCTAAGTCCAGAATCGGCCAAAAAGTGCCTTCTTTCTTCAGCACCACAAAATAAATGGAGTATCGACCGTACCCGCACTGATCTCTTGGCACAGGCACCACCGCCTTGAGTTGTAACAGCCACTGCAGGGTCTCTGAAACCGCCCAGCACTTCTGCGGGGCTTTGCAAGGGAACTGAACAAAGGAATCTGACGGGTCGATGGAGCTCTAATGCATAACCGTCTCGAATGACCTCTAGGACCCACTGGTCTGACGTAATTTGGACCCAGGCAGGGTAAAACTCCCGCAAACGACCTCCGACCAGGATCACCTCCACCTGAGTCCCCCTCATCTCATTGTGACTTCTTAACGGCTGAGGACTGGTAAGGGGCAAACCCTCTACCGGCTCCCCGGAAACTGCAAAACCCCTGGCCCCACGTTAGAAATCTCCCACAGAGATTGGATAAAGCGGGAGGACCGAAACCTACGAAAAACCCTGGGAACCCCCCGGGACCCCGCAGCACTCTGCCCCTGCGTAGGTTTATCCTCTGGAAGGCGACCCCCTTTAGACTCACCTAAATCCTTTACCAACTTTTCTAGTTCCTCTCCAAACAAAAGCTTATCCCGAAACGGCAGCTTGCTGAGTCGAGTCTTAAAGGAAGTGTCCGCCGCCCAATTACGCAGCCAGAGGTACCGTCGAGCCACCACCACCGAGGCCATACTCTTAGCTAAGCCACGGATGAGATCATAATGAATGTCCGACAAATACGCAGAACCGGACTCCAGGCACGCTACATCGTCCAGCCGCCCCTCCAGGTGGTCTCCCTGCAAACTCTGAGACCACTGCAAACAGCCTCTCGCCACCCACGCCCCCGCTATCGAGGCTTGCATCGAGAGAGCACAAACATCGAACACCTGCTTCAACAGAGTATCCAACTTCCTGTCCTGGACATCTTTTAGCGCCGCGGCCCCCCTCAACCGGAATCGTAGTCTTCTTAGTAACTGCCGAAACCGCTGCATCTACTTTGGGAGAGCGAAAAAGTTCTCTATCCTGATCAGACAACGGGTAAAGCAGAGCAAAGGCCCTGGACCCCTTCAGAGCCGACTCCGGTACGTCCCACTCTTCCTGAATCATACTCAGAAACACTCTATGAACTGGAAAAACTCGATGGCACGTCCGAACCGCCTGCAGCAACGGATCTTCCAAGGCATCCTCCGCCCACGTCCCTTCTGAGGGCATATTCAAGGTCTTAAAGAGTCTCAGCAATCAAGGAGGGTAGCTCCTCGCGCCGAAACACTTTGACTACCCTGCTCTGCTGTTCCGAATCAGGCAGCTCACCCTCCTCCAGCTCTTCTCCCGAAAACTCGTCCATCTCCGTGTCCATGCCTCCCAAGTCTTCCCCGAGGCACGACCCAGGGCTCCCCCCCCCCCCCCCGGACACTCTACATCTCTTGGCTGAGGAAAGGCCCTCTACAGCTGGATCTACCGATCACCTCCGCTTCTGTGCCTGCGCACCTTGGGGAGGAGACACCATTGCGGGCTGCAGCAGAGCGAAAGCCTGCTGCATGAGGGAAAAGAAACCTGGTGGCACCGCAGGAGCAGGCCCACCGAGACCCTGCTGCTGAGACACAGAAAACGGCTCACCCGAAGACAACCCCAGCAGAGGCTCTGAGGGGTCAAGGAGCGGGGGCAAGCCGTCTGTCCCTGTAGGCAGAACCGCCTCACGGTCCTGGGAGGACCCCTCTGTCGGCCCCTCCATAACCTGTGTCTCACGGAAGCAAGCCCGACACCGGAGCCCAGAACTGTACTGCACTTCACACCACAAAAAAGACACCTGAGCTTAGCCGGCATCCCCCTGCTAAGCAGTGCCATCCACACCGTACCTCTCCGAGCAAGCGCACTGGTGGAAAGTAGCCCAAAAAGGTACTCAGTCAAGACGACCCTAGGCCTCTGCCTGCTGTGGGACTTTTTTTTCACTTCCCCAAAGGTCTCCTGGCTAGGAAAAAAGCAACCGCAAGCAAAAACGAGGCTTCTAACCCGCCCAAACCGCCAAAATTAAAAAAGAAAACAGAAGTTCTCAAAATGCAGGTTAGTTTTAAAATGGCCGCCGCCACCAGCACGGATTCCCGTGCGGACACACGTGGCTTGCCGCCCTGCCCCAAAGGAGCTAGTCAACTTCCCAAGACAGCCCCTTTAAATAAAAAATGAAAATAGACGCTTGCCAGCCCACTCACTCACCTAAACAGTGCTCCCAGTGAGGAGAGACGCTGCAGCCCCGCCGGAGCTCAGCCAAACAGCGGCTGCAGCTCTGGCGCCTGCCTCCCCCTGAGGCAATGCTGCTTCGTGCAACTGGCTCCTGCCGCTGCGATGCAGCCTTCCACCTGCTCCTCCCCCCTACACTCGGGTTCGGGAGCAGGGAGGCAGAAAAAACCCAAAGTGAAAAAAAAAAAACCACTGCTGTCCCTTATGCTCGTTTAAACCACGGGGAAGAGAGGGAGAGGAGGGGGGCGGGACAAACAAGGAGAAAGATCGAGCCACAGAAAGGAGCCTCCAGCTACAGCACTGCCCCTGCAAAATAAAGAAAAAACAACTTAGGATCTGAAATCAAACCCCCCTAAATTTAAAGGGACCTTGAAAAGGCAATATTTAGCTCTGCTAATTTGTTTGTTTAAACTGAGCCCAGTCCCAGGCTCAGAATCTCCTTCAGCTGCTTGGAGACTGAAAGTACTGGATGAAGGGGGCGGTCCTTGCCTACTTATACTGGTGCCAGCAAAGCGATGATGTTTTTCAGTCTCCAAGGCTGCTAGAGGAGATTCTAAACTCTATGGTTCCGGGACTAGACTAGAGGGACGCAGAGGAATATTACTTTCTTAGAGCTATTTCCCATGTGGGTAGCATTAGTGTTATGGCTGGAGCGGCTGGGCAATTGTCGTGTGGTGTGGTGGTGCAATAATGAGGCAGTGGTGCATGTCATTAATCGTTATTCTCCTTGCTGCGCTCTGGTGGCGTCACTTATGCGTCGGATTGTTCTGGCGTGTTTGCGTTTGAAAGTTGACCTGAAGGCACGTCATATACCTGGGCATACTAACGCAATTGCTGATGCTCTTTCCCGTCTGCAGTGGGAGCGTTCTGGAGGTTGGACCCGGAGGCAGACGAGATCGGGCTCGGGGTCCCTTGGAGCTTGTGGAGCAATGGCCTGTTGGGATGAGGACTCCGAGGAAGTCGGTGGCGGAGCATACTTGGGAGGCCTATAGGCACGGTTGTGAGAGGGTGATGGAATACTTGCAGGTCGGGGAGTGGTGTGGCGGGCCAGTTTCGGATCACCTGCTTGGGAGGTATGTCAGTTGGGCAAAGGAGCGGGGGGTTTCGAGATCGGCGGTGCGCAGTCATCTGGCGGGGTTCGGGTTTTTTGCAAGAGCGGCAGGTTGGGAGATTGCTGGCCGTGGGTCACTGGGGCGGCAGCTGCTGCAAGAGTGGGATCGGTCTCAGCCTTTACCGCGGGATCAGAGGCGGCCAATTATGCATGAGTTACTCCTGGGTTTGTGCCATGAGCTGCCAGGGGTTGCGGCCTCACAGTATGAGGCGGTTCTTTTTGGGGCGTTTTTTTGTCTGGCATTCTTTGGGGCATTTCAGGTGGGCGAATTGGCTGCAGATTCGGGTAGGGCAAGTGGGAGTAGGTGCTTGCTCGCTCAGCATGTGTGGCTTGAACCGGGGCTGGTACGCGTGTTGTTGGCAAGATCAAACACGGACCAGTCGGGTAAGGGGTTATGGGTGGTATTGAGAGAGATCGGGGGGGGGGGGGGCGTTCCTGCCCGGTGTCAGCTATTCGGGAGTATTTGGGGGTGCGACCGCGTGGGGGGGGGGAGATGGGGAATTTTTTGTGCATAGGGATTGTGCGGTGACACGTTATCAAGTTACAGCGGTTTTGCAGTTGGTGTTACGGCAGATGGGCGAAGATCCGCGGCGTTTTTCCGTGCTCTTTACATCGGGGCAGCGACCAGTGCTGCGGCCCTGGGTTTGACAGGAGAGCAGATTCAGGGTATAGGCAGGTGGCGATCTCGTGCGTTTATGGGGTACATGCGGTTATGAGGCAGCTGTGGTGAGGGGGTTTGGGGGGGGATAATACTAATGTTGCGCTTTTATTTCAGATATGGGGCTGTGTCAGCAGGAGTGCTGGATGTTTGGGCACTCATTTGAGTTCTGGGCCGGGCAGCGAGCGGCAGAGCAGCCTATTGGGCTGAACTTGGGACTGGATTCAGCAGTGGTGGCGATTTCATGGCTGGGCGAGCGTGGTCTGCGGTGGAATCAGTTGCTGCCTTTGCTTCGTCACCATGGGCATATCCGGACTCCTCCTGCAATGCTTCTGGTGCATTTGGGTGGTAATGATTTGGCTGCTTGGTCCTGTAAGCAGCTAATCAGAGCGGCCAAAAAGGACTTTGCTGCTGTTCTCCGTATGTTTGAGAGTCTTGTATTAATATGGTCTGATATTATCCCGCGGCCTGTGTGCTGGGGCCAGAGGAGATGGTCACAGGGTTTAACTAAAATTAATAGGCAGATCGGGAGATGGGTGTGTGAGCAAGGGGGGTATCAGGTGCAGCACCCTTGGGTTGAGGTGGCCTGTGCTGGGTTGTTCAGAGGGGATGGCGTGCACCTCTCTCCTGTGGGAATGGATCTGCTCCTGAATGATTGGCAGGAGGCTCTGGAGATGATGGTACCCGGTTAGGCACGTTGGTTGCAGCTTCCTAGGGGGGGGGGGGGCGGCACAGGTAAGGTGGGGACCTGTGCCGGTGGCGGGATCCCGGAGGTTTCCAGGGTCCGGAGCCTTAGGCGACTTGGGGCGAGGCGGGGTGCCCTCGACCCGGACAACCCCTGGAAGACTTTTGCTATTAATATGGCGAAGTTGGATAGGGGTGGTAGGAACTTAGCCGGTTAGGTGACCTTGGCTGGAGCAGAGGTCACGGTTGCTTTGCTAATTGCACGGCTGGTGACACATGGCTCCGCTGGGGGGGGGGAGCCACGTGTCACCAGTGTTTATGTTCATGATGTTGTTTGGAATAAAGCTGTGATCAGTTCTTACCATAAAATGGCTGTAAGTGTTTTTGTGGGGATAAGAGGAAAGAGATGGAGGGAGGAGGTAAGGGGCCTGGAAGGTTTAGGGGTGAGCGCGGGTCCGGCTACCCGGTTACTCTTCTATTGCTGCTGTTTGTGTTCTCACTCAGAAATTTCCCACTGGACTTAAGCCACTGGGCTATTTTTCAGACTTTTGTTGCCCTGTTGTAGCAGGAATGCCTCCATGCTTTCAGTTTCTGGCAGCAGTAGTTTTTGCAATCCAAATTAATGATTTTTTAGTACTATAACATGCCTCTCATTCAGTTTTCGTATCTTTTACACTTGGATAATCCAGCTTTCTTCCAGCTCTAGATGAAGAAATTAGATCTTACCTGCTAATTGTCTTTCCTTGAGCTGTCTCCGGGCCAGTCCAGGGAATGTTAGGGTTGTCAATCCCCCTTAGCAGCTGAGGACTGACGACTTCAAGTTTTCTTGAGAGGTGAAGCCACTCCCCCTGAGGTCACCAGACAGTCTTCTCCTGACAAAGCAGACTACTATGAAAGAACTGATAAAAAAACACAAGGTTAACCTGCCAAGACTGAGAATGCTCCATAGTCCCTTGGAAAAATGTAAGCGAATCTAAAACGCAAAATGTTTTTTTTTTCTATTATAGATTAAGACAGTATTGTCTTTCTCTGAGAAAGATCATGGAAGCCCCAACGTACCCCACTCGCCCAAATATCACGAACTTCTATTACGCTTGTACTTCTGCAGAGGTATCCGAAACTAGAAGGGGTGGGACCCTGGACCGGCCCGGAGACAGCTCAAGGTAAGACAATTAGCAGGTAAGATCTAATTTCTTCTTCATTAACGCTTCTCCGGGCCAGTCCAGGGAATGTTAGGGCAGTACCAAAGCAGTACCTAAATTCGGGAGGGACCCACCAGCCCCGCGATAAGAGCCGACGCCCCTACTTTCGCATCTTCTCTGGCTTGAACGTCCAAACGGTAATGCTTCGTAAACGTATGCAATGAAGACCACGTTGCTGCTTTACAGATATCCACTGGAGGAACAAAAGCAAATTCTGTCCATGAAGCCGCTTGAGCTCGAGTGGAATGAGCCTTCACACCCTCTGGGGGTGATTGCCCTTTGGCTTGATAAGCTGCTACAATAGCGGAGCGTACCCAACGAGCAATTGTTGACTTTGACGCTGCCTGACCTTTATTGGGCCCCGCATGCTGGACAAACAATCTGTCTTCCGCAACGGTTTGGAGAGCTTAAGGTATGCCTTTAAAACACGACCAAGATCCAACCTTTTGAGCGCTCGGTCTACCGGGGAACCTGACAAATTGGAAAACACGGGTAATGCCACCGACTGATTAACATGAAAAACAGACAGTACTTTAGGCAAAAAAGAAGGCACCGTCCGCAGTAATATCCGTTCCGGAAGAAATTGCAGATAAGGTTCCTGACAAGACAAAGCCTGCAAATCTGAAATTCTTCTTGCTGAACATAAGGCCACCAGAAACGCAGTTTTCCAAGAACACTCACGTAAAGACCGTGAGGACACCGATGCCAACGGGGACGTTGAAAACGCTTCCAAGACAATATTCAAATCCCACGATGGCACAACTGGATGTCTGAGAACGGAGAAGCTTAGCCGCTCGAAAAGCACAGTTACTTACCTGTAACAGGTCATCTCTGGGAACAGCAGGAATTAGTCCTCACATATGGGTACGTCGGAACCGACGGAGCCTGCGCGGGAAAGCTCCCCAGCTTTTCAGAAGCAGCGCTTTTGGGGCTTCCCACAGCGCATGCACGCTGCCTTCCCGCCTTCCTGACCAGCTCTCCTCAGCTCGAGTTTATAGCTGAGACAATAGAGAGAGGAAAGGAAGATAGATAGAAGATACAACTCCTAGGGGAGGTGGGTGGGTTGTGAGGACTAATTCCTGCTGTTCCCAGAGATCACCTGTTACAGGTAAGTAACTGTGCTATCTCCAGGAACAAGCAGGAATAAGTCCTCACATATGGGGACTCCCTAGCTAAGATGCCGGGGAGATCCCCCTCCAAGGGTAAACCATCTTCGTATGGATCTCAGGCATCCAACCAGGGAAGGTGGGCAGGAGTTGTTTAAGTATGGAACAGGTGTTTGAGGACAGCCTGACCAAACAAGGCATCCCGGCGGGAGTCCTTGTCCAAACAGTAATGGGCTGTGAAGGTATGAACCGAGGCTCAAGTGGCTGCTCGACAGATCTGATCTATGGATACAGAGTGAAGATGAGCCATAGAAGTGGCCATGGCTCTCACATTGTGAGCTGTGACATGGCCTTCCAGAGAAATGTTCTTACTCTGGTAAGCAAAAGAAATACACTGAGCAATCCAATTGGAAAGTGTACGTTTGGTGACTGGAAGTCCCAAATGAGAAGGATCAAAAGCCACGAAAAGTTGGGAAGACTTTCGATGTGGCTGAGTCCTCTTGAGGTAAAAGGCAAGAGCTCTTTTACAATCAAGGGTATGAAGGTTCCTCTCTGCACTGGATGCATGAGGAGCCGGAAAAAAACAGATAGATATACCTCTTGATTAAGATGAAAAGGCGAGACCACTTTGGGCATAAAGTGGGGGTTCGTCCTAAGGACCACCTTATCTTGATGAAACCTAGTATAAGGTGGATTAGCCACCAAAGCCTGCAGTTCACTGATGCGGCGAGCCGAAGTGACTGCAATGAGGAAAAGAACCTTCCAGGAAATAAATTTCAGGGAGGTAGATACCAACGGTTCAAAGGGTGGCTTCATAAGTTGACCCAGAACTAGGTTCAAGTCCCATGCCACAGGGGGAGGTCGGATGGGAGGCTTAGTTAGGGTCAGGCCTCTCATGAATCTTGCAATAAGAGGATGAGAGGAGACAGGTTGTCCATTTATAGGTTTTAAGGATGCTGCAATAGCACTTAAATGGACTCTTACTGAATTCATCTTGAGGCCTGCATTGGAAAGATGCAGGAGATAGTCTAGTAGAAAATTCAAGGGAAGTGCTAGAGGGTCAAGACCCTGTTGAGCACACCAAAAGGAAAAACGTTTCCATTTGAAAGCATAGGAACGCCTGGTAGAGGGTTTCCTAGAGGCATGAAGGATATCTTTCACTGGTTGAGAAAGATTAAAATCATGAAAACTTAAGCCTTCAGTAACCAAGCTCTGAGATGTAGGGACTTGGGGTTTGGGTGCCACAAAGTCCCCTTCTCCTGAGACAGAAGGTCTGGCGCAGCTCCCAGGTCCAGGGAGGAGCCCTGGGAGAGCTGTAGAAGTAGAGGGAACCACACTTGGCGTGGTCAGCGTGGAGCTGAGGATCATCGACCCGTGATCCCTCTGAAGTTTGAACAGAGTCTTGGGAATCAAAGGAATGGGTGGAAAAGCATACAGGAATTCCTGACCCCAATGCAGGAGAAAGGCATCGTTGGCCTGAGCTCCCTGGAACAGAACCGGGGAAGTTTGGCATTCCACGGACTTGCAAAGAGGTCTATGTCCGGGGTCCCCCATTCCTGGAAGATTCAGTGTATTTGGTCCATATGCAGGGACCACTCGTGTGGAAACAGAACTCGACTGAGTCTGTCTGCCCGAGAGTTTTGAACTCCTGGAAGATACACTGCCAGAAGATGAATTTGATGCTCTCTGGCGAAGGCCCATAATCTGAGAGCTTTGTTGCAAAGCCACAGAGAGCCCGCCCCTCCTTGTTTGTTGACATAAAACATGGCTACCTGATTGTCTGTCTGGACTAGGACAGTCAGGTTGACAAGGAGGATGTGGAAGACTGTGAGGGCAAGGAAGATTGCTCGCAGTTCCAAAAGGTTGATGTGAAGGGTGGTCTCCTGGGGAGACCAGGTGCCCTGAGTGGAAAGGTGTTGGAGATGAGCTCCCCACCCTGTTTGGGAGGCATCTGTTGTGAGGGTTGCTTGGGGCAACGAAGGTTGGAAGGGGGTCCCCAACAACAGATTTTGAGGATGTCCACCACTGGAGAGACCAAAACAGACGTTTTGAGGTGAGTACTTGGTCTGAGAGCAGTCCCGATGCTTGAGACCACTGGGTGGCCAAAGTCCATTGAGCTGCCCTCATATGAAGACGAGCGTAGGGCACCACATGGACCGTGGAGGCCATGCGGCCCAGAAGTTGCAGCATTTCTCTGGCTGACAAGTGACTTCTGGACTGAGCCTGGGAGGCCAAGCAGATTAGCCGTTGACCTCGGACCAGAGGGAGGTAGGCCCTTGCAGTGGTGGAGTCCAAGTGGGCCCCTATGAATTCCAGGGACTGAGTAGGGATGAGTTGGGACTTGGGAATGTTTACCACAAGTCCCAGATATTGAAGAATACGCCTTGTGCGGTCCAGGGACATCTGGGCTTCTGACTGAGATGGAGCTCGGATGAGCCAGTCGTCCAGATATGGGAATACAAAGATTCCCATGCCTCTTAGAAATGCGGCTACGACTGCCATGCATTTTGTGAATACTCTTGGAGCAGAGGCAAGACCGAAGGGAAGTACTCTGTATTGGAAATGTTTTCCCTGGAACAGAAATCGAAGATATATTCTGTGGGATGGATGGATGAGTATATGAGTGTACGCATCCTTGAGATCTAGAGAACAAAGCCAATCCTGACTCTGAAGGTATGGAAGGAGAATGCCCAGAGAGAGCATTTTGAATTTCTCCTTGAATAGAAACTTGTTCAATTCTCTCAGATCTAGGATAGGTCTGAAGCCCCCTGTCTTCTTTGTTATGAGAAAATAAGGGGAGTAGAACCCTAACCCCTGTTGAGGAAGAGGAACCTCCTCTATTGCCCCTTGGGCAAGGAGAGAGGAGACTTCCTGACCCAACAGGGTCAGAAGAGATGGGGGAGAACTGAATTGCCTCACCATGGTATGGGGAGGAAGGCTGGAGAAATGAAGTTTGTAGCCCTCTCTGATGATAGAGAGGGTCCATTGCTCTGATGTTATTTGCTCCCATCTGGGAGCAAAGTGAGCTAACCTTCCCGGTATGGTGAGAGGCTCTGGTTGTTCCAGAGCCAGAAATGGTAAGTTCTCTAGGGGCAAGTCAAAACCCCTGAGGGGGTTGAGCCTGCTGGGGTGTAGCAGACACTGCAGACTTTGACTTTACTTGCTTAAATTGCTGACGTTTAGCAGCAAAGCGAGGCTGAGAAGATTGTTGGCCAGTATTTGTGGAAAATCTGGCCTTCTTATAGTAAGGCCTTTTAAAAGACTTCTTTTTGGCAGGAGTAGAAGTAGACTTAGAAAGTCTATCTAGAGTGGCATTTTCTGCATCCATTTGAGCAGCTTTAATTTGCCAGTCTTCACCAAATAAGTTCTCACCTGTACAGGGCAGATTCCTTAGGCCATCCACAACCCAGGGTTCTAGGTCAGAAGCCTGGAGCCAAGCAAGACGTCGGGCTGCAATAGCAATTCCCGAAGCCCTGCCAGCAACCTCAAAGGAATCAAAGGCTGCCCTGTTGGAAAACTTGGAGACCTCTGAAAGTTGTGTCACCACAGAAGTGAAGTCCTCCTTTTTATCCTCAGGGATAAAGGGGCAAAATGCCGTACCTTTAGGGCAAGTTCTCTGAGAAACATGCCCATATAAAGGCTGTAAGAATTGATCCTGGCTATAAGCATACTAGCCTGGAAGATCTTTCTACCAAAAGAGTCAAGGGTCTTACATTCTCGCCCTGGAGGGGTAGAAGAGTGCCTTTTGGGACTCTTTATCTTCTTCATAGCAGACTTCACCACAATGGAGTGGTGAGGCAGCTGAGTTTTTTGAAACCCAGGAGAAGGAGGGACCCAGTACATGGTGTCCAACCTACGAGAATGAGGAGACAGAGTTAGAGGAGTCTCCCACAAATCCATCAAGTGTTCTTGAAGGATTTCATGGATAGGCAGAGTAACTGCCTCTTTAGGAGCTTTAGAGTATCCTAAAATATCCAATTTTTTTGATCTGGGTTTCTTTTCAGAAGATGTAGCAATAGAAGTCCTTTAGCTACATCAACAATGAAATCCTGAAAGGATAAATCCTTTGGAGGAGACATCGCCCTCTTTAGAGAAGAGGGCTCCTCAGGAAGATCAAACTCAGCAGAGTCAGAGGAATTGAACTCATTAGAAGAATCTGAGTATTCTCTCTGTGCTTGCAATGCACGATACGCGTACCGATCGATATCGAGATCGGGCGTATCGGGCATGGGATTGGTATCGGGCAAAAGCCTGAATCCAGCAAGCGGAACCGATCGACGCTTGGAAGTCGATGGTCTCGGTTCCGGTGTGGATACCGGAACCGGTGTCGGTACCGAGGGCGTCGCAGCCTTAATGAAAGCCAGAAAGGCCTGCTGCATGGTCTGGACAGTATTGCCCATGGACGCCACTGCTGCCTGGATGTCGGTACCGGTATCGACCGGTACCCCAGAGCAGTCTAACAGGTGATCAGTCGAGGCCGTGCCATCGATGTCAACCTGTAACCCCATAGGTGATGTTTTGGAGGCCGGAGCCTCCCGCCGGGGTTTTTTGGTGTGGGCAGAATCCTCAAACTCAAGATTGAGAGCCTCTCGATCTTTTGAAAGAGATTTGCTTTTAGAGGATTTGCCCACAGAAAGATTGGTTACCTGAGATCCATCCGGAGAGGAAGACCTGGATGACTGTGATGCTGGATTATCTGAAGCAAACAGCACATGGAACTTGTTGGCCCGGTTCTGCATACCACGTTTAGACACCTGGGAGCAGAATGGGCAGTCCAGTATGGAGTGGTCAGGTCCCAAACATTTAAGACACCATTCATGGGTGTCTGAGAGAGAAATAACAGCACTGCACTTGGTACACTTTTTAAAACCAGGAGCTGGCTTCTCCATGAGGAGAATTAGTGTAGGCCTGAAGGCCTAGCAAAAGTTACCACGTTGTGCTGAAATAAAAAAAATAAAAATAATTTTTTTTTTTTAAGAAATAAAGAGAGACCGGCAGTACCGGTTTTGGTATGGGGAAGGCAGGTACGCGGTCAAAAGAAACAAATTAAAACAACAATTTCTTCAGCGGTGACAGGAACACGACCTGCTGGCTCCGCGGAAAAAGAGAAACTGAAGAGAGCTGGTAGGGAAGGCGGGAAGGCAGCGCGCATGCGCTGCGGGAAGCCCCAAAAGCTTTTCATCTGAAAAGCTGGGGAGCTTTCCCGCGCCGGCTCCGTCGTACCCATATGTGAGGACTTATTCCTGCTTGTTCCTGGAGATTAAGCTTAGGAATGTGGATGAAAATAGTAAGTATGTTACAGGCTAGCTATGTAAAAGGTAATTAGATCTTACCTGCTAATTATTGTTCCTGAAGGAACGACAGTCCAGTCCTTTACTTCTGGGTTGCGCAACCCTTCCAGCAGCTTGGAGGCTGAGCCCAACCTTTTTGGGGGATGGAGCGGTATAAATACCACTGGGACCACCCACCAACTCCAGTAACTGAATGAAAAAGCAGACTCAACAAAGTTCCCATAACAACCTAATAAACACTTAATAACAATCTCTACAACCTATTGTAGCTATATAGATCCATTACTCATTTTATTTATTTTATTTATTTATTTTTTTCAAGGAACAGGTAAACTGCGAGGGAAGATGGTCACGGGTTTGCATGAGTCCGGCGGAGCCTATCTTCTCCCGCACCCCCTCACTCCGAACTGGCCCTCACGCTCGGTCCGTAGCTTCCTTATGCTGGTAGGCCTTAACCGGGTGGGATCAGGGACTGGACTGTCGTTCCTTCAGGAACAATAATTAGCAGGTAAGATCTAATTACCTTTTCCTTATCGTCACTCCAGTCCAGTCCCTTACTTCTGGGATGTACAAGAGCAGTTCAACCCTGGGTGGGGTCCGGCACACCGGACTGTAGGACTGCCATGCCAAACCGAGCGTCCGCTGAACTCTGGATGTCCAGCCTGTAATGCTTGGTGAAGGTATGCAGCGAGGACCAGGTCGCTGCTCTACAAATATCCAACGGGGGAACTAGGCTGAATTCTGCCCAAGAAGTGGCCTGTGCCCGAGTGGAGTGTGCTCGTAGACCCGCTGGCACCTGCTTCCCTTTCAGGATGTAGGCGGAAGCAATCGCCTCTCTGATCCATCTGGAGATGGAAGACTTGGCCGCCGCCTCTCCCTTGTGAGGGCCTCCGAACTGTATGAATAGGCGATCGGACTTCCGGAAGGGAGCTGTGCGGGAGAGATAACGTTTCAAGGTTCTCCGGACATCCAAGAGACGCAGTTTGCTATCCCTACCTTCAGCCCCCACGGACGAGAGAACCGGGAGGTTGACCGGCTGATTCATATGAAAAGGGGAGATCACCTTGGGCAAGAAGGAAGGAACAGTTCGCAGAACCACCTTGTCCTTGAGAAATAAAAGGAAGGGAGGTTTCGCGGACAATGCTTGTAATTCGGAGACCCGCCTTGCCGAGCAGATCGCAACCAGAAAGACTGTCTTCAAGGTTAGGTCCTTTAAGGAGGCTCCCTTTACTGGTTCAAAGGGCTCCCCGATCAGGGTATTTAGTACTAGGTTGAGATCCCAAGGGGGGATGACCGACCTCCGTTGAGGACGTAGGCGTCTAACCGCTCTTAGGAACCTGGAGACGTCCGCGTGAGCCCCTAGGGGCTTGCCGCGGACCTTGCCCCTATAGCATGCGATGGCTGCTAGCTGCACTCTCAAGGAGCTGTGTGCTAGACCCTTTTCAAAACCCGCCTGCAAGAATTCCAGAACCTCCGGGACGGATGCGGAAAGGGGTTTCCGTCGGTGCTGCGCACACCATGCTTCGAAGATGCGCCAGGTCCTAACGTAGGAGAGGCAGGTCGAGCGCTTCTTAGCATGCAACAGTGTCGAGATGACCGCTCCTGAGTACCCTCTTTTCAGGAGCCTCGCCCTTTCAATAGCCAGGCCGTAAGCAAGAATCGATCCACGTGAGGCATTCGGACCGGGCCTTGTCTCAGAAGGTCCCTTTTGCAAGGGAGCCGCCAAGGGTGGTCGGCGATCAATCTCACCAAGTCCGCATACCAGGGGCGGCGAGGCCAATCCGGGGCTATGAGGATTACGAACCCCTGGTGAGACTCCACACGCTGGAGAACCTTTCCGATCAGCACCCACGGGGGGAACACAGAGGAGGCCCTCCGAAGGTCACTTCTGTGACAAGGCATCCAGGCCCTCGGACATTCTTTCCTTTCGTCGACTGAAGAATCTGTCTACCTTGGCGGACGAGAACCTTGCCATGAGATCCATGACCGGGAGCCCCCAACGAGACACTATCTGGTCGAAGGTTCCCTGCTCCAGTTCCCACTCTCCGTGGTCTATCTTGTACCTGCTGAGGTAGTCTGCCGTGATGTTGTCTGAGCCTGCTACGTGTTGGGCCGAGAGTGCTTCCAGCCGACCTTCCGCCCACCGGAACAGGGAGTCCGCTTCCTTCTCTAAGGCAGGGCTGCTGGTGCCGCCCTGATGGTTGATGTACGCCACCGCGGTGACATTGTCGGAAAGGATGCGAATTGCCCTCCTTTTTACTAAGGTCTCGAGAGCCTTGAGCGCCCGGATGACGGCCCGCAATTCCAGCCTGTTGATGGGCCATTGAGCTTCCAATGGTGTCCAGCTGCCTTGAACGAACTGGTCCTCGCAGTGAGCTCCCCAGCCTGACAGACTGGCATCCGTCGTCAGAAGTAACCACTGATGCGGT
Organism: Ichthyophis bannanicus; assembly: GCA_033557465.1. Lineage (NCBI taxonomy): Eukaryota > Metazoa > Chordata > Amphibia > Gymnophiona > Ichthyophiidae > Ichthyophis > Ichthyophis bannanicus. The sequence continues at coordinate 865,901,742 of CM066034.1, forward strand.
TCGAGAGGCATCCCGCGCTCCAGATTCCTTGGGTGTCGCCACCAGCGGAGCGCTTCTTTGGTTCGTGGAGCACACGGTAACTGCATTGACATGGGGTGAAGCTGCGGGGACCAGCGACGTAATAGGGCCCGTTGCAACGGCCGCATGTGGGCTCTGGCCCATGGAACCACTTCTATAGCCGCTGCCATTGTTCCCAGAACCTGAAGATAATGCCACGCTGTGGGGATTCGTCTGGCCAGGAACTGGGCGACTAGAAGTCTTAGTTCTCTTGATCTTGAACGAGACAGAAACACCCTGCCTTTGCTGGTATCGAATCTTGCCCCGAGGTACTCGAGTTCCTGGGAAGGGGTCAACCTGCTCTTTGCCCGATTGATGACCCACCCCAACTCTTCTAGGACCTGAATGACTCTTGACGTCACAGAGTGGCTTTCCTCTTCCGACTTTGCTCGGATTAGCCAATCGTCCAGGTAAGGGTGAACTAGGATTCCCTCTCTCCGTAGGGAAGCCGCTACCACCACCATCACTTTGGTGAACGTTCTTGGTGCCGTAGCAAGGCCGAAAGGAAGGGCCTGGAATTGAAAATGGCCCCTTGGCACTGCGAATCTTAGGAATTGTTGATGGGATGCCCTGACCGGGATATGTAAGTAGGCCTCTGTCAGATCAAGAGACGTTAGGAATTCCCCGGCCCTTACGGCTGCTATGACCGATCGTAGGGTCTCCATCCGAAAGTGCGGAACCTTGAGACAGCGATTGACTTGCTTTAGGTCCAGGATCGGGCGGAAGGAGTCTTCCTTCTTTGGCACCACAAAGTAAATCGAGTACCGACCCGAGCCGCGCTGGTCTGGAGGTACTGGGACGACGGCCCCAAGCGCTATTAGGCGTGAGAGAGTTGTGTCTATGGCCTCCCGCTTTGAAGAAGAACCGCATGGAGACTGAACAAAGGCTGGAAGTATTTGTTTTGCAAACTCGAGAGCATAGCCCTCCCTGATGACCTCTAGGACCCATTGATCGGACGTGACCTGGGACCAGGCGGGAAGAAACTGCTTTAAACGACCACCCAGCTTCAGATCCTCCCCCTAGACCCCCGACATATCATTGCTGTTTCCTAGGTCCCGAGGAGAATGATGAAGAGGCACCGAAACCTCTACCTGCTCCTCGAAACCCCCTAAAGCCTTGCCCCCTGGACGGGAAACGTCCCCTGGAAAAGGGATTCGGCCTGGCCGAACGAAACCTGCGGGGGTCCCTGGGTTGACTACGCACCGGGGGCATAGAGCGACCTTGTTTCGGTCTATCTTCAGGAAGCCTTCCGCCCTTAGACTCGCCCAGGTCCTTCACCAACTTGTCCAGATCCTCACCAAACAGTAGTTTCCCTTTAAAGGGGAGCCGGCTTAGGCGTGCCTTTGAGGAAGCGTCAGCTGCCCAACTACGGAGCCACAAGTAGCGCCTAGCCGCCACCACGGAGGCCATGTTCTAAGCTAGACTCCTGATGAGGTCATACTGACTGTCAGCCAGGAAGGCCGCTCCGGATTCTAACCTAGCCGAGTTGGCCTGTGCTTCCTCCGAGGAGCCTTCCGCTGCTTGAAGCTGTTGAGACCATCTCAAGCAGGCCCGAGCCACCCAGGCCCCCGAGACGGAAGCCTGTAGGGCCAGGGCGCTTACATCAAAGGCTTGTTTCAGAAGCGTGTCCAGTTTCCTGTCTTGCGAATCCCTCAGGGCCGTGCTGCCCTCGACTGGGATAGTCGTCTTCTTTGTAACCGCTGAGACCGCCGCATCTATTCTGGGCGACTTCAGTAGCTCCTTGTCTGCCTCTGGGAGAGGGTATAGGCGAGCCATAGAGCGCACTCCCCTAAGGCTTGACTCCGGTTGATCCCACTCTTCCTGGATCATCTGGCGAACCACTCTGTGGACAGGGAAAACTTTTTGTGACCTTCTAATGGCCTGGATTAAAGGGTCCTCCAACGCCTCGTCCTCTACCGGCGCGTCTGAGGTCACATTGAGCACTTTTAGTGACTCATTGATTAGTGCCGGGAGTTCCTCTCGGCGGAAAACCCTAACTATACGGGAATGATCCTCTTCAGGGATCTCACCCTCTTCCAATTCCTCCTCCTCCTCATCTAGATCCTTGTCAGAGGTCTCCTCTTCCGGGGTGCCCTGAGAAAGGGATGTGATCGGCTCCTCGCTAATTAGCCGAGGGCGCTTAGGTGGAGGGCCGGGGTTCTGACTGTTTGTCCTCGGTGGTCTGGCTGGTCCGCCTTCCGCCGTAAGTACCGTCTCCCCTGGCCCCAAGCCTTGCTTGCGCATGCAGTAGGCCTTATGGAGCAGGAGGACAAAGTCCGGGGAGAATAGATCCTCGCCCCCCCCTCCCCAGTGGGTAGGGGGGAAGGAGGTAGCGGAGGGGTGGGGAATTCTGAGGAGGAAGGAGGAGGGGACTGAGACCCCCCTTCCCCCCCCAAAGGGTCCCCGGACCCCTGAGAAGTCTGGGCCATGGATAAGCTAATTTCTTGCTCCACGGAGGCGGCTACTGCAGCACAAGCCTTGCAGATCCCAGCCTCCGTAGGAGTACCTCTGCGAGTGCCACAGGAGGGGCACCGAGGTTTGCCCGTCATGCCCTAGATGGGGAGGAACAAAAAGTTCTTTCTAACAAAATCCTCCTGGCCGAACCTGTATAGATCAGGACAAATAGAATTAAAGATGCTCTGCCCTTTAGAAAATGCTTGGTAGCTACCCAGCCCCGGAATTAGCTTACTCTCCTAAAGGCAGGCTAAGGGAGAAATAAACTTAAATAAAATTAAATAAAATTAATTTAAATTAAACAAAACTAGAATGAAATACATAAGCCACATAAACCCTCGGATTTAATCCGGTACTTGCAGTTAGACGATTCGTCTGCCGTGAAGCCCAGGCCCGACTCGGCGAAATCCAGCCGTTGGCTCCACATGTGGTAGGCCGCAACCACGTGGAGCCTAACGGAGGACTGCGAGTTGCCTTCCTTTCTCGGAGCCCCGAGGAAATTTACCGGACTGCTAATTCCGTGCTGAGAGGCACCTCCCGCTCCGGTTTAAGCGGCGCCGCTGCAAAGGTGCTGAAAACAGCTGACTCCTCCGCGCTCAACTCCGATTCCCTCCGCACTGGGACGGGATGGGAAGGAGGAGCACAGTCGCGGCGAGCCTCAAGCGCTCAGCCGCCACCGGGGCTTCGGCGCGAGGCAGGGCAGGATCCTGGAGGAGGTACAGGAAACGAGCGGCTCAGCGGCAAGAGGAGAGCTGCCGATCCTCCGTACCGCTGCAGGACTCAATCAACCCCGGTACCCGGCCCGGCCGGGGGGGGGGGAGAGGGGAGCCGGAGAGAGTAGGTAAATTTAAAGGCACAGGAATAAAAGAAAACCAGGTAAGATTACCCAAACTAGAAAACAATAAACTTAAATACTTATCAAGAGCAAATTTAAAATTTAAGAAGGAAAAGGAGACTCCAGTAAGCCCTAGGCTTACGGAACCCTCCAGCTGCTTGGAGGCTGAGATTACTGGAGTTGGTGGGTGGTCCCAGTGGTATTTATACCGCTCCCCCAAAAAGGTTGGGCTCAGCCTCCAAGCTGCTGGAAGGGTTGCGCAACCCAGAAGTAAGGGACTGGACTGGAGTGACGATAAGGAATAGAGTTATTGCTAGCTATAGATGTATTGTAATTAACAATAGAGGGTCATTCCATGTCAAGTGGTCTAGTATATAAAAAGTGCCCCGCTCGACCATCTTGGATTTTGCTGAAATTTTGTATGTACACTACCATGTGTCTCAAACTAACTTTGGTAAAGTTTTAGATTCTCTCGTGGAATACTTTCTGAGATATAGTCATTTGTCTGATCACATGCCTTGACTTTGTACAGTACGAGTCTGAGATTTCAGCAACTTTGAGACCCTATATTTTCTTTGGTATTTTATTATAAAAAATGAAACTTGACTATCCTGTACAACTTTTTGCACTCTAAAAAAATGTTATTAGTATCATTAAATAATGTCGGAAGTAGATATATTGCAGCAAAGTCAGCCAAAAAAATTGACGTTCTAAAAAAATTAAAAAATTAGACATTATGCAGCTTCCTAAATAATCAAGTAAAAAGTATGAATACCTCTATGTACTGAAGCTCTTGAATTTATAATTTCATGCTCTTAGCATTCTCCGTTAGTTTACAAATTAAGTGTAAAGTTGATGATTTTTTGCAAAAACGTAAAAATAGGGTATTTAACCTCCTTTTACACAAAAGTATCTTCTAAAATAGTTTTGAATCCAATTTCATTAGAAAGAGCATGTTTTAAGCTTTCTAGAAAAGCGGATTTAATTTACTAACCCTGGCATACAATATCCTGAAAAGAGGGCTAAACATAGCGGACATTACCATGCTTGACGAAAGCATGTAATTCAACCTGCAGTTCTAACGTTATCCAAATGTTATATTTAAAACTCGTTTCCATAGGAGATGCTCAATAACTTAAGTGCATATATGTCGTGAGCCTAACGTATAGATTTTCAGATTAGCATTAGTTGGTACACATTTACTAATTAATTCACTTCAAAATGGACATCGACGAATCACTTGATAAACAATCCTCCTATGCCTGAATGTACTGTTTGACAAAAATTGTCACCAAAATGTCACCATGGCTCATTTTATTCCAATAAAACTGGGCTCAGTTCTGTGAGCTGCTTGTCACCAAGCGAGAAATTGCTTATTACTCGATCAGAAGTTGACCTTACAGACAATGACAGTATCTGCTTGCATCACCAAGCACAGTATCTCAGCAAATATGAAATGAACCAAAAGTCGTGTTGCAATCCGTTTGAAAAGCAGAATCATGTCACTAAAAGTGGATTATCAAAAGTAACTTTAGCCATGTCTGAGGGCTTGAAAAAAGTGACCAAAATGAATGTAAAGCCAGGCCAGAAAATTTGTATCAGGTGCAAAGCAAAATATGCTTCAAGCCACAGCATCTTCATCTTCGCATGATTTTGATCCAGATGCCTTGGACACCCCTTGATCAAAGCTTGACTGCTTTAGGCACTTCTCCATTAAAAATACGAAGAATACAAATGGAGGATGTTCGGAATCAGCTTATTTATTTATTTATTTAGCGTACATTTATATCCCGCTGCTTCCAGTGATCAGCAGCGGTTGTAACACATGGTGAGGTTGGCTGTACTAGCCAGAAATTAGGTTGAATACACTCTGATTTGGGGGGGGGGGGGGGCACAGCAAAATACAGGTTACAGGCTTATAGTTGATTGTTATATACATATTTACAATTGACTAACTGAAAAGTGATCTATATATGCATATTTACACGCGGTCGCGTGTAGCTCATGATGTTAGGTTGTAATGGGATTTGAAAAGGTGCGTTTTAAGCTCTTTTCTAAAGTCCTTTAGATCACAGATTTCACGCAGGTCACTTGGTAACCGATTCCAGAGTGTAGGAGCTGTAAATGAAAAAGCTCTGTTAGTGGTAGAGGCATTAGCCTTTGTGAATGATCTCGGTAGGCAGATGGTGTTGAGGTTCGCTGCTCTCCTACTTCTGTTGTTGGGTGGATTGGAAATCAAGCTGCTGAGGTGAGAGGGTGCTATATTATGGATAAGTTTGAAAGTAGTGACTAGCAATTTGTACTGGATGCGGGCTGTGATGGGGAGCCAATGCAGCTCAATTAGGGTGGGTGTAATGTGGTCAGAGAGTTGTTTTTGCATGATGATCCTGGCTGCAACATTTTGGCCAGGGCCTCAAGTTGGAACAGATCACTAGGCAACTGGAGAGAGTAGGACAGAGATATTATGAATTTGATAACAAGGCGGGCCGGCTTCTGAGTAATAAATTAAGGTCTCAGAGGCAACGGTGGTTGGTTGCCAAAATTAAAGGGCCCCAGGATAGATTATTGTATAAAAGTGGGGAGATCCGGGAGTGGTTCCGGGAATATTATCGGCAGCTGTATGCAGCTGAGCCCCGGGGGGATGGGGAAGATATTGAGCAGTATCTTCAGAATAGGGGCAGAGGGAGTGCGAAGCTAGGGGAAACGGAAGGGGAAGCGCTGGAGGAGGATATAACATTGGAGGAGGTGACGGGGGCAATCAAACCCCTGGTCCCAGGCAAGGCACCGGACTTAGATGGCTTCACAGGGGTGTTCTATAAAAAACTGTCGGAGGTGGTGGCTCCGGTCCTAGTGAGTGTTTAATGCGGTGTTGGGGGGCGACTTTACCTTCCTCTATGAGTCAAGCGGCCATTGTGGTCATACCCAAGCCGGGAAGAGACCCAGCAGTGTGTGGGTCATACAGACCTATATCTTTGCTGAATGTAGACGTCAAGATTCTGGCAAAGGTCTTGGCTTTGAGACTAGGTCCGCTCATGCCTGGGCTGGGGATCAGTCTGGTTTTATCATGGGTAGACAAAACTGCTGATGGGATAAGGAGGGTGCTGCAACTGGGGTGGCTGGCGAGACGGGAAGGGCAGCAGGCTATGTTTCTCTCCATTGATGCGGAGATAGCCTTTGATAGGGTCAACTTTGACTTTCTTCAAGCGGTTTTACAACATGTAGGTTTGGGGCCCCGGTTCCGAGCATGGTTAGGGGCGTTGTATGCTTCCCCAGTGGCGGCCGTGAATGTTAATGATGGGTACTCTGACTTTTTTCCATTGGGTAGGGGTACTCGGCAGGGGTGCCCACTGTCCCCGTTGCTTTTTGCATTGGTTATGGAACCGCTGGCCGCCAAGATTCGATCGATGCAGGCTATTAAGGGTGTAGAGGTGGGGCAGCAACAACATAAGATGGTAATGTTTGCGGATGATGTGCTTTTTGCCCTGACGCAGCCTTTGGCCTCGCTGCCGGTGTTGATGAAGGAGCTGGGGGACTATGGGGCCCTCTCGGGGTTCAAAGTTAATTGGGATAAGACGGAAGCCATGTCAGTATCCTTGCCTCCACAGGTTATTGAGGATTTGAAGGGCTCCTTCCCCTTTCGCTGGGTGCGCAGATCCTTCAAATATTTGGGAGTGCAGGTCACCGCTCATCCTTTGGGATTGTATGGGGCTAATTATCCCCAGACATTCAGAAGGCTGCGGGAGGATATGTCTCGGTGGCGAGGTGTGGAGATTTCATGGTTGGGTAGAACTGCAGTCTTAAAGATGAACCTATTGCCACGGATGAGGTATCTGTTCCAAACTTTGCCTGTTCCCATTCCGTGTAGGGAGTTACGCCTCTTACAGAATCAGATGTTTGCTTTTGTCTGGGGGGGGTGTCGTCCCTGGGTGAGTAGGAGGGTTATGTACGCGTGTAGGGAACGGGGGGGGGGGGGGAGACTAGGGGTACCCGACCTCGCTCGATATTATGCTGCGGCACAATTGCGGCAAGTTTGAGTGGAGAGATAGTGGGGGGGTTGCGAAAAGAGTTTGGGAAATAGAACAGTACTGGGGGGGAGAGATCCAATTGAAGTATTTGCCTTGGATATTTGGTAAACTTCCTGGGGGGCAGTGGTGGGATAACCCGTTTCTTTGACATTTAGCTACGCAATGGCACAGGGCCAATAGGATCTTTGCACCAGGGGCCACCTTTTCGCTCTTGGCTCCAGTGAGGGGGCTGCAGGAATTTGAGCCGGGGAGAGAGGGGACGTTCCAGAGATGGGAAAGAGCAGGGTTGGACACATTTGAGAGGTTTGTCCAAGATGGGGAATTGATTCCATTTCCGGACCTAAGGGTGCGGTATCAATTGCGTGGGGGTGATGTTTTCCCATACTTACAAGTAAAGCATTTCCTGACACAGAAGGCAGTCAGGGAGTCCTGGGAAGGGGGCCCAGATGTGAGGGGAGTGTTGTGGCAGGGCTGGGCGGGGTCTAGGGGACTGATAACTCAACTCTATAAAGGTTTGGGGGCTGGAAGGGAGGGGCAGTTCCCTCATCAGATAGCATGGGACAGGAATCTCGGAAGGGAGCTGGGGGAGTTGGGGTGGTAACGGGTCCACACCAATATTGCAAGGCAGGCCTTGTCGGTGGCAATTCGGGAGACCTCCTATAAGCTGCTGTATCGCTGGTATTACTCCCCAGAGCGGCTTCATAGGATGTTCCCAGCAGCATCGGATCGTTGCTGGCATGGTTGTGGGAGTGAGGGAACATTTCTGCATATCTGGTGGGAGTGCCCTATAGTCAGTCAAGGGGTATTGGGCCATGGTAGCAGGACAGATTCAGGATGTGGTGGGGGTGTGCCTTACGGTGGATATGGGGCTGGGTCTTTTGGGGATTTGGCCCGAGCATACGGGTAAGCACTTTAAACGCCCCATTAGGGCATGTATTCAAGCAGCACGTAGTGAGATTGCCCGGGTGTGGAAACAGCTCCAACTTCCAGGGTTGGAGAGCTGGAAGAGTCGACTTCGGCGCATTACCCTGATGGAGCACTTGACAGCTGTTCGACGCCAGAGGGGGGAGAAATTTAGGGAGCAATGGCTCCCCCTCTTAGAACATCTGAGAATCTAATGCCTTTGGGGTCCGGGTGGGAGGGGGGGTAGGAGATAACAGTAACAAGTGGTGGGGGGAGGGAAGGGTTCCTAGGGTATGGCAGGGGAATTTCAAAGCACCTGGACTCTTTTGGTGTGCAAGTTGGGCAATGTATACTATGTTGCCCAGGGATGGGGGGGGTTGGCAGATTTATCCCTAATTGTGATTGAAGGGTGTTCTGTATTCCCAATTCAGGGAGTTGGGGGGAAAGTAATGGTAGTGTATTGTTTATATGCATGTTGCTGTCCCTGGCTTGCAAGCCAATGGGTGGGATCATGAATGGGAATATGGCCGTTGTTATATTTCTATATAGAAAATTCAATAAAAAGAAATATACAAAAAAAAAAATACGAAGAATAAGCAGTAGAGACAAAGCTGGCTATTTGAAACAAAAGATTGAGCGCACACAGAACGTGGTAACAAAAACAATGTTGTCTGCTGCTGGAGTGGCTGACAACGTTGAACAATCTAGTCTATCTGCAGAATGCAGTCTATGTAGCGATTACACTGAGCTTATTAAAGAAATGAAAGCAAAGATTGATATATCCAATAGGTCAACAAAAGTTCAATTGTTGACTTTGGCCCCAAAGAGTTGGTCAATAAAGGAAACAGCAATGAAGTTTGGCGTTTCTGAACGTATGGTCAAAATGGCCCGAAAAGTCAAGACAAACAAAGGCATTTGTGCTTTACCTGATGCAAAAATTGGCAAACCATTATCAGAGGAAGTCGCTAAAACAGTCAAGGATTTCTATGAAGATGATGAATTTAGCAGAATGTGTCCTGGCAAAAAAGACTGCATTTCAGTGCGACTCGATGGTGTCAAAGTTCAAAAACAAAAACGGTTGCTGTTGTGTAATCTTAAAGAGTTGTATGTAGCATATCATAATAAATTTGGAGCAGAAATCGGTTTTTCAAAATTCTGTGATCTCAGGCCAAAGTGGTGGTGCTTCAGGCATGCATTCTGTCTGAGTCTGCAGTATACATCAGAATGTAAAGCTCATGCTGCAAGGTGCAAATATTAAAGAGGACTACAAGCTGCTAATGGAAAAGACAGTGTGTGACCTGAATTCCAAGGAATGTATGCTACAAAGATGCCAAAGCTGCCCTGCCGAAGAATCACTTGTAGCGTATTTGGATGAAATATTCCAGGATTATGATGCAGAGGAATCAATTGAATTCAAACAATGGATTCACACTGACCGAGAAACACTGGAAACAAGCATATTAACAGTGGACAACTTTGTTGAAAAACTTTCAAGCAAAATTTGGAAGCTGACAGGCCATCATTTTGTTTCAAAACACCAAAGTGAATATCTGAAGTCACTGAAAGCAGACTTAAAAGAAACGGAGTTCATTGTTTTGATGGACTTTGCCGAAAATTACTCATTTGTTGTCCAAGATGCTGCCCAGGGCTTTCACTGGGAAAATTCACAGGGCACAGTACATCCATTTGTTGCTTATTATGCAAAGTGGGCACCTTGCACATTGTTAATTGTTGCATAATTTCCGATCATATGCAACATGATACTGTGTCAGTACACATGTTTATTCAGAAGTTTATCAAATTTTTGTTGATCCAAGCAGATGTTACGAAAATATACTACTTCAGTGATGGCTCAGCAGCGCAATATAAAAACTACAAAAACTTCGTCAATTTATGCAACCACAAAAATGATTTCAATAGAGGCTGAATGGAACTTTTTCGGCACAAGCCATGGAAAATCACCTTGTGATGGGGTTGGTGGCACAACTAAACGTTTGGCAGCCCGAGAAAGTCTACAAAGACCTTCGTCTGACCAAATATTGACACCAAAAGATCTGTATAACTTTTGTGAGCAAAATATACACGGAATTAAATATATTTATGTCGCAAAAGATGAAATTGAAAAAAAGCAGAAAGTTTCAAGAAGAAAGGTGGAAAGAAAGCAGCACAATAGCTGGCACTAGAAAGCATCACCAATTTGTACCAGTAGACTCAAACTTGGTTTGTGTCAGCAGAGTTTCAAAATGATACAATAAGTTTTTTAGCCAAAATTTCCAATACTGCTATTTTGTATTTGAAATTATCTGAGTTGTCCCTTGGTTGCTATGTAGCTTGCATCTATGACAACAAATGGTGGATTGGCAATGTTGTTGAAGTTTCAGCTGAGGAAAATGATGCATTGATAACATTTATGCATCCTCAAGGTCCTGCTCATTCGTTTTATTGGCCAGAAAGGCAAGATGTTTGCTGGATTCCAGAGCAGCACCTCATTAGCATGCTCCCTGCACCTTCAGTTACATCATCTGGCTGACAGTATCAATTCCCAGAATCCATTTTGAAGGAAGTGGCTTGCAAACATAACAGAATGTAAAAAAATTGCTAGCATTAAAATTGAGGTAAGTACTTCGGCATGGGAACCATATAAGATACACAATTTAGGCTTGGAAACCTAGGATAAGATGCCCAATCATTGGCTTAGGAACCAGCTAGACACCCACTGAAGGCTTTGGAACCTCAAATAAGAAACCAAATTAAAGGCTTGGGAACCTAGATTAAGAAACCCACCCGTGGCTGGTATTGCACAGCTATCGGGCGTGACCTTATGGCGATTGGGTTGCCAGTTCATGTTCCTGAACTGGTAGTGACAATGTCACCATGGACCAACGCAATACAATATTGATAACATTTTTATATTGAAAAATTAACACAAGTATGATCCAAAAAATTAACAATATGATGAAATATACGCTGTTGCCATGGCAATATCTGCTGACTTTGGTCCTCTTTTTAGAGCACTGTATGCCAGCGTTAGTCAATCAAATTAACTTTAGGGAGTTTAAAACATGCTCTAATGGTAGTAGTTTGAAAATGTTTCTAGAAGATACTTTTGTGTAAAAGGGATTAAAAATACCCTATTCTTAGCCTTTTTGCAAAAAATTATCAACTTTACACTTAATTTGCAAATTAATGAAAAGGGCTAGGAGCTTGAAATTATAAGCACAAAAACAGTACCACGAGATACTATGCCTCAAATTTCATGTTCGTTGTTTACTTATTTCAGGAGCTATGCAATGTTAAACTTTTAATTTTTTTAGGCCGCCAATTTCTTTGCCCGACTTTGGTGCAATGTGTCTATTTCTTACACAATCAAAAAAGATTATTATTAGTCTCATTAAAAAGAGCGCAAAAAGATGTGCAGGGTAGTTAAGTTTCATTTCTTATAAACAAATAACAATATTAGGTCTCAAAGTTGCTGAAATTTTGAATCGTACTGTACATGTTCAGGCTATGGGGTCAAACGGCTATATCTCAACAGGTTTAACACGAGAGAACCTAAAACTCTAACAAAGTTCATTTGAGACATGGGGGGCTCTAAATATAAAATTTAGTCAAAATCCATGATGGTCATGGGGAGCCCTAGACCACTTGACATGGAATGACCCTAGATAATATAATTCTGTTCAACAATTTAAGACTGTCATTAGGGATGAATAATTGTGCTTGTTTGCAATTGTATGGCATCAAGAGAGATGCTGTAGTGGAGAGTTGGTTTTTTACAAAATTAAATATTGTATGCACTGAATCCTATGGGCCGATGAAGAAAACTACTGTGAATGATATGTTACTGAATATGGAGACTCCTGATAAAGATCAGCGATTCCAGCGGAACGACTCATGTATGCGCAGCAGTGAAGCCTGGGTAGACAGTCACTGAAAAAGCTCTAAGATGTGCATGGCACAGCCCATGGTGAGAAAGGATGCTGCTGAAGAATCTGGAGTGATGTCTGGTGTCATGATATGAGGGACTAATCTCTGAATTATTGCTAGATCTATGAGAAGCTGTTGGCCACTGCTAGAAGAGTTAGTGCTTACAAGAATAATTGGTAAAGTCTTGCTCTCTGTACACATTTTTGAGGCTAAGCAAAGGTAAACAATGTCACATGATTTTGTATAACGATTTCTTCCAACGAACAAGATGGAGCTCACCTATGGACCAGATGTGCCTAGGACTTTGAAGGAATATCTCCAAAATGAAGCCTACTATAGAAGATTTATTCTGGATTTGGACATGTTTCAGCTACCGCTCTTTTGTAATGATTCTTTATAAAATCACAGGGAGGACTGTAGAACTGGACAGATAAAGGGGATACCAGAATCCCCAATATGTAATTGAAGATGGATGAATTTCTTGATACAGAATTTGTTTAGAAGTTTGGCTTTTCACCTACTTCCTCTTAAATAGAATAGGATGTCATGATCATGAGTTTTGTGTAAGAGTCTTTAAAATAGTCTGGAACATTGTTAACGCAAGCATAAAGAGTAAACATAGGCTATGAACTGCGCAACTATAGTTTATTGTACAGGCAATGCTGACAACATAATTTTTGCAACTTTGCAATTATAAATAATTTTGTCATAATCAAGTAAATTTCATCTAATACACTAATCAGTTCTTACTCTGTAAAAAGAACTTTGGCAACACCTTGTGTTATTTCACGTTTATAATAAATGACTTACTTCCCTTTTTTCTGTAATAAAAGGAGCTTTTCAGGAGGAAGAATTTGAATTCGGCAGACGTGGAACTATGCGTATCCATAGACCGTCTGTGGTTTTCCCTCTGAGCTCAAAGAAAGTAGCACTTTGTGTGTGATTGTGTTCTGTGTTACTCTCTGCCTGTTTCTCACTGCTTGAGGGACCAGAGACCGAAAGAGCCGTGGTATTGTGGCCAGATCACGGGTTTTCTTCAAAAAAAAACAAAAAACGGCATCCTTAGCCACCAGAACATCTAGGCGGTAGTGCTTTCTGATAGTATGGAGAGACAACCAAGAGGTCTCCTTACAGATGTCCACTGGCGGAACCAAACTGTGTTCCGTCCAAGAAGACGCTTGCACTCTGGTAGAGTGAGCTCGTAAGCTCCCTGGGACTATACAGCCCCGTAGAAGATAAGCCGATGCACTCGCCGCTCCAATCCATCCAGAAATGGACTCCTTCGCCACTGCTTCCCATTGCGGGGCCCTCCAAACACCCCGAAGAGAGACTATCCGCCTTACGAAAGTTTCTGAAACCCTTAAACCCTTGACGTCCAAACAGTGCAAGCTATGGTTCAATATGCTCCCCTTCGCCGCAACTAGTGCTGGAAGAGAGACCATTTTAGTTAGGTAAATGTAGAAACCACCTTTGGCAACAACGACGGAACCAGCTGCCAGGCCACCTTCTGTCTGGAGACAAACGACGATTCCTGACAGGTCAAAACGCCTGCAACTCCAAAAATCGCCTTGCCGAACAGATGACCATCGAACATACCGTCTTCAAGGCAAAACCCTTAACCTATGCCTGTTGCAAGGGCCCAATGGCGCACTAGCTAACGCTCCTAAAACCAACTTGAGCTTCCCCGGTGGAATATCCTACAACAGGGCTACAAGTCTGGTAACTGCCTGAGAAAGCGTACCACATCGACCTGTGCATGAGAGCCACTCCCTGTCCTTTGCCCCTATAGCAAGACAGAGCTACTAATTGAACCTAATACCAAGGGAACTGACACTGTTGTCCAGCGAGTGTGCCTCCGCGAGCACCCGTCCTCAAAGATGCGCCATATACACACATATGCAAGGGACGTAGACTTTCTTTTTGCAGCAAGGTGGCAAAGACTGCTGTCAAGCAACTCTTTTTCCTTAAGCTTGTCCTTTCAATGGCCACCCCCGTAAGCAAAAACCGATGCACCTGAGTCATTCGAAGGGAACTCCGTAGCAACAGAATCTCCAATGTCAGAAACCTCCATGGATTCCCGTCAAGCAACCATATGAGGCAGGCATAACATGGGCACCTCGGCCAGCCCGAGGCCCCCAACCACACGTATCCCCGAAGCGCTTCGATACGCACCACCACTCGACCTATGAGTGCCCCCGGTGGACAGACAGAAGACCGGACTGCCGCCGTTGAAACAGTGCGCCGATGCCTTCCGACCTCCATTCGTGTCATCTGTTGAAGAAGCGACCCGTTTACGCAGAGTGAAACGCTGCCATGAGGTCCATTACTGGCTGTCCCCATATGCGACCGATCTGTGTGAACACCTCCGGATGCCACTCCCATTCTCTGGCATCTACTCGGACCCAGCTGAGGCAATCCACCATCACAATGTCCTTACCTGCAACATGCGCCACCGAAAACGCTGGCAGCCAAAGTTCTATCCACACACACCCTCTGCCGCAGCCTCTATGGTCACATTTCCAGTTCTGCCCTGCCGATTGATGTAGGCCACCACCGCAGAATTGTCGGACAGTACTCGCACCGCTCGACCTGTCACCGTAGCTCGCATTTCCAGTCGGTTGATTGACCACTGGGTCTCCTGTGTACTCCAAGAGCATTGCGCGAAACGATCTCTGAACGTAGCGGAGTTTAACAAAGGTTTTGGCCAAGCTCCCGGAGGAAAGGTCCATAACCTTTTATTAGAGAGAAGCTGGAAGATTATAATTTTTTTTAATTTTTTATGCCAACTTTCACCAATTCAAGATGTTCTAAAAGGCACACAACCCAACAAAGAGTCACATCTGTTGTACATGCAACGGAACCCTTAAAATATGAGCATACATGATCCACCGCTTGCCCCGATACAAGCATTGAGTAGCCTATTCGTCTTTTTGGAAACCAGCCAGGTCCTTAAGACCAGGATTGGCTACCCTAGGAAACAGGATACTGGACCTGAAAGAGCTTGGTCTGACCCAGTATGGCATTTCTCGTATCCTTATGAACAGAACCTCCCCAAGTTCTCTGCCTTGGAAGTTAACAGGCTGCGCCTGGCCCTATGACCCTGTGGCTAGCTCACACGGAGCAGTGCGGCCTAGTGGTTGAGGCAAGTTGCCAGAGGACCAAGGGTTTGAATTCCAATCGAGACCACCAACCTTGGGCCATAAAAACTGGGGTTTCTGGTCCCACAGGTGGTCCTTCTGTCCTTCGTTAAGCGACTTAACCCTCTGCCTCAGGTACCAAAACATAAATTGTGAGCCCTTCAGGGACAAGGGAAACAGAAATACCGTAATCGACTGTAGGCCACCCTGACCTGTAGGCAATCAGTATACTCAAATAAATAACTGACCGTAGCAAACACTGGCAGTGGAGAGAAAGAGCTGGTGCTGGTTCCTGGTCTTCCTTTCTCGCCCTCCCAGTCCTTCTGCCAGCATTAGATTGTCCAGTGGGCCGGGGACCTTGCGTCCTGGACATCAGAGAGAAAGAGGGGCTAGGATCTGGGAGCAAAGCCCAAAGAGAAAGGGAAACTGGTGACTGACACTGTAGCTCCTCCGGACGGCTCACTTCACAGCAGATCCCACAACTGCATCTCCAAACCCATCTAACACCATGAGGACCTCACGCACTTTATTATAATCGACATCCCCCCCCCATTACTGGAGAAATTACCTTAATCTGATAATACAGTCTGAGCAAAGAAATGCAGTCTCACTCTGCAAAGAGTGCACCCAAAAATCATGCCTAAGCAATTGTGAGCCCATACAAAATGCACATCTACATATATGGTGACCCAGCACCCGTCACCCAAACACACTGCAGTGAGCATGCTTGAACATAGGCTGAATGCATGGAGCACACACAGAGTATTGACTTCCTCTATGAAACCTTCCAGTGCCCTGAAGCGCTAAGCCCCAGACTGTGCTACCTATACGTCCTTCTCTTCACCCTCAGCACGGGCCCTTTAACAAGATGGCACAGACGGGTCAGTGCCCCTGCTAAGTGCTTAAAAGCCCTGCTCTGACAGCACAGGCTCTAGAAATAGATGAGAATTTCCTGGGAAGGGCATGCTAACTGGAGCTATGAAACACACAGGCACCCCCCCCCCCCCCCTCCCCGTCCTTCCTGCAGTCAGAGAAATAGCAGAGGGATACACAGACAACCTTGCCAAGTGGAGGTCTTAGAGGTTGCTGCCTGTGTGAACCTGATGAGGAATACGCCCCCCCCCCCCCCAAGGGATGGGGGCACTGAATACTATATGTGATTCATGAGCAGCACTGCCATCCGGTGGCCTTTAGGGCACCAGAGCCCGACAAATAATACAGAAGTTAAGAGTTTTAAATCTTGGTCATATAATCTTGATTTGCAGAACATTACAGTTGCTTGTTTAGTCACTAACCGAGTGCCCATGAGGTGGCCCTGTGGTTATTTCTTCCCTGACTTGCAGAGAATGATCAATGGCTGCATACACAGGGTCACAGAAAGGCACTATTGAGTGTACCATCTGCCCTCTGGTGGCCATAGACCGTAGCACAGGCACTTCTTGGTTGACAGTTTAACTCATTATTATATATTTTTTTTATATCCTAAGGTTTCCTAAACCTGTCCCTGTGAAACCACAGACGTTTGGGCCGCAACTGTCAAAAGGGAGAGAGATCCGCACCGGCGAATGCCTGCAGCAAGTGAAAATAACTGACAAGGAGGGAAGGCGAGCACTGCTATTAATTTAAAAAGAGCCAGGCTCAAATTTAAAATTACTGTAAATAAGGAAATTTGATTCTAACTAAAGGGAACTAATCCCTGATTGCCAATTAACCAAAGGTAACTGAATTAAAAATAAAATTAAAAGAAAAATCAGAATAGAATTTGTCATACTAAATGCTCCTCATCTGTTCCCCCAAGTGAGCCCAGAAGCTAGGCTCACTACATCCTCCTGCTGCATGGAGACTGGACACACTGGGGGCTGATGGGAGAGACCAGCAGGCTATATCCAGTGATGTCATGAGTTTTTGACATGCCCAGTCTCCAAGCTGCAGAAGGAGGTTCACTACCCAGAGGTTGAGGACTAAACTGGAGGAACGATAAGGAATAAGCTCTGTTCTAGTCATGTTCAAATTTCAAAACGGCAGGTGAGACAGCAAAGCAGCAATGTCAGATAGGCAGAGATATGGGCCTGGATTCCTGGACAGATTTCAGATGTAGATGTGAGAGTCATCAGTATAAAGATGGCACTGAAAATCATGGGAGATGAGTGTACTAAGGGACTGGACATATAGAGAAAAGGAGTGGTCTCAAGATGGAACCTTGGAGTACACCAATTGAGTGTGAGATAGCAATAGCTACACTAACAACTTTTACTAAATCCTCTGGTACTGAATTCCAAATTTCGATTACGCAGAGTGAAAAGAGGTAATTAGACCTTACCTGCTAATTATTGTTCCTGAAGGAACGACAGTCCAGTCCCTTTACTTCAGGGTTACGCAACCCTTCCAGCAGCTTGGAGGCTGAGCCCAACCTTTTTGGGGTGGAGCGGTATATATACCACTGGTGCCACCCACCAACTCCAGTAAGCTACTGTAAAAGCAGACTTAACAAACCTAGATAACTCACAACTGAAATAAAACAAACTCAAGCCAAAACTCTATATACACTTTTTTTCTTCAAAACAGGAGGAGGTATTAGGAGAGGAGGTCAAGGGGGGGAGGGGAGGAGAACTGCTAGAGCGCGGGCCTTTCCTCCAGCCTGACCCTCCAGCGCAGACTGAATCCGTCCTCGGGCCGCAGTCCCGCATCAGAGAAACTGCCGGAATGGCCCACTAGAGCTAGGGAGGGGAATAGGGACTGGACTGTCGTTCCTTCAGGAACAATAATTAGCAGGTAAGGTCTAATTACCTCTTCCTTATCGTCACTCCAGTCCAGTCCCTTTACTTCAGGGAAGTACCAGAGCAGTACCAGCTCGGGCGGGATTCACCATTCCGGAACGTAGCACTGCTTGCGCAAACCTGGAGTCCGCCGTGCTCTGCACGTCCAGTCTGTAGTGCTTGGTGAAAGAGTGTAGAGAGGCCCAAGTCGCTGCCCTACAGATATCCAAAGGCAGAACTAGGCTGAACTCCGCCCAAGAGGTAGCCTGTGCCCGAGTTGAGTGAGCACGCAGGCCCCCTGGGACCTGTTTCCCTTTGAGGATATAGGCGGAGGCAATCGCCTCCCTGATCCATCTGGAAATTGAGGCCTTGGCTGCCGCCTCGCCCTTGTGAGGCCCTCCGAACTGAACAAAGAGTCGCTCGGATCTCCGGAAGGGCGCCGTGCGGGAGAGGTAACGCTTCAGGGCTCTGGGGACGTCGAGCAGATGGAGCTTATTATCTCCCACTCCCGGACCCTCCGGCGAAAGGGTCGGGAGCGAGATGGATTGGTTGACGTGAAAGGGGGAAATCACCTTAGGCAAAAAAGAAGGAACCGTCCGCAGAACTACCTTATCCTTGAGAAAGGACAGAAAGGGAGGTCGAGACGACAGAGCTTGCAACTCGGAGACTCGTCTAGCTGAGCAAATGGCCACCAGGAACACTGTCTTCAGAGTTAGATCCTTCAGGGAGGCCTTCTTCAAAGGTTCAAAAGGCTCCGCGACCAGGGCATTTAGCACCAGGTTGAGGTCCCAAGGGGGTATGACCGATCTTCGTTGTGGTCGAAGCCGCCTGACCGCTTTCAAGAACCTGACCACGTCCGCGTGAGCCCCCAAGGTTTTTCCGCCCACCTTGCCCCTATAGCAAGCGATGGCCGCCAGCTGTACTCTCAAGGAGCTGTGGGCTAAACCCTTGTCGAGACCCGCTTGCAAAAATTCCAGCACCTCCGGGACCGAGGCTGACAGGGGATTCTTCTTGCGTTCCGTACTCCATGCCTCAAAGATACGCCAAACTCTTACATAGGAAAGACAGGTGGAGCGCTTCCTTGCGCTCAGCAGGGTCGTGATTACTGCTGGCGAGTAACCGCGCTTTAAGAGCCGCGCCCTTTCAATAGCCAAGCCGTAAGCGAGAATCGATCCACGTGTGGCATCTGAACCGGTCCTTGCCTGAGAAGGTCCTTCCTGACGGGAAGGCGCCACGGTCGATTGGCGATCAACCTTACCATATCCGCATACCAAGGACGACGAGGCCAATCCGGGGCGATAAGGATTACTAGGCCCCGGTGAGCTTCCACCCGCTGGAGGACCTTCCCGATTAGGGGCCAAGGGGGGGAAGACATATAGGAGACCTTCCGAGGGCCATCTTTGAGACAGGGCGTCCAGGCCCTCGGACATCCTTTCCTTCCGCCGACTGAAGAAATCGGCTTACTTTGGCGGATGCGAACCGCGCCATGAGGTCCATAACTGGAGGACCCCAAAGGGCTACTATCTGGTCGAAGATCTCCTGGTGGAGTTCCCATTCGCCGTGGTTTATCTTGCACCTGCTGAGGTAGTCGGCCGTGATGTTGTCCGTGCCGGCCACGTGTTGAGCTGAGAGCGCTTCCAGGCAAACTTCTGCCCACTTGAACAGAGATTCCGCCTCCTTTTCCAAGGCTGGACTGCTGGTGCCGCCCTGGTGATTGATGTACGCCACCGCGGTGACATTGTCTGAGAGAACGCGAACCGCTTTCCCCAGTACTGAGGGTTGGAGAGCCTCGAGTGCCCGAGAGACGGCTTTCAATTCCAGTCGGTTGATCGGCCATCGGGATTCCACTGCCGACCACTGCCCCTGGACAAACTGGTCCTCGAAGTGTGCTCCCCAGCCCGATAGACTGGCGTCCGTCGTCAATAGCACCCACTGAGGGGGTTCGAGGGGCATTCCGCGACCCAGGTTCCTTGGGCACCTCCACCAGAGGAGAGAGTGCTTGGTCCGCGGAGCGCATGGGAGCTGCCGAGACAAGAGGTGCTGTTGTGGAGACCACCTTCGTAACAGAGACCGCTGTAACGTGCGCATGTGGGCTCTGGCCCACGGGACCACCTCTATTGCTGCCGCCATGGTACCCAGCAATTGCAGATAATGCCACGCTGAAGGGAGCCGCCTGGCCATGAACTGTGAGACTAGGGTTCTTAGGTCCTTTATTCTTGAGCTGGACAGAAAAACCCTGCCTCTGCCTGTATGGAACCTTGCTCCGAGATATTCGAGCTCCTGGGAAGGAACCAAACTGCTCTTTGTGCGATTGATGACCCATCCTAGTTCCTCCAGAAATTGAACCACTTTGGCTGTAGCTCGGTGACTTTCCTCTTCCGATTTTGCCCGAATCAGCCAGTCGTCCAGGTAGGGGTGCACTAAAACTCCCTTCTTTCGTAGGGCGGCCGCTACCACCACCATCACCTTGGTAAAGGTTCTTGGCGCCGTCGCTAGACCAAAGGGTAGCGCCTGAAATTGAAAATGACCTCGAGGGACCGCGAATCTGAGGAACTGCTGATGGGACCTTCTGACTGGGATATGTAAGTACGCTTCTGTCAGATCCAACGACGTTAAGAACTCTCCGGCCCTCACTGCTGCTATCACTGCCCTCAAAGTTTCCATCCTGAAGTGAGGGACCTTGAGACAGCGGTTGACATGTTTTAGGTCCAGGATCGGACAAAAGAGACCCTCCTTTTTTGGGACGACAAAGTAAATCGAGTACCGACCCGCACCGCATTGGTCTGGCGGCACAGGCACCACGGCCCCGAGATCTATGAGGCGGGAAAGAGTAGACTCTATGGCTTCCCTTTTTGCTGCGGAACCGCAGGGGGACTGTACAAAGGCTGGAAGTATTTGCTTTGCAAATTCGAGGGAGTATCCTTCTCGAATCACTTCCAGCACCCACTGATCGGATGTGACTCGGGACCAGGCGGGAAGAAACTGCCTCAGGCGCCCGCCTAAAGGCCATCCTCCCTCCTGGGCCCCCTGTATCTCATTGTTGCTTTCTGGGGCCCGACGAAAAGGAGGAGGCTGAGGATGAGAAACCTCTACCCCGAAACCCTCGGGATCCTTGACCCCTAGCGTTAAAACGACCCCTGAGGAACGGGTTAGGTCTGGACGAGCGAAACCTCCGAGGCTCTCTAGGCTGGTTCCGAGCTGGGGCAGAAGATCGTGTTTGTTTGGGCCTGTCCTCTGGCAGCCTGCCGCCCTTGGACTCACCCAGGTCTTTTACTAACTTGTCCAGGTCCTCTCCGAATAAGAGTTTCCCCTTAAAGGGAAGGCGACTCAGTCGAGCTTTGGAGGAGGCATCAGCGGCCCAATTCCGGAGCCACAAATAGCGTCTGGCTGCCACCACCGAGGCCATGTTCTTTGCTAAGCTCCGTATGAGGTCATACTGGCTATCCGCCAGGAAGGCCGTACCTGATTCCAGCCTTGCCGCGTTGGCTAGAACCCCCTCGGGGGAGCCCTCCTCTGCCTGGAGTTGCTGAGACCACCTCAAACAGGCTCGCGCCACCCAGGCACCCGAAACTGAGGCCTGTAAGGCAAGAGCGCTCACGTCGAAGGCTTGCTTAAGGAGCGTGTCCAATCTTCTGTCCTGGGCATCCCTCAAAGCTGCGCTGCCCTCCACTGGGATGGTGGTTTTCTTCGTTACTGCCGAAACCGCCGCATCTACCCTGGGGGACTTCAGAAGCTCTTTGTCTGCTTCTGGAAGAGGGTATAGCCGAGACATGGCCCTGACCCCTCTCAACGCTGACTCTGGTTGATCCCATTCCTCCTGAATCATCTGACGCACAACTCTGTGGACAGGAAAGACCTTCTGATGGCCTGAATCAAAGGATCCTCCAGAGCTTCATCCTCCGCGGGGGCGTCCGAGGCCATGTTGAGAGCTTTCAGGGAGTCGTTTATAAGAGCGGGCAGCTCCTCCCGCCGGAATACTCTGATTATGTGGGAGTGGTCCTCCTCCGGGATCTTTCCTTCCTCCAGCTCCTCCTCTTCGTCCTCTAAATCCTTATCCGAGGTCTCCTCTTCAGGCAAGTCCTGGGAAAGCGGAGTGAGGGTCTCTTCCACCACAAGTCTGGGGCGCTTCGAGAGTATCCCAGAGTCCTGGGTGCTAGACCTCGTGGGTCTGTCGAGCTTACCTTCGGACGAAGGGCCCGCTTCCCCCGGACCAGGACCCTTCTTACGTAGGCAATATGCTTGGTGTAGTAAGAGGATGAAATCAGGGGAGAAGAAGTCCCCGACTCCCCCTTCTCCTGAGGGAAGGGAGGAGGGAGGTATAGGGGGGAGGAGGGCCTCTGAGCGAGGAGGAGGGGACAACTGGGACGCTACTTCCCCCTCCGAGGGATCCGAGGACCCCTGCGAGGCCTGAGACATGGCAAGGCTGATTTCCTGTTCTACAGAGGAAGCAACAGCAGCGCAGCCCCTGCAGACCCCCGCCTCAGATGCAGTACCCCTCCTAGTGCCACAAGATGGACACCTCGGTTTGCCCGCCATCGTCCTCAGAGAGATCTATAATAGAGCACACCTACTTGCCCCCCTGACAGATAATTATTTCTTTAAAAATGAACTCCGTGATGGAGTAAATAAAACAATAAACAAAATTAAATTTAGGCAATTAAAGGCCCCCTACTAGACTGCTAGGCCCTGGAAGATCTCCGGGAACAAGAAGCACCGTTAAAGGGACTTTCCCCTTAAATATCCCCTTAAATTGAATTAAATTAAATAAAAGAATTAATGAGCCGAAAACCTTCTCCAACTTTCTGCCAGCATAAGCTGTATACTTGCGGTTTAGGAGCTTCCCCCTGGTCCGAGACCGCGATTCACCGTCGGGGCTCAACACGTGGTAGGCCGCGATCACGTGGAGCCCTTAATCGAGTAGCCTGCAACACCGGCTGTGCTGCTTCCCTCACGTTCCGGCGCTGAAGGGGAGGAAGGGGACTGAGGCCCGAACGATCCTGGGCCTCGCAACACCCCCCTGCGCTTCTCTTCTCACCGCGCTGTCCTTTGGCGTGGCGGCGCAAGCGGGAGAAGGGCGCTGTGCAGGAACTCTACCCCCTCACGTGTGCGTTGCGTCCTCCAGCGCTCAGCCACCGGCGGGGCTTCGGCGCGAGGACGGATAGGGCTCGCTGCAGTCAGGCAAGAGAGGAGCTCTGTTCTTTTCCTCCTCGCTGCTGTGAGCTCAGCGAGAGATCACCTCCAGCACCCGGGCCGAGCCACGGGGGGGGGGGGGGGAGGATGAGAGAAGAGAAGGAGTTCGGCAAGAGGGAGGAAAATCCACTAAAGATAAGAATACTAGCAGAAATAAAAGACTATGTCAATTGGTATAAATTAAATAAAAACGGAGTAAAGAGGAATATAGGACTCAAGTAAGCCCTAGGCTTACGGAACCCTCCAGCTGCTTGGAGGCTGAGAATACTGGAGTTGGTGGGTGGCACCAGTGGTATATATACCGCTCCACCCCAAAAAGGTTGGGATCAGCCTCCAAGCTGCTGGAAGGGTTGCGTAACCCTGAAGTAAAGGGACTGGACTGGAGTGACGATAAGAAACACCTTTTCTCCTATTAATTTTAAATGGGCTATATTGTATCTTCATTGCGTGGCCCCCTAGTCTTCATACTTTTTGAAGGAGTATTCAACCGATCTGTTAACCTGTTCCAAACCCTTAATTATTTTACAGGCCTCTCTCATATCTCCCCTCAGCCATATTTTTTCCAAAGTTTAAGAGCCCTAACCTTTTTTTTTTTGTATCTTAAAGTTTTATTCGGCAAGAACTTCAACCAAGCATCATACATTTGCTTAACCATAAAAGTTCACTTAATCACTAACATAAAATCTAAACTTTCTTCTCCTTTTGTAGTCATTTACAGTATCCCTCCCAGCATCCCTTAAGAACGCTTCAACGCTGAACATGTGCGTTCTTGCTTATTTTTATTTGCCTTCCCCCCCCCCCTCTGATCCCTCTCCACCCTGCCTCCCCTCCCCCCCCCCGACTACCGTCCCTACATGTATCAGATTCGTGGGTGACCCTCTACTCTCTCTGCACCCCCAGGCCTATGGACCTACACCCTCCCCTACGTCCGCCCTACCCCCTGTTCAACCATCTCCACACCCCTTCCCACTGTCTCCTTACTCGCTCCTCTGTCCCCTTTCTCCACCCTGTCAACCTATGCATTTGATACAGCTCTGCCAAACGTTGTGCATATTGATCTAGGGAGGGCATATGGCCACTCTTCCAGTGCTTAGCAATCTCGCATCTGGCCGCCATAATGCACTGCCACACAATGCTCCAATTCCCCTCTCTCGTGCAATTGTTCTTTAGAAGGAGACAGAGTTCTGGGGACAGATCAATCTTATCCCCTATGATGCTCTCTATGATTCCCCCTATAGCCCCCCAATACGCCTGCACTACTGGGCAGGACCACCATATGTGTAACCAAGTCCTTTTCTCTCCACACTTCCGCCAACATTCATCCGTCACACATACCTTCGCTTTAAACAGTCGCTCTGGTGTTAAGTACCATCGAGATAGCACCTTCCATCCATTCTCTTGCAATGTTGCTATAGAGGCCCTCGCTATCCCTTGAGCTATTTGCTCCCACTCCTCTACCTCCCACGTTGTGCCCAGATCCTTCTCCCAGGCCTTCATGTAGCTTAATTTTTCCGGCCCTCGCACCGTGAGCCCTTTGTAAATCCAAGAAATAATCCCCTTTCTCCCCAATGAACCTAGGCAGCTCCCTTCGAACCACTCCAAATCTTTCATGAAGTCCTGCCAATGTCTTCTCTGCTTGATATATGAACTCAACTGCAAATATGGGAATCTATCAGATTCCCGCAGCTGGTACAAATCCCGTATTCCCTCAAACTCCCTCACTCCTCGTCCATCAAGTACCTGGGATATTTGTGCCAGCCCCTGCCGAGCCCACCGTTGCACCACCACCACCTCCGGGCCCTGCCCTTCCTCACAGCAGGCTAGCACTGACATCACCCTCGTCCACCTCCTCTCCCCTATTAACCTCTTCCTATATTCCTGCCACACCGCAAGAGTATGATTCACCATCGGATTCTCACACTTATCACCTCTTCCTCCCCACACCCATCTCTCCAAAGCCCCTGGTCTCAGACCCTCTGCCTCCATCTGCACCCAATGCTTATATTGCTCTCTTAGCCACGAGTATACCACCTTTAACTGAACCGCCGCATAGTACTTTTTTTTAAATTTGGCACCCCCATTCCACCCTGCAACCTGGCCACTTGCAACGTTCTAGCCGCCACTCTAGGACGTTTTTTTGCCCCAATTAAACCTGTCCCCCAACTTTTGCAACCGGATTAACTCTTTTACCGGAACAACCACTGGCAACACCTGGAAAAAATACAGGAACTGGGGTAGTAGCATCGTTTTGACCACTGCCATTTTCCCCACCTCCAATATGAATCCCCTATTCCATGCTCTCAATTGGACTTCGACTTCCCGGAACACTTTCACATAATTCAGCTCCTATAAGTCTCCCAGCTCCCGCCCAAGATAGACTCTTAAATATTGGATAGACCTATTGGCCCACCTAAATTGGAATGTTTGTTGTAAGCCCCTCCGGAGCCCCTCCCCCACTGTCAGGTTCAGAATTTCCGACTTGTCCCAGTTAATCTTGAACCCCGCCAATTCACCGTACTCATGAACCTCCTGCATTATTTGCGGCAGCGACCCCTCCGGCTGCCCCAAACAACAATATGTCATCAGCAAACATAGCCATTTTAAACTCCCACTGTCCTACAGTTATACCCACTATGCATGGATCTTTCCTAATCCTCCCTGCCAACGGCTCCAACGATAGGGCAAATAATAATGGGGAAAGCGGGCACCCCTGCCTCATCCCCCTAACGGGAAAAATCCCGAGTACCCGCCATTCACCCTCACACATGCTTTGGGCCCCGCGTATAGTGCCTTTACCCAATCGAGAAAGCCCTTCCCAAACCCCATGTGATTTAGTACTGAGAACAGAAAACTCCACGACACCTGGTCAAAGGCTTTCTCAGCGTCTAACGAAAGCAGCAAAGCGGGTTCCTGCCGGGACTTCGCCGCCCATATCCCATTTAATGCTTTCCTGATATTGTCCGCCGCCTGCCTCCCAGGAATAAACCCTGCTTGATCTTCGTGCACCAACTTCCCCAGAATTTTATTGAGTCTCCCTGCCAAGACTTTAGCCATCAACTTTGCGTCAAGATTTAACAGGGAGATGGGCCGATATGAGGCACACTCCTGTGGGTCCTTGCCCTCTTTGTGTATGAGTGTGATCCCTGCCCACCCCATTGTGGCCGCCAGTCCTCCCCCTTCCCTTGTGGAATTAAACAGAATCGTCAGAGGCTGCACCAGTAGATCCCTGAACGTTCTATAGAAACTGGCTGACAACCCATCTAAACCCGGGGCCTTCCCTAATTTCAAACCCTTAATAGCCACCGCCACTTCTGAAGCTTTTATTTCAGAGTCCAGCACCTCCCTCTCGCCCTCCTCCAAGCGCGGAAGGCATGCTTCCCTCATATACGCTTCCAACTCCTCCTCTGATCCATCGGGCTTAGCTGCATATAGCCTCTGATAATAATCTACGAATTCGTCTCTGATTTTCTTCTCCTCCCTTACCACCCCTTCTCTGCCCCTGATTTGTGTTATTAATGTCCTGTTCCGTCTGTTTCAACCTCTGCGCAAGAAACTTACCTGCCCTATTCCCTCCCTCAAAGAACTCTTGGCGCAGCAGTTGCAACCGGTACTCGATTTTATCCACTTCCAGCGCATTTAGCTTAGCCCTAGTTTCTAACACTTCCCCTCGCACTGCGCCACCCCCTCCACCGGCATCCACCCCCTCCAATCTCACAAGTTTCTGTCTCAGACTGAGCTCCTTTCTCTTCTCTTTCCCTCTTAATTCTGGTTCCACATTTAATCAAGGTTCCTCGCACCACCGCCTTGAAAGCATCCCAAACCACCCCCCTAGAGACTTCACCGGTTTCATTGTGTAAAAAGTACTCAGGTATCAGGTCCTTTAAACGCCTGCACTACTCTATCATCCTTTAGCAGGGCTTCAGTTTCCAAAAGTGTACCCCTCGATCTTCTTGCCGACCTCGTAGCATTACCACCACCGGGGCATGATCCGACCAGGTAATGGGTTCTCTCGCTGTCAAGGAGCCTACCCGCTATTTCTTTCTCCACCCATATAGCGTCTATCCTAGAGTACGTGCCATGTACTGCTGAGAAGAATGAATATTGGCGATGACTAGGGTTAAGAAGCCGCCACGCATCAACTAGATCATTATCTTGCACAAATTGCTGGTAACGTTTCCTATCCGCACGTCTCCCCTCCCCGTGGAGTCACGCCCCACCTCCCAAGTCATATTGAAATCCCCGCCACATATTCTCACTCCTTCACCCAGCAAGTTCATTTTCTTATCCACTTCTCTCCAAAAGGACCTTTGCAGCCCTGTGGGGGCATACACATTGATCACGCAGTACCATTCATCCCCTATCTTCATTCTTACCATCAAATACCTGCCCCCCCCCTGTCCCTGAGTACCGTGTGCACCTCTGCTTTGAGGGCCCCACTGATCAGCAACGCCACCCCCCCCCTTCTTCCGTTCCTGCTGGTTGGAGGCAAATAGCACCTCCATGTACCCTTTAGGTCTCACTAGCTGTTCATGACCCCGCAGTAGATGTGTCTCTTGTAATAAGACCATCGAGGCCTTTTGCCTAGCTATCTCTCTATACAGCCTTTGCCTTTTAAAAGGTGAATTTAGGCCTTTCACATTTAAGGTCAGGATTTTCAAATCACCCATAGTGTCTCCCCTCACCCTCTTGCCCCTCCTCTACCTTCCCCCCCCTCCCCCACCCACCCCTTCGCCCTCTACCCCCTCCCATCCTCCCCTTCCCTCCATTTTGCACCCCCCCCCCAATGGGAGATCCAACTTCCATGATTGACATCTTCATGGACCTACGCCTGCCCTTGCCCTGAGCCCCCTAACCGCTCTCCACTGCCTCTTCTCCCCCTCCTAACTCTCCCCCTCCTAACTCTCCCCCTGCTCCTCCACCTACCCCCGCCTCCCGCCCCCACACACACACAGCAAGCAGACCCTATTAGTGTCTTTAAGTAGGAGCTCTCTCAATTGTCCTCTTCTTGTGTGCCCCCGCTTCCACAGTGCAGTCTCGCCAGCCTCCTCTCTCTTACTGGTACTCTGTGCCAGCGTTGGGTCTTCCATTTAGGACTGTGAGCCCCTATGGTCTTCTCACTCCCCAGGGCTGCCTCCGCTCCTTCCGGTAGGTGGTCAGCGCCCAGTTCTCTCAACGCTGCCTCGCTCGACTGCACCCTTCGATTTCCCCTTCACTGTAATTAAAAGTCCAAATGGAAACAGCCATTTATAATGCAGCTCCTCCCTCCGCATAAACGCCGTCACCTCTCTGAGACTTCGTCTACGTTGTAAAGTTCCGGATGATAGGTCTTGGAAGAACTCCAGCTTATGTTCTTCCCAGGTGAACTGTTTCAGTTTCCTTGCTGCCCCCAGCAGTTTCTCTTTGCTTTTGTAGGAACTGAGACAAACTACTATATCTCGAGGTTTATTATCCCTCACGGGGCCTAGGCTTCTGTGTGCTCTCGATAAGGAGTTGATCTTCCGTGGCCTCCCCCTCAACTGATGCCGCATCCATCAGCGCCTTGAAGATTTGGGAAACCACTTCGGACCTTTTGTACTGTTTGTCTTCCGGGAGGCCTCAGACTTGGATATTGCACCTCCTCGATCTATCTTCTAGATCCTCCAATTTCAACTGCATTTCTCTTTGTATTCCATAGCGTTCTTCCAGCTCTTTTTGGAGCTCCAAGGCCCCTCCCTGCTGCTCCAGCTGCGTTTCAGTTTCCTCCACGCAGCCCCCTAGGTCAATCAATTCTTGTCTCAGTCCTTGAATTGATTCTTTTAGTTCATTCTTTCCCCCCCCCCACCCCCCGTTCTACCTTGAGCTCATCTTTCAGCTCAGTGAGCCAGTCTTTGATCATGTTGGCCAGCTCTGGGCTGCTCTCTTTCTCCATCTCTAGCTCCGGCTCAGTAGATGTAGTTGGGTGAGATTTGCCCTCTTTGTCCCCCTCCCTACCTCCTCTTGGCGCAGCGTAGGGAGAGCAGAATTCCGCTAGCTTCTTCTTGAAGGAGGGTCCACTTTTACTCTTCTCCATGTCTACCCTCCACCCGTCTCCTGGCTTTTGGGGGGGTGTTATACCTAACCCAGGTAATGGCTAGCGCGCTGGATCTTCTGAACTCTGCACTGCTTCTTCCTCCCTGGTTCACAGTACTGCGCCTTGTATCCGAGACACCTCCTTGCCCGGGCACTATGGCTGCTTGCAATTCTGCTCCTGCGGTCCTCCTTCTCTGCTTCAGTCAGTGTGCAGGACTTCCAACTGTCCTCCCCTTGTCCGTGGCTGGGAGCCAATAGCTGCGCACAATCCCCGGCACCCAGCCCACTCACTGTGCCGCACCAGCACTAGTCTCGGCCAATAGGTCCCTGAGCTTCCACGCTCTTCTTTTCCTCCTCACTGCCGGGGCCATGAACTTTGGGTTCTAGACTGCCGTTCTGCCCGTGCCCGGCTGCTTCAGAGGGCTATTGCTGCTCTTGACACCCCCCTTATGCAGTAGGTTTTCCTTCTTGTTATTTTCCCCCAGTTCTTTTTGCGCTGTTGCTCTCCTCACTCTATGTGACAGGCTGGGTTTCATTGCTATTGCCCTTTATCTTCGGGCTCCCTCCTCCTTCTCCCCTTCTTGCAGCCATCTCGGCCCGACCAGCCTCACCTTGCCTGGTGTCAGGTGTCTATAGGCCTCCGTGCCATCCAGCCTTCACTTTGGGCCGCAGTGCTCTCCGCCCCCTCTTCAGGCCCACGGGTGATCAAACTCTCCCCCAGGGCACTTCTCTTCCCGCACTTTAGCGCTGGCGCGCTTCTCCTTCCGGCAGCCCTCAGCGTGTTTCTGGCCTCCGCCGCACCGGCACTGCTCCCCATCTCTGGCTCCACGTGTTTCTGCGCCGCACAGGCACTGCTCCGGTGGGCCCGAACATCTGCGCGGCTCGTTTCGCGCCGCCGCTTACCGCCTCTGCGCTTCCTCTAACGATGCCTCTCCACTTTGCCTTGCTCCGCACTCTCCCCGGCAGGGATTTTCCACTTCGTTGCTGCGGCGCTCACTTTCACGCCGCCATGCAGGTCGCTGACATCACCGGAAGTCAAGAGCCCTAACCTTTTAAACCTTTTTTTCATAGGGGTATCCTTCCATCCGCTTTACATTTTGGTGGCCCTTCTCTGTACCTTTTCTAATTCTGCTATATCCTTTAAGATATGGCGATCAGAATCACACACAATATTCAAGGTGCAGTCGCACCATGGAATGCTACAGAAGTATTATAACAGCCTTGGTTTTATTCTCCATTCCTTTCTTTATCATTCCTAGCATTTTCTTTGCTTTCTTGGCTGCAGCTGTACAAAGTGTTTCAACGTACTACCCATGATGCCTAAATCCTTTTCCTGTGTGGTGGTTCCCAATGCGAAATCTTGCATCGTGTACAGTTGTAGCCAACATTAGTAGCACCCTTGCATTTCAGGTATGTTGTGTACAATATCTTGAGAAATAATTGAAAATATTCCAACTGTATGCCATATGTTGTTAGTATGTTCAAAGGTATAACAAACAAAAATAATCTCTGTGCAACTTAGACGCAGTCATATGAGAAAACAAAAAGTGACCTGGACAGGATTACTGGCAGCCTTCAACTAATATTTGATTGCACAACCCTTGGCAGTGATGACAGCCTCCAAACGTTTATTGTAGCCATCTAAGTTTCATACATCTGTCTGCTGGTAGTTTCTCCCACTCTTCAACTGTGATTTGTTCCAGTTCATGAATATTTCCAGGATTCCTCATACCAATGGCAGACAACTCTTTCCAAAGGTTCTCATTGGATTGAGATCAGGACTCATTGCTGGCCAGTTTAAAGCAGTCCATTTGCTCTTTTTAGCCACTTTTTTGGATGTGTTCGACCCATACCTAGCTTTCTGACACTACATAGCACATTTTACTCCAAAATACCTTTGCAGTCCTCAGACTTCATGATTCCTTTAATACGTTCCAGGTCTCCAGTTCCTGAGGCAATGAAACAGCCCTACAACATTATGGAACTACCACCATACTTAACTGTAGGATGGGTGTTGTTTCCCCTTATAAGTGTCATTTTTTTGCCTGTAAATGTATCGCTGGTTTGTGCTGCCAAAGAGCTCAAGTTTGGTTCAGAAGAATTGTGGTTTATCAAGGTGGATTTGGGCAAGCTTTTTAGGTCTGCCTGTCTTTGAGCAGTGGGGTCCTCCTTGGCCTTCGCCCATGAAGTTCTTTGTTTAGTATGCAGCATATGGTGCGGGTTGAAACCACCACCGAAATTGCTCCATGTCAGCCTTAAGCTCTTTGGATGTTGTACGTGGTGTTTTTACAACAGTTCACACTAAGGGGCATGTTTACTAAAAACCGCAAATGTGCGCGCCGCAAAATAGCGCACGGAAACGCAGCACTCAAACGCTCATAAACGCGTTTAAACGCCCCGCACACGTGCGTGTCACCCCCGCACTGGTGCGCGGCACACTAACAGGCCCCGTACAAGTGCGTGCCCGCAAATGTCCGATAGAGGCGTGGAACGGCTAAAGGAGGGTGGAGGAAGGCTCCGGAGGGGCGGAGGGACGGGGTCAATGGGTGGAGAGTGGGAGGGAAGAGGCTCCCCGCACAGTATCGGGCCCGAATTTGCATGTAAAAACTACCGCGAGTGAAACACTCGCGGTAGAAAGCATTTAAAGGGAAGAGAAACCATTTCCGCCAGCAATGTACAGGAAAACCGGGGAAACCAGCAAAACGTGAGCAGTGTGATACATGTGCACAGCACAAAAGTGCAAATAAAAATAGAAAATGACCACAACAGAACTATTAAAAATAGTAAGTCAGCTGGGGAACAGTTATAGTGATGGGCAAATACAGAAAACACACCCAGCAAAGCTCCAGAAAAAAGAAATGAAGTTCAGAAGGGTTTACGGAGCGGAGACTCTTCCAAAAAACATTTCCTTTTGTGGAGCTTTCCTGGGAGTGTCTGCTATGGTTGCCCATTAATATCACTGTTGCCCAGCGTGGTGATATTGTGTCCCCCATTTCCCGTGGTCATTTCCGGGGTTTATGTGCACGTTTGTCACCAGACAGGGTGCATATGCCCACAGTAAAATTGCGTAGAGCAGGGTTTGTGACTCCATCCTGCCAGGCTTACTATCTCCAGGGGCTGCACTGTCTCAGTGGCCATAGTGTGGTGCAGCGGACAGAGTCAGTACCTCTAGGACCAGAGGGTCAGGGGTTCAAAGCCCAGCTGGGGCACTTGCCAGCCCAGTTGCTATATTTTGCCCACCACTACACACAGATAGCGCAGACACCCCTGTATTGCAGGGGACAGAAGCATGGGGAAAACACCCATATTTTAACCAACAACGCGCACACACCACAACAATGGGCATTACCCACAGCCAAGTACCCCAAATGCAGTCCCGTACTGCCACATTCCAATCAGGTCACCTGCTTTGTATGGGAGAAGCTCATGCCAGCATGTTGGCGGACGAGTACATGTGGTGCAGGGGGCAGTGGCTGCTAGCGACAGAAGACAGAGGCCTAGCCATGTTTAGGCTGCCACCGTCCACTGCAACAGACAGGCCCTGCCGGATCCACAGTCATGGACATTCCAGGGAATCCACCCAATCTGTGGCTACACGGTGGTGCAGTGCACACAGACACTGCATGCAAGAGCAGAAGGCCACAGGTTCAAAGCCCAACTGGGGCAACTGCCAATCTTGCCAACATATTTTTCCCCCAATTAAACAGTGATAGTAAGGGCACACCTTTCCTGGCGAGGACATATGCAATGGCAATACGTCTATCTTTTACCCCACGGAGCACAGACACAATGAACAGGGCCAGTACCCAGAGCAGAATCACCCAAATGCAGTCCTGGTGGGGCACGCACCAGTCAGGTTCCATGATGCCACTCATACAAATGCCTGTGCTGTATATCTATGCACCACACCCATGGTATGTAGATGTAGCTCATGCATATCCATGAGGGACAGCAGGAAAACCAGACCAGTGTGATGCAAACCTGGACTGGAGTTGGGAATCTGTGCCGTAAAGCAGCAGCCATCAAGGGCAGACACACCCACACCCACAGGCCTCATTGGCCAATGTCTCCGGGAGAGGCAGACCATTGGACCCTTCATGCATCCCCCAAAACTAGCACTTGCATAACTTACCAATGTCACCCTACACCTGAGGTATATGGTACACAGCTCTGAGACGTTTGGTAGGAGCACAGGCAGCTAGATATCCATACGTTACACACATACTGCTAGTTGACCCCATCCAAACAATCTGTTAGGTGTTTGCGGTGCGTGCTCCAGGCCTGGCCTCTGACGGTGTTTACCACCCTGGGGAGTGACCCCCAGCTGTACTGCGTACCATATCCATGCCTTGCCGTGCTCAGGACCGGTTTGGTAGGCAAGCCTAATTACCTCCTCAATAGTAGCACCATGATGGCATAGGTGTGGAAGTGTGTGTCTGTCTATACAGTGGGTGTTGGCTGCAAGCCCCTTCCACAGCCCACACTGCCAGCACTGTTGCCAGTATTGGCCTGCCTATGTGCATAATGAGGTGCAAGGTACCATGGGTATAGCCAGGACAGGGTGGCGTGGCCAGGATGCATCTGCACCGGGCATAGGGCACTGGCAGGGACATTGTAGTGTCCGGCCACCACCTACACAGACAGGGTGGCCAAAGCATGTCCTTCTGGGTGATCACGCTCACCCTGACTGTGCAGTGACCACAGCATGGTTAGGCACCCCCATAGTGCTATACAGTATTTCTCTCATGTGATAGATATGGGTTTCTGTTTGGGGCCCAGTCACTGAGTTATCTGCTTGCTGTGTATGTTGGCAGAACAGTTCTGGGTGCATGTGTCTCCATTGGGAACATGCACTATGGACTAACCAGCAGACTGTTTGTAGCTGGTATGTGTCTTGCTAGAATGGCTTGCAGGGTGCAGTGGCTGTTGGCTTGCTGCAGGGGAATATCTGGTGGTGGGGTGCAGCTTACCTTCACCTGGTCCTATGTCTGTCTGCTATAGTAATATGGCTGTGTATGGAGCTTTGAGGGGGGGGGGGTGTTTGTACCTCAGCAGGACTGGGGTTGATGTTGCCCTCTACTGCCACCTTTGCAGGGAAGTAGAGTGTGGATCTCTTGATGGGGGACCTTGTTTGCTGCTGGGGGGGGGGGCTGTGCCTGACTGGGATATCCATGGTGTTTGTGCAGGAACTAGCTATCTTACACATTAAACACTGCTTTGGAACTCCCGCTTGGCCTCCATCAGCCATGGAAGGTGTTGTGGACCTGGTCCTGGGCGCCTCATTGCACACTCAGGGTGAGCACAGATCCCGCACGATGTAACGGTGTGTAGCTACTCTGTGCCAGTAAAACACCCGGTCAGTGCCCCCTACCAGGCCGGGGTGCTGTGTGGGTGCACATGGACACTTCCTCCTGCCTGTTGAGGTGCATTCCCCATCTTGTGTGCATCTGTGGACAGCTGATTTGCATGTGCAGTGCATCATGGGTACAGGTGGCCTAACCCTATCCTGTCTACAACAGCAGACTGTCTGTGGGGTGATGTGCAGGCTCTCTGCAGCCAGCCAGAGGCTTGCTGTTAGCTATAGAGCTGTAGCCCAATGGTTACGTCACTGCCTGTGCAGCCAGGGGTCATGGGTTCAAACCCACAGTGGGGCCCTTTGATAGGGCTGTCCACAGCTTTATTTTTATTTACTGTACATATGTCTATGCCGGCAAAACCACCCACAGCTTACTATACCCATTAGGTGCCTCTGAGGGTGCTTGATAGGGCGCCCTATAGGCCACCTTATGGTTGCCATCCATATAGGGTGCACTATACATTATCCTGTGTCGCAACATACATGGTGCCCTATAGGGGACATTCAAGGGTGCCTTGGCGAACAATGCACTGTAACATGTGCCTTATGGGCCGCCGTATGTTAACATGCTGGGAGAGTGCGTTTGCTAGTAGTGATAACAAAATAAAATTAAACAGCCTCCTGCAGCACTCCACAACATAATACATACTGCCTCAGCTAGCATTTTGCACTGGGCATTGTGAGGGATTGAACCCCTGATCCCTGCACCATTGGTCAGTGTTTTAACCATTGTGCTGTGGCTCTGTTCCTGTGCTTGTGCATCAGCGCGCCGCCTTCTGCCGCCCAAAATGTACAGTGTGCCGCCTTATGCCGCCCAAAATGTACAGCACGCCGCCTTATGCCGCCCAAAAAGAGCTGTGCGCCACCTTATGCCGTTCAAAAGTATTTTGCCTGCTAAACCACTTTTACCCATTACAGTTGCTGCCTCAGCTGGCCTTTTTTTTGCGCACAATGGGGGATTGAACCCATGGCCCCTGCACCATTGGTCAGTATCTTCACCGTTGTACTACGGCTCTGTTGTTTTGTATACTCAGCAGCTCGCCGCTTTGTCTTTCCACGCGCTAATGTCGACCCCCGCACATTAGCGCAACGCGCACACGTCCGGTTGCTTACTCCCGTTTTTTTTCTATTTTCTGCCTGAACCGCCCACTCCTTATATGGCACAGGCACACTACCGCGGCCCCGCACGATAGGAATGTTTAGTAAACATGCCCCTAACTTTCAAAGACTTCTTGGATTAATTTTCCTTTTCCCACCACATCCTGGTAAGTTTTCTGCTCATAGAACTGTCAAGAACCTAACATTGAGAACTGCAGACACAAGAATCCCAACGTCTTTGGAGAAAGCTTTGTACCCATTTGATGTTTATGTTTAGTGATAATGGCTTTTCCAACCGTCTCAGTCAGTTCTCTTGTCTTCACCATTATTGAAATGGAACAGGGAGTGAATGTGGTCATTTTAAACATTAAAGTCATCAATCATTGGTTGATTCAAGTCATGTGAGTACTGAATTGATCACAGGTCATCTAATTTTACAGCAATGAGAATGTGGTTCTTCTGTTCAAACTGATTTTAATTTTTTATAAGAGTACCAAAAAACCATGCCCTGTCAATTTCCTTTAATTGGTCTTGCTGTATTTGATTCTTGTGTGCATATACAGTCCAAAGCCATATCACTGGCCACTTTCTTTTAAACTGAAATATTGGACATTAAGAGGTTAAACTGCAAAGGTGCCAATAATGACGATGCCAAAATGTAACTGTAGTTTGAGTTATTCTTTCATAAGTGCATAAATTTTGCACTTGTCCACATTTAATTTCATCTGCCATTTGGATGTCCAGTCATCCAAATTATTAAGGTCCTCCTGCAATTTTTCACAATCCTCTTGTGTTTTAAGGACTCTGAATAATTTTGCGTCATCTGCAAAATTTGATCACCTCACTCAATTCCCTCTGGTCATTTATGGTGAAATTAGACCTTACCTGCTAATTGTCTTTCCTTGGAGGAACTCCAGTCCAGTCCCGCACCTTAGGGTAATGCACCCCTTCCAGCAGCTTGGAGACTGAGAACGTCACAGCTTAGATGACATCAGGCTACATATACGACTAACCACCCACCAGCCTCCAGTAACCTATTGACAAAAGCAGACTCACAGGGGCAACAAATAAGAAGTTAGCATTAGACAGAAAAAAAACCCTTCATATGAAAAAATACTTTCAGAACTAAAAAAACAAAACCACACACCCCCCTTTCAAAAAATTGACTGTTCTGGAGTCCCTCTACAAGAGACAGAAAATCCCCCTCCAGGAACTCTGGCTCCCATCCCTTAAACCGGGAGCCTCACTAAGGACAGCAAAACTCTTTACCAGCTACTTTACCCACCCCCTCACCCCGGGAGGATGGGCCAGGTTACCCCTCCATGACAGATTCCAGAACAGATGCTGCTCCTCTCCTCCATCTACCAGTACTCTCATTGTCCCAAGCCATCTAATACGCTGTAATTCTTCAGACCCGGGATTGCGAGCACTGCATGAAAACACAGATTGGGGGGAGGGGGGAGGGCTTCGAGACTGGAGTTCCTCAAGGAAAGAATTAGCATGTAAGGTCTAATTTCACCTTCCTTATCGTCCCTCCAGTCCAGTCCTACACCTTAGGGATGTAACAAAGCCCCTCAAACACGGGAGGGACGCGCGAGACCAGCCTTGAGTACTGCCAAACCGAAACTCACCTCCCCCGCCGCATGCACATCCAATCTTTAATGCTCACAAATGTATGCAGGGAGGACCAAGTGGCCGCACGGCAAATCTCTCCTGGCGCACTAAATTCCACTCTGCCCAGGCGGCCGCCTGAGCCCTGGTGGAATGGGCCCGCAGACTCTGCGGAACAACTCTGCCCAGAAAAAGATTGGCTGAGCCATCGCTTCCTTAATCCACCTAGAAAAGGAAGACACTGCTGCTGCTTCCCCTTTACGCAGCCCCCCAAACAGAACAAAAAGACAGTCCAACTTCCTAAAAGAAGCCATCCTCTTCAGATATTTCTTTTTAATGATCATCTAACGTTGAGAAAACACAACCGAGGACACCCCCCCCCCCCAATTCTCTGACCCCGAATAAAAAACGGGAAAGCAACTGGCTGATTCAGATGAAACTGCGAGACTACCTTGGGCAATAAAAAAAAGAGGGCACTGTCCGCAGTACCACTCTCTCCTTGGAAAAGGAAAGAAAAAGGCTCCCTACATGACAAAGCCTGCCGCTCCGAGATCCTACAAGCAGAATAAATAGCTACCAAAAATAAACGTCTTCAAAGTTAAATCCTTCAGCGAAGACGAATCTAGCGGCTCGAACAGCTCCCCCACCAATGCTGAAAGAACCAGATTGAGATCCCAAGGAGGCACCAAGGACCGTACCACATCTGTATGTGTTCCAAAAGGATCCTGCCTCTAACATGCCAACACAGCCACCTGCACCCTGCCTGAAGGAACTCCAACACTAACAGAACCAAAGGTCTACAACCTTTCTGTGCACACCAAGCCTCAAAAATCCTCCACACTCTGATAGAAGACAATGACGTAGACTTCTTTCAGGCCCTAAGTAGTGTGAAAATGACCTGGGCGGAGTAACTCTGCTTTTTCAACCATGCCCTCTCAAGAGCCATGCCATAAGTGAAAAATCGATCCACTTGGGGCATGAGAACCGGACCCTGAAAACAGCAGATCTGACCAGCTTGGAAGCAGCCATGACTTGTCCACCTTCAGCCGCACCAGATCAGCAAAGCATGAACACCGGGGCCAGTCTGGGGCGATCAGGAACACTAATCCCGTGTGCCTCCACTCTTTGTATCAGGCACCCTATGAGCGCCCACAGAGGAAAAACGTATAGGAGACACCCGCAGGGCCACCTTTGCACCAGCGAGTCCAGGCCCTCTGACATTCTCTCCCTCTGCTGGCTGAAGAACCTGCTTGCTTTGGCCGATGCAAAAGGTGGCCATCAAATCCATGACTGGCATCCCCCACCGGCATACCATCCGATTGAAGATTTCCTGGTTCAGCTACCATTACCCCGTATCCAAGCGCACTCAACTGAGATAAATCAGCAGTCACGTTCTCTACGCCAGCCATGTTTGCCGCTGAAATGGCCAGAAGGTGAACCTCTGCCCAGTTCATCAATATCTCCGCTTTGCACTCTAACTTGATGCTCCAGGTGCCCCCGCCGATTGATATATGCCACCGCCATGGCATTGTCTGAAAAGATGCAGACAGCCTTCCTGCAGAGGAGCGGGAGAAACTCGTGCAACGCAAATAGAACAGCCCTCATCTCTAGTCGATTTATGGACCACATCCGCTCCGCCACAGACCAGTTCCCCTGCGCTACCTGCCCCTCACAGTGGGCTCCCCAGCCCGAGAGACTGGCATCCATTGTCAAGGGAATCCAGCATGGCGACTCCAACGGAGCCCCTGCCATCAGATGCTCCCTGCAGAGCCACCATCTGAGTGCCGGCTGCGCTCGTCGTGGACACGACAAAGGATGGGAAAGGGGCTGCTGCTTATGCAACCATCTGTGCAGTAGAGCCCTCTGCAGTGGCCGCATGTGTGCCTGCACCCAAGGGATCAACTCGATCATCGCCGCCATGGTCCCCAAGAGCCTTAGATAGTGCCATGCCGTAGGTTCTGTCATGCAAAGGAACTCTTCGAACCAACAGCTGCAGCACCTCCGCCCTCTTCTGTGGTAGGAATTCCTTGCCCGCTCGAGTGTCGAAGCGAGCCCCTAGGTACTCGAGGTTTTGCGACACCGTCAGCTGACTCTTGGACACATTGGATTACCCATCCTAGACTCCTGAGAAACTCGACCACCCGTTCTGTGGCCTGAGCACTTTCCTGCTCGGATTTTGCACAAATGAGCCAATCGCCCAGGTAGGGGTGTACTAGAATGCCTTCCCGGTGCAACGCCACCACGACCATCACCTTTATGAATGTCCGAGGGGCCATCGCAAGCCCAAAGGGCAGAGCTTGAAACTGAAAATGCCAAACTGGTACTGCAAAGCGAAGGAACTGGTGATGGTCTGGATGAATGGGAATATGCAGATAAGCCTCAGTGAGGTAAGGAACTCGCCCTCTCTCACCGACGATCAACGACCTGAGAGTTTCCATATGAAACCTTCGAACCCGCAGGCAGCTGTTTAACCGCTTGAGATTTAGAATAGGCCGAAGAGAGCCTTCCTTCTTTGGGACTATGAAATAAATGGAGTAGCGACCTGCACCGGCTGTACTGCTCCGCCAGTACCGGCACTATTGCCCCTAATCACAGGAGCCTTTCTAGCGTGTCCCTCACGCCTTGCTTCGCGCTTTCCAGGGAGAGCGAATGAAGGCAGGAGGCAGCGGGCTGGCAAATTCCAACGCATAACTATCCCGCACCACCTGCAGGACCCACTGGTCCGATGTAATTTGGGCCCAGGCAGGGAAGAACTCTCCCAACCTCTCTCTCCACCTGAACCCCCTTTGTTTCATTGTGTCTTTCTATAGGCTGCCGAGGAGGTGGAAGCCGAGTAATAACCTCTTCCTGCTACCCGAAACCCCCTAAAAGGCTGTCCCAGAGGAGCAAAAAACACCCTCTTTGATATGGTGCAAGTGCACCGAGCGAAAATGCTTAAACTCCTGGGATTGACCCCCTGCCCTTTCTGGGCTTATCCTCAGGCAGCCGTCTCCCTTTGGACCCCCACCCCCAAATCCTTAACCAACTTCTCTAGATCTTCACCGAACAATAGCTTTCCTCTGAACGGCAACTTACTCAGGAATGCTTTAGAGAAAACATCCGCAGACCAATTACGGTGCCAAAGGTAGCGATGAGCCGCCACCACCGAGGCCATACTGTTGGATAGACCTCTAACCAGGTCATAGCAGAAATCTGCCAAGTAAGCCGCCCCCGACTCAAGTCTTGCTGCGGCCCCACCCGATGCCTCAGGGATGCCCTGCGCCCACCGCAAGCACGCACATGCCACTAACGCCCCACACGTGGAGGCCTGCAAGGACAGGGCACCAACATCAAATGCCTAT
Organism: Ichthyophis bannanicus; assembly: GCA_033557465.1. NCBI lineage: Eukaryota > Metazoa > Chordata > Amphibia > Gymnophiona > Ichthyophiidae > Ichthyophis > Ichthyophis bannanicus. Next base: position 865,942,480 of record CM066034.1, read on the forward strand.
TTCAATAGGGCAGCCAACTTCCTATCCTGATTACCCCCGAGAGCCATATTGCCCTTTACAGGAATGGTGGTTTTCTTGGTTACCGCAGCGTTGACTTTTGGTGAGGAAAACTTTTTTACCTGCTCATCCAAAAGGTAGAGACGGGAAATTGTCCTAGAACCCTTCATCCCTGCCTCCGGCAGGTTCCACTCTTCCAGGATCATCTGCCTGATCACTCTATGCAACAGGCACACCCGCTGAGGCTTACAGACCGCCTGAAGAATGGGGTCATCTAGAGCATCGTCTGCCGTTGCGGTCTCTGATGACATATTGAGCACCTTGAGGGCCTCCGCAGTGAGCCCTGCCAACTCCTCTTTGCGGAACATACTCACAATTCATGGCTCCTCCTCTTGAGGGAGCTCCCACTCTTCCAGCTCTTCAGGCTCCCCACCTTCTTTGGCCTCCAGTCCAAGGTCAGAGACCTGACCTCCTCAGCTGCCTCTCCATCCAGCCGGCTCTTAGCCCAAGGCCGGCGGAATCCAGCCTCTGACCCCTGCAGCTTCTCATTTTGCCACCATTCGGCTGGTCTGCCCCCCTGCTGCTTCAGGCAAAAAGCCCTGTGAAGCAGCAAAACGAACTCAGGGGAAACCTCCCCCTGCACTTGGGAGGAAGGAGGACCTGGTGAAGTCAGGCTCCACGAGGAAGGGTGCAGCAAAGGTGGAGGGGGCCCAACTTCCTCCTCAAGCTGAGACTGCACCCCCCCCCCCCCGGCAGTGGTAAAGCAGAGTCATGGGACAAACCCCTCTGGGGACTCTGTACCCTCCTGCATAGCACACTCTACTGTACATGCCTCCATTGCGCACCCACAGCAAACACCTTCCATTGTGATTGAGCTTCTATGCGTCCCATAGGTCAGACACTGGGACTTTCCCAGCATACCTGTGTCACCTGCTCTCACTTTTTTTTTCTCCTTTTCTTTCTCAAAACCAGAATAAAACTTGGCAGATAGCTCCCGGGCTATTCTCCCCCTGAGGCTCCCCCTCTAAATAAATTTAAAACTAGCCTATTACTCGAGGGAGCCTACAAGGTCTTCTTCCCACGCCAGAAAAAAAATGCACGTCTAACTGGCGCATTGAACCACGGCCTTCTGCCACATGGTCTGCCGGCCTCCCCAACACCTCAGCCAAACTGCTCCGCTGGCACCACTGGAAACTCTGCTGTCTATTTCCCAGGCCCCCTTGGGCTTATCCTCTGGGAGGCAGTGAGTTCTGGACTTAGAAACATAATGACAGAAAGAGATCACATGGCCTATCTAGTCTATCCTTCCATATCAACCACTATAAAACAGTTCCTTTTTTTCCTTTAGAGATCCTGTGTTTGTCCTATGCTTCTTTGAATTCAGATACTGCCCTCATCTCTACCACTTCCACTGGGAGACTATTCCACGGATCCACCACTCTTTCCATAAAAACATTTCTGCACATCACTCCTGAATCTCTCTCCTTTCACCTTCTTCCCATGTCCCCTCATAGCAGAGTTTGCTTTCAATCGAAAGAGGCTCTCCTGTGCATTTATGCCATGGAGATATTTAAACATCTCAATCATATCACCTCTATCCCGCCTTTCCTCCAAAATGTCTGTCCTCATATGCATTATAATGGAGGACCACTAACCATTTTAGTAACCACCATCTGTACCGACTCCAGCCCATTTATATTCTTTTGACGGTGCGGTCTCCAGAATTGCACACAATAGTCCAAATGAGATCGCACCAAAGACATATACAGAGGCACTATCATCTTCTTTCTTCTGCTGGCCATTCCTCTCCCTATGCACTCAAGCATCCTTCTAGCTTTTGCCGTCACCTTTTCTACCTGTTTAGCTACTTTAAGATCAGACACAGTCACGCCTAGGTCCTGCTCTTCTTTAGTGGATAAGAGTACTTCACCCCCTATACTATAATCGCTCCCTTGGATTGCTGAAGCCCAAATGCATGACCTTGCATTTTTTAACATTAAATCTCTGCTGCCAAAAGACCATTCTTCAAGCTTAGCTAGATCCCCCCCCCCCCCTCATGTTACCTACACCTTTCTGGGTGCCCACTGCAGATTTTGGTATCATCCACAAAAAGGCAAACCTTACCAGACAGCCCTTCTGCTATATTAAGCCACTTTGACCTGGTGAAAAGCGGGATAAATACAGTTAAATAAATATTTAACCAGCTTCTTTCTCCAAGTTATCCCTAAGCAAGGCTTCCCTTAAAAAGAGCCAGAACTACTGGGGCTTGAAAGCAGAGTTCACTGCTCAGTATGGAAGCCACAGCCAGCATCACACTACTGTTGAAAAGGCAATATCTTTGCAGAAAGGCTGTTTTTTTTTCTCTCAAAATGGCAGAGTCAGGTGATCTCAGTGCAACATGTGAAGTCAGTTGAACTACTGCAGGACAAACTGAGTGGGTCACGATGACAATGACTTAGGTTCAACAATCAGATCTCACAGACATGACCATGCCAATAAAAGAACTGGGGCCCCAAACATCTAGGGCACACCAGATGAAGGTCTCTGCTGTGGCGCGTTCTAGCACAATGAGGACAAAAAACAAAACATTGTAGCCAAGCAAAAAAATTCAACGAAACTCAAGTAATGAATACAATTAAAAAGTTGAGAAATGAAAAGACTGTTCTCCAGGAAAGACAGAACATCTTGGTGAGCGCTTTGTCATGCATCCGCCCAGGAGAGAGGAACAAACAAAACTGAGGAGCAAAAGGAGACCACTACATGTGATAAGAACCACTCATACTCACAATTTTGCACCAAGTTCTGAACTCTGGGAGAGTAGTTCCATCCCACCCCCATCATATGACATTGTCCACTTGCAAGCCTCATTCAAATCATGCTCGTCAAACAAACAATATACTGAAAGTTAAAGTGGCCAAGGCAAAGAACACAAAGAGACACAGTGGGGGGGGGGGGGGTGAGCTCATTGTGAAGGAAAAAAAAGATAGGAGGGTTGGTTTGAGGGAACATAGACCAGGTAACAAAAATTCAAAGAAAAAGATGGATGAGACCATTAAATAGACTAACAAGAAAAAACACGAGAGGATAGGGGAAAAGAAAAAACAATAAAACCTCAGTCCTTTAACATTTGCTACACAAATTCTTATGAAGAAACACGCAAATCTGTCAGCAAGCAGCCTGTTCAATGTGTATTAGATTAATTTTCTCATGCAGTGACCATATCTGATAGTTAGTATTTAAATAGAAAAGAAATGAGGCACTGGTAACTGTCAAATACTAAGCACATGGAAATTACACTTACCTGGTAATTGATGTTCCTTGAGGGAGTACAGTTCAGTCCTCCACCACTGGGTAGTGCACCTCCTCCTGCAACATGGAGACTGGACAAGTCAAACTTGTGACATCACCGGGTATATCCTGCTGGTCTTCTCCCATGATCCCCCAGTGACCTACTGTCAAAGCAGACTCAAAGGAGCAAACAAAAAACCAGTTAAAGTACTAAATACAAAGCTATGCTCAAACTTCAACTTTAAAATCACAGGGCCCCAAAAAGAAAGGCCGAAAACACCCTCCTCCGTGCCCCTGTCCCCCTGCGCACCAAACAGCGGAAGACAGAGCTAGAAGGAAGGAGAACTAAGGAAGAGTATAGGCAGAAAAGGTTGCTCTCGCGATTACCTGCCAATCAGAGCCCGTTGCCGACTCTAGGATCCGAAAGCATACTCGGAACTGACGCCTCGCGTCTGAAACATCCATCCCCGGGCGGGAATGAGGACTGAACTGTACTCCCTCAAGGAACATCAATTACCAGGTAAGTGTAATTTCCATTTCCTTATCGGTCCTACAGTTCAGTCCTCCACCACTGGGATGTACCAGAGCAGTAATCATTGGGAGGGACCTATCCAGTCGGCTCGGCCCCTAAACGAACAGAGCAGGCACCGACCCCAGCCCGCTCCTCACGTCAACAGGCGGTAAGCCAACCAGGAAGACACGACCGAGAGCCCACTTGGATCCTCTTCACTGGTGAAAACAGCACAGAACTCTGCCCCAAGCAGCGCTAGTGCTTCAGAAAGACAAACTCGCCATCGCAAACACACTGAACGCCCTAGAAACAGACCTACTGAGAAGGCTACCGGAGCTCCGCCTGAAAAATCCGCTTGAGCTCCCCCTTGGCTCTCGACCCCACCAGAGTGTCAAGTGTTAGCAACCGCTGCTCTCCCGCAGAACCCACCTCCACGGAGGGACAGGCAGCGAAGAGACCTCCCAGAAAGCGACGGAACCTCACCTAAGGTCCAAGGAACGCAGGTTACAAGCAAAGTGTTCTTGCGTAAGTCCCAAACCGACAACTAAACAGGCACAGCCGGATTCCACGAGGGAGAACGGAACCGAGGTCCATCAAGACAGAGGTGGGAAGCAAAATGAGGGAAATGGAAAAACCACCAGCGTCAAACACCCTATTTGTCACACCTCTTAAGGGCTTTATTCTTTGCAACACAAAGTAGCTCTACAGCTATGTCCTGGACCAGTTGGAGTCTTTTTAATTGAGAATGTGGAATGCAGCTAAGCAATGAGTTGCAATAAACCAAGCGTGATCCACCAAGGGCATATAAGAGGGTGTCAAGTGCCCCAGAGTCCAGCGTTGTTTCAGAAGATGTGGAGTCTTACATGGTGTGACAAAAAAGAAAGGAGACTCTGGTAGCCACGCCCACGACGCAATGCCAGTAGGCCAACCGTTTACATCACCTGGATATGCCCTCCGGAAGTGGAGGAACCATGCAGAAGTAGCAATCGCCGACGTGATCCATGGGCCCTCTCCAGATCATTGGAACCGTAAAAGACTTTGATGGTCTTTTCCCATCCATCCACAGCCTGAGATCTGCTACACATGTATTGCAGCATATGTGTGGCGCCTAGCTTTTATCCTGATCTTTTATTCTGCAGCCAAAATATAAATTGTAGGCTTTCTGAACCGCCACAGTCATATGCCATTTTTTGTGATGTAAAAGTCACATCACCACAACTTGAGCAGAAATTATCTGCATGATTAACACCAGGACGAGGAATTGCCAAATATGCTGTGAGTGACCTATCGGTATAAAATAAAGATTTTTTTTTTTTTTTTTACTGTCAAGCAAGGCAAATTTAAGTAGTGACTGCATCAACTGGTTTTGGACAGTTATTTCGATTGGTTGCAAGTAAAGATTATGCAAGCTCACGCAAATGTTGCAGAATACACTGGTAATGGTCCCCACTGACTAATGAAGAGCACATATCTTAGTAACCAGACCCAGTCGGCCATTTTCACTATGACCTCTGAAAGGCATAGAATGGACCGGGCCACGGCCCCGTACCAATGCGTCGACGCTATCCAGTAGCCTCATATGTCCTCTGCTAAACATTGACCCGTCGCCGCAGACTGACAGGTCGCCATGAGGTCCAATATGGGCTGACCGCATCTGAGCACACGCGGCGCGCACACCGCCTGATGCAATCTCACTCCTCCAGCAAACACTCGGACCCCGCTAAGGACATTCGCCACCACAGTGTCCCCACCGAAACGCAGGCCGCCAAGGCTTCAACCGCGCACGCTGTCTGTCCCTTCGCTCGGGCCACCCTGACCACCCGACCGACTCCACCCTGCCGATCGAAATAGGCCACCATCCCGGAGATCTCAGACAGCACCTACAGAGCTCGATCCGCTACCGTGTCCGTGAACGCCTGCCACGGCTGACGTACCGCGCACCGTTCCAGTCAGACGATGGAACACTGGGCGTGCTGCGTACACTAAAACGCCTTGTACATAAAGGATCCCCAAAATGTAGCTGAGTCTAACCATGCTCCGGCCAAGCTCCCGGAAGAAAGGGACAGAACCTTATAAAAAAAGAAGTGGGGACAATTAGGAAGGCTTTCCTGTTTGATTATTCTTTTTTTTTTTTTTTCCTTCTTACAACTCCATAAGGGCCACAAGGCACACAACCGAACAGGGCATTGTCCAGAGAACGCAAGGACCCTCCTCCAGGCTGACTCCACAGCCTAAACCGGCAGTCACCTTGGCTGATGCCGAGCAGCGCGGAAGCCAACTTGTAAGCCCAGCATATGAAGTATGCCTACTAGTACAGCATTCCACAATGGAGGGACATGTAACAGGACGGCTTTGAATATGAACCTACAGATATCCCGCGCTTGCTCCAAGACAAGCACTGTGCAGCCTACTGGTCTTCTCGGAGCACCGCCACGACCCGAAGACCTAAACCGGCCAGCAAAAGACGACGTACGCTGGGCCCGAAGGAACCTGGTTGAACGGATCCCAGCACTCCCTATATCGTTAGGATCGGAGCCTCCCCCCAAGGACTCAGCCCTGGCTGGAACCGGCTGAGCATAACTCCAGGCCCTGCGGCGAGCCCCCACGAAGAAGTGGGACGCAACGATGCCTTGAGGAAAGGGAAGGCCCAATGGGTGAAGCAAGTTGCTAGCCGACCAAGGGAGTAAACCCCACACGCGCACCTCAACAGAAGGTCGGAAGAACCGAGGATTCTGGTCCCACAGGTGCGCCTGCTAGCCTTTAACAACATACACCTCCGCAGGTACAAAAAACTTAAATTGTGAGCACCTTCAGGGGTAAGGGGAATAGACGACAGCCTCCGACTGTTGACCACCTTGTCTTGCACAACAGACAGCAGCACCCCACCAAACAAATGATTGGGAATATATGACCTCAGAACCCCAAGACAGAGGTAAAACAGTAGAACGTGCAGTGGACGTGAATTTCCAGATCTGCCAGCCCCCCTGCCCACATTGAGAAGAGGCAGGGAAGAACTGTACCGGCGGAACTGGAGGGGTGCCTCCTGGACAGCCGGGCCACCGAAGGGAAAGCTGATGACTGAGGCCCAAACTCCTCAGGATGGCCCCGTCTTGCATTGGCAACCCCATGCAACACCATGACAACCCCGCTCACGATATCCCAAGCGATCTCTGTCATTGCTGCAACAATCACCTGAGCATGAGATCACAGACGGAACACGGACATGCAGACGCACTCAAGGAGAATGCACCTAAGAAGTATGAGCCTATCCAACATCCAGCACCACATGTCCAGGTGTCCCACTCCTGTCACCCAAAACACAGGACGCTTGAACCTAGGTGACCGTCATAGCAAAGACAGGGAGGCCTGACTGCCGCTATCAACCCTTCCAGGACCCTGAAACACTAAGCCCCGGACTGTGCCATCCAGCAACACTTCTCACGATCCCCAGCAGGGGCCTTTCCCCAGATGGGCAGTGTTCCCGCCAAATGGGCAAGCTGCGCTCTGATAACATAGTGCAGAAAACCAAATCAAAGTGTCTTAACCTAGCTAATTTTTGTCTAATAGTGATCATTCATAATATCAGCCAGGCTCAATCATAACATTAGTATTAATGATCTCTAAAGATTGAAGAGTTACTAATGTTCAATTCCCTGTTCTTTGTAAACTCAATGTTGTTTGTATACATTGCAGTATTCTTGTTCGATGTACACCGCGCTGATTTTAATAGCGCGGTATAGAAAAAATGTTAAATAAAATAAATAAATTGGGATTTATTTATTTTTTAAAGAGCTTCAAAGGCGATCTTGGAAACTACAGACCAATGAATCTGAGTTCAGTGCCAGTTAAATGATAGAACTTGTTCTGAAAAGCAGCACCAAGCTGTCTTTTCAAAGGGTTAATAAACATGTGAGTAAGCCAAATGATATGTATCTGGATGTTTTAGAAGGTACTTGACAAAGCCCCTTATGAACTTCTCCTGAGGAAGGAGATGATGTGCTATTATAGAATAGGAAATGGATCAAAAACAGGAACACAGGAACACAATAGGACTAAATGGCCAGTTTTCTCACAGGAGACCCGTAAATAGTGGAATGTCTCGGGATCTGCACTGGAACTGGCATCTTGTAACAGCTACTGCACTGAAATGATCTGGAAAAGAGATCAGCAAGCATGGCGATCAAATTTGCAGATGGCATAACGACATTTAGAGGCTGTCTGCACAATTTCCAAGCGAATAAACATGGAAATAGCATCCTTATGTAAATGACAATTTCAGAAAGGGCTCAATTTGTAGGTGGTTGTGCCGCCGATGACCCTGAATGGCCAAATCCTAGCACGGAAACCTGCTGCTGACAGACGTCGCTAACTGCCAGAATGCGGACAAAGGTAAAGGCACCCCCCAAGAAGTAAAACCCAAACCAATCACATTGCATTCAAAGAACTATAAACTATCATGAAATTAAAAGGAAATTAAAATTAAAAGGAAATTAAAATTAGAATTAAAATTAAAAGTAACAGCAAAAGGAAGTCCTTATCTGGGTGTAGCCGCGTGGAACAGCGTCGTCTGCTCAAACGCAGGGCTGCTCCGCTCTCCGCCACGAGGCCTCAGCCCTGCCGAGAAAATGGCGCCAATCCAAAGCAGGCCCGTTTGGCGCCAAACACCACAGAGGCGGCAAGAGCTCAGAGCCCCTCCATGCGGACTCGAGAGACTCCCTTGTGGCGTCGGGATGCAGCAGTTACCCCGCTGTAGCTGCGGGGTGAAGAGCTGTCCAGACACGCTGCTGCCTCGCGCCACCAGAAGTAGCAGACGCTGCGAGCCCCGGCCCACCGGCTAAAGAACCTCGAACGGCCTGAGGCTCCCGCCGCGATGGGAATCTGCCAAAATGCAGGTGTTCCACAGAGCTCTCCCCCGTACAGTCATGGGGGAGAGATCATCACCGGGCACAGAGACCGAAGAATCCCAAGCAGAGAGGCTAGCTGGCAGCATGAACTTTGAAAAGGGACAGAACCCCCCTTTACACTAAGGCAGACTAGGTGAAAACAAATAAAGTAAAAGTAAATGAAATTAAATGAAAATGAATTCAATTTACAGGATTACACCTAAAGAAGGGCAAAAGAAATGCAAGGTAAATCAAATCCTGACTAACTGCTCCTAAACTGCTTCTCAAGTGAGCCCAGCACCTAGGCTCACTACGTCCTCATGCTGCATGGAGACTGGACACACTGGGGGATCATGGGAGAAGACCAGCAGGATATACCCGGTGATGTCACAAGTTTGACTTGTCCAGTCTCCATGTTGCAGGAGGAGGTGCACTACCCAGTGGTGGAGGACTGAACTGTAGGACCGATAAGGAACCCCAAATTAATCAGGAACCAAAACAGATTTAGTTTACACAACTTAGAATTCCATATTTAAAATGTAAGCATTTCAGCTGTATCATTTTCAAATCTTAAATAATTCCTAAGTTTCATAAGATTTTAAGTGGTTTAGAGAGTGTAAAAAGCTAAAACCTGAACCATTTAGCGTAATTTGAAAAAGAAAAAAAAAGTGGCAATTTATTGTAGAATTTATTTCTTATTTAGATCGCATCTTTCCAGTAGCAGTTCAAGGAAAGTTACATTCAAGTACAAGAGGCATTGCCCTGTCTCCAGAGGACTTACAATCTAAGTTTGTATTTGAGGCAGTGGAGCATTAAATGATTTGGCCAAGGCCACAAGGAGCACCAATGGGATTTGAACCGTGGTCCCAGACTGCCACTTAACCACTAGGCTAGTCCACTCCACCTGAACTTGTGAACATAATACACTAACAGAGCCAAAAGTAATAGCAGTAGAATAGGGATCCAGTTTGTTTTTGTTTTTTTTTATGTTCACATTTGCCCACCCAGAATAAAGTCCAATATAAGGAACACTATGAGCTCAATGGCTAGAAATTACTGCACATGACCCTACACAGTGCATCCTAGGGTGCACCAGGTAAAGTAAAAAAAAAAAAAAAAACCCTGTCTTACAAAACAGACACCCCACACCCCCAGGACACACCATGTGGGGTCAAGATGGCAGCATGGAGGCAGGAATGTGTGGGTATTGCTAATATCCCATCAGGGGCAGAGGTATGAGGGGGCCGGCCAGAAGATAACTTTTAGTGGGGGGGGGGGGGTAGCAGGATCACCAATGATTCTTTGGTGGCATTGGGGTAGGGGGTGAGAACACATGATTGGGGCATTTGTCTTGGTTAACTGAGACGAAATATAAAAAAAAAAAAAAACACACCCACACCACTTCAGATTACTTTATTTTGGCAATCCACCACAACACCTGTTCATTTACCCTGTTCATTGTAAAAAACCAATGCTGACTGTACCATTGTGTTTAAATTTGTTCATTTGTAAACCGCACTGATTAAAAGAGCACGGTATATAAGAAATAAAATTAAAATAAAATAAACACACAGTGGTCTGCATTAGCAGTCTGACATCTGTGTGCATGTTATAGTTGCATTATATAGTTATATAGTTGCATTAAGTGGCTTGTATATATTTATCATGTTTTCCCTGTTTAAGAAACTTGTTTAATATATACCCAAGTTATTATACCTGTTTATTGTAAGCACGAATCACTAAACTGAGATGTGTAGTTTTAATGTTCATTGTAAACCACACTGATCTCAAATAGCGCGGTATAAAAGACTGTAAATAAATCAATAAAATAAAATGTGTCTAGATTGCTTTCCATGTTTAAAAATGCAGGCTTTTTGCACACAACCAATTTGCACGACGAGATAAACTGTGTCAAACATGCATAAAGAAACACTACACTAGAGCTTTAGCGCTGGGCTCTAGTGCAGGATTTCTGCATCGACTCCTATATAGGTACTAAGGACAGCATCTATGAGAACCAAACAAACTGAAATACAGAATATTCATCTTGGGGCATATGTCTTGGGATCCATGGATTTTACTATGGTTGTCCAGGTTATCAGATGTGCGAGTACTAGAACCTCTTGAAGATGTGCCCAAATCACTTTTCAGACTACTTTTAAGCAGATCTATGACAACCTAGAGGCTGGTTAATATGTATTATTCTTAAATTAATCTTTTCCACCAATTCATACAACTTACCGTCCAAACAAACATGTAGTTGTGGTAAGTGGAAAGTGTGTTCCATCACACCCATTCCTTTTAATAACAATAATTTCTCCAAAACGTGGCATCTTCTGACCTTGATATCTTACTGCAATAGGAGTTCCAAAGTTAAAAAAAAAAAAAAAAAAAAAAAAAGAAGTGTTGAAAGTTTCTCGGAGCAGGTAAATAATGCATTACAAAGCAGAATTTCACATCTGGATCCCTTCCCTCCCACTCACCCACCAAAAATATCTACAACAAAGTTCAAAAGGACAGCTTTAAGATAAACATACACAATTCTACACAGTACCTGAATGTACACCACTTTGACTCATAGAAAAGTGGTACATAAGCCTAAATGAATGAATTCTCTCCTTAAGAAGCAGCTACTAGCAAGAAGTTACTTTTGCTCACGCAAAGTCTGCAGCTATTGTTGTTAAGATATAATACAATTACAATAACCAAGGAAAACACAAAAAAAATATTGGAGACCTGGGGAAAAAATTGTTCCTAATACTGAAGTAAAAGTGTCTAAGCAAAAAGGCATCCTATGACAAGTAAAGGCAAGACAGTGCTACTAAAGATTTAGATAATTTTATAGGCATGACAATTTTGCACGTGCTGCCAAAGTAGCAATACATTTAGCAGTTACTACAACTACTCTACTTTGGCGTCGCCAATATATACTTTAGCCCGTTTTATAGAGCTACAAGTTCAGTTGAGACATACAGACCAAGCAGGCTAAAATTTCTAAGCACAGACGCAAATTGTTGGCAATTGAACAAGCCCAAAATCTACAGATCTTTCGTTGTGTCCAACGAAGGGTGTGGGATTTGCACCAAACTAACCCCCTCCCCTTTCCCGAAAAAAAAGTGTTTTATTAAAAGTTGGCTTCTTTCAAAGTTTTAGGGCGCTTAGAATAATGAGCACCAACCACCACTAATTTCCCAACGCATACCAAGTTTTTTTCAGTCTTACTCAAATGTCGTCTACTTGATAAATGTCACAGAATAGAGTGCATCATGGAAACATCTGTTTCCTGATTTCGGTAACTTAAAGAGAACACTTTACAGCACATAAGACGTGATCACTAAGCTGTGATCCGAGCTTTAAATGGTGAAGCCCCCGACTCTCATACCATGGACTTCTCAACAACACGCCTCAAATAGGGTACAGCAACATTTAAGGCCCTAAAACGCTAAAGACCAAAAGCAACACCGAACCCACAAAACAGGACTCCCCCCTATCACAATATGCCTCTCTTATCAACGCAATACACTTTTTAACACCAATGACGCGAAGCTGTCACACACGGCTTATAAAACGTCGTAAAAACATAACACAGACAGGCGCCTCAACCAAGCCAAAAATACGCATTCGGGAAAAAGGCACGATATGTTTCATATCGTCTCCTGCGTCAATACTAGCAGACATTTTAAAAACGCATACAAAAACAAAAAAATTGGCGGGCTACCGGATTTTCTCCGAAATGTCAGCGGTTTACGCCAGGCTACACCGAGTTTTAAAAACACACATATCATGTAGACAACATACAAGGTTTCTTACCCGTGAAAAGGAGCTTCTGCTAAGGATCAATCCAATCCATTCGCGACCAATAACATCTAAAACGGCCGATATTTAACGTTTAAAATCCAATTCCATCAACCGCATCCGATTACCTTCCTACTCCAACTCAATACTATCCACGCGCGCGAGACTTCCAACGGACGGCACTTCTTAGCACCTCGTGTAACCTTCCGCTGCTAGAAACACCGCGAAACGACGTCTCAAATAAACTTTCTAGCATAAAATATTTATTTTTCTATCTATACAGATTACAACACTCTTATGAAATTGTAGTTGGCTTTTATGGAGGTTGCAATGAGCTTTGGTCGGATTATTTTACCAGCGCAGGAATACAGCTTAACATTTACGTTTTAAAAATAAGTTCGAAATTCCGCGCGAGAGTCACCCATTGGTGAAAAAAAATCACGTGAAAAGCAAAAGACATTAGAAAAAATATACAGTATGTATATTATATACATGTACATATAGATGTGTGTATTTCTTTTGCTTTTCACGTGATTTGTTTTCACCAATGGGTCGCTTTCGCGCGGAATTTCGAACTTACGGAATAGGCTGGTTATTATGTATTATCCTTAAATTAATGTTTTCTACCAATCTATACAACTTACCGTACAAATAAACATGTAGTTGTCGTCAGTGGAAAGTGGGTGTATATATATTTATTTTCCCTATCTCACTTTATGTTTAGTGGAGTAATGGATGTAGAAAAGAAGAAGCGGTTTATTCTATTTTATTAGCGCAAGAAAAATGTTTTTAAACTATTTTCTTGAATGCCTTTTTTGTGAGAATGTTTCTTTTAAGTAGATGTAGTGAAACTGTAATTGGAGTAGCGGCTTTCGTCGCTGCGATGCTCCTCTTGTCGGCGTTGTTTTGCTTTGTAATGTTTCTTTTTTTAAAGGTGTATAAAATCAGCATAGAAACATCTTGATCATTAATACTTATTTACTGACCGCGAGATGTCTCATGGAAAAAAAAACGATAGGCAACCTTGTCTTATTTGTAACAAGTCCGAAAAATGCGAAAGTTATATAAAAATAACTAAAGAATGGTAAAACAAAGTTTTCTCTTTTTTTTAAACCTAAATAGAAATGCTTCGTTAGCCTTTATTTGGTTATTAGCCCTGGCGTATTTTTCTCCAGCTTGATAATTTAACGCACATGAGAGAAAGTACTAACATGACTTGACTACGGAGTCTTAAAATGTGTATTCCTTTACGTCCCTCTAGTCCAGTCCCGGAACCAGTGAGTCTTGAATCCCCTCTAGCAGCTTTGGAGACTGACACCTGTCATTATTTAGATGATCTCAGCCTATATATACAGTAGGACCGCCCCTTCACCGTCAGTATCCAAGCAGCTGAAGAGGCTTCAGAGCTCTAGGCTCTCTCAGCACAAATAAGCAGACTAGCATAGTTCTTTTCTGTTCTTTTTTTTTTCCTTAATTGGTTAATAGGGGTTTTCCTTTCTATTGCAGGTGGTGCTGCAGCTGGAAGTCTGCCGGCTCCCTTCCTTGCCTTTCGTACCCCCTCCCTCCCCTCCTATCCTCCGTTCCTGTTTTTTGTTTTCTGTTCTTTTGTTTTTGATTTCTTTTTCTATTTTAAACGAGCAGTAGAGGAGGATACAGCCAAGCACCCCTGCTTTTGCCTCCCTGCTCCCGAACCCGCGGTTACGGGTGAGGAGCAGGTTGTAGGCCCAGTGATTACAGTGTGGCAGTCCGTTGCCGCCGGTAGCGGAAGCCGCAGTCCGGCTGAGCTCCGGCATGTGGGGAGCACCCCCCCCCTCTCCGTTTTGTCGGGATCGCGGCCCTTGGAGGTGAGTCCTGTCTGGGTCCGCGGTTGTGTGTGTGAGGGGGGCAGACGTGAGAGCGTTCTGTGCAGGAGCAGGCCGACCGCCCGATTTCAGGCGGGAAATGAAAATCGGAGCGGCGGCCATTTTCTTACACCGCGGGCTGCCTTTCGGGCTTAGCGCTTTTGGGCTTTGGTCCGGTGCGGTCCTTCTTCTGCGGTTCGGCAGCTTGAAACAGGGTTGTTTCAGCGCCCTGGAGCCTACAGGCTGTGGTTACTGCTCTTCAGTTTAAAAAAAAAAAAAAAACGCGAATATTACCTAGCTTATCTCATAAAGGGTACCATTGCTGATATCTGTATAGGCAGAACCCGGCAAAATTTGGCAGCGGTCTTCCTAGCCTTGGGTTAGTTTAGGCTGTGTGGTGATTATGTCCCCAAAGCCGCGCTGCCTCGTGTGTGGCACGCGGCGCAGCGAATTACTGGAAGCGGGGGTCTGCAAGCCCTGCACCCGTGAGGCAGCCCTTATGGAGAGTCCCCTTGAGGGCACAAGCAGGGATCATGCAGGGGCCACTTCTAGCCTTCCCCCTTCTCTGGACGCGTCAGGGGCACCGCTCCCGGGTCCCGCGGAGGGGGAGGGGGTGGGTCCTCAGGTATCAGCGAGTCAGCCCGGCTCTGCGGCTGACATCCCGCCGAGTTTTTTTACGCTGATGCAGCAGGCGTTTGCGCTGTTACAGCCAGCCTTAGGGGGGGTCCCTCAGTTTACTCAGGGTCTGAAGTGTCCGACGGTTGAGGGGGAACAACCGGTTCCACGCAAGAGGTGTCGGGCGGATAGCCTGGAGGGTCCTTCCCCTGCTCCTTGGGAGGACTGGGCGTCAGCGGAGGGAGAGCTGGCGGCCTTCTCGGAGGAGGAGCTTGAAGAGGGTGAATTGCCTGAGGAGGAACAGCGCAGTAGAGTGGTCAGGGTGTTTAGAAGGGAAGAGCTTCCGGCCCTGATTGCGGAGACGCTTAAGGCGTTGAATATGCCTTCGGTAGAGCCGGCTACGGAAGAGGCTCTGGAGGATCCGTTGTTGCAGGCTGTCCGCACCCCCCAGCGTGTCTTTCCCCTGCATAGGGTGTTTCGGAAGATGATCCAGGAAGAGTGGGACGTTCCTGAATCGGCCCTTAGGGGGTCTCGGGTAATCGCTAGGTTATACCCTCTTTCGGATCAGGATCAGGATCTCTTTCGTTCTCCAAAGGTGGATGCGGCGGTCTCGGCCGTCACCAAAAAGACTACCATTCCGGTAGAGGGGGCTGTGGCCTTAAAGGATGTCCAAGACAGGCGCTTGGATACCTTGCTGAAGCAGGTTTTTGATATTAGTGCTCTCTCCATGCGGGCCTCGGTGGCGGGCGCATGGGTAGCTAGAGCCTGTCTCCGGTGGTCCCAAGCGTTACACGGGGATCAGTTGGGGGTGCAGGAGACCAAGGTAGCGCGTCTCGAGTCCGGATCCGCATATCTCGCGGACATTCATTATGACCTTATTAGAGGCCTTGCGAAGGCTATGGCCTCGGTGGTAGCGGCGCGTCGCTATTTGTGGTTACGGAATTGGGCGGCGGATTCTTCTTCGAAAGCCCGCCTTAGTAAGCTTCCCTTTCGGGGGAAGCTTTTGTTTGGTGAAGATTTGGATAAGTTGGTGAAGGATCTTGGGGAATCCAAGGGCAGGCGCTTGCCGGAGGTTAAGCTTAAGCAGGGTAAGGCGCCCGCGGGTCCCAAAGGGGGTCCTAGGGAGTTTCGTAGATATCGGCCCTTTCGGTTTGGCCAGATCCAGCGCAGCAGGTTTCCCATGCGGGGGCACAGCTTTCGGGGATTTCGGGGGGCAGGAAGGGGTTTTGCTCCCTATCAGTCCTCGGCCGTTAAGAAACCACAATGAGATGCGGCGGGCTCAGGCGGAGGTGCTGCCCGTCGGCGGTCGGTTATGGGAGTTTTATCCTGCCTGGGCCCAACTTACCACGGATCGATGGGTTCTGGAGGTCATTCGAGAGGGCTATGCTCTAGAGCTCCATCGTCCCGTCTTAGATTCCTTTGTGCTTTCCCCTTGCAGGTCTCCGCTCAAAGTCGACGCGGTGGCGGAGACGTTGGAGAGACTACTTCTGCTGCGGGCGGTGGTCCCCGTTCCCTCGGAGCAGTGCGGGTCCGGTCGTTACTTCATTTACTTCGTCGTCCCCAAGAAAGAAGGTTCCTTTCGGCCGATCTTGGATTTAAAGAGGGTAAATTGGTGTCTCAGAGTGACGCATTTTCGCATGGAAACATTGCGGTCGGTGATCGCGGCTGTGCGAGAAGGGGAGTTCCTCACCTCCTTGGACCTCACAGAAGCCTATTTGCATATTCCCATTCGCCCCGAGCATCAATGGTACCTTGAGCATCAATGGTACCTCCGGTTCGCGCTGTCCATAGGTCATTACCAGTTTCAAGCGATGCCGTTTGGACTAGCAACGGCGCCGCGGGTCTTTACCAAGATAATGGTGGTGGTGGCAGCAGCGCTGCGGAAGGAGGGCGTGTTGGTCCACCCGTATTTGGACGATTGGTTGATTCGGGTGAAGTCGAGAGAGGAGAGTGTGCGGGCCACTGCCCGGGTGGTGCAAACATTGGAAGGACTGGGCTGGGTGGTCAATCGAGCAAAGAGCAGTCTGGTTCCCTCTCAGTCTCTGGAGTACCTGGGTGCGCGTTTCGAGACGGGTTTGGGCAAGGTGTTTTTGCCGGATCGTCGAGCGCGCTCCTTGAGGGGTCTGGTCAGAAAATTCCTGGCGAGGCAGGCGCCGTCGGCGTGGCAGTACCTGCAGCTGCTGGGGACGATGGCGGCTGCGATAGAGGTGGTGCCCTGGGCGCGTGCGCATATGCGGCCCTTGCAGAGATCCCTTCTTCGGCGCTGGTCCCCTCAATCGGACCCCTTGTCCCGCCGGCTGGTGTGTTCGGCGGAGGTGTGTCAGGACCTCCAGTGGTGTTGTGGAGGACATCGTTGGCCGCCGGGGTCCCGTTGGAACCTCCTTCGTGGAGGTTGTTGACGACGGATGCCAGCTTGCTGGGCTGGGGCGCGCATTGCCAGGGAAGGTTCGCTCAGGGGCAATGGTCTCTGGCGGAGCGCAGTTACTCCATAAACCGGTTGGAATTGAGAGCGGTGGCCCTGGCTCTCCTGCAGTTTCAAAACGAGTTACATCACAGTGCAGTCAGAGTGCTGTCCGATAACACCACGACGGTAGCTTATATCAATCGCCAGGGGGGCACAGGCAGCGTGGCCCTCGAGGACGAAGCGAGCCTCCTTCTGAGTTGGGCCGAGGAGCATCTGCTAGGGTTGTCTGCGCAACACGTGGCCGGGGTGCTCAACGTCGAAGCCAATTTTCTCAGTCGTCGGAGAGTGGATCCGGGAGAGTGGGTGCTCCATCCGGAGGTCTTTTCCTTGATTGTCCAACGCTGGGGTCGTCCGATCATGGACCTCATGGCGACGTTCGACTTGGCGCAGGTGGACCGGTTTTACAGCAGAAGGCGGGAACGGATGGCGGAAGGGCTGGATGCCCTGGCGCAGGTCTGGCCGAGAGCGGGGCTGCTCTATGTGTTCCCTCCGTGGGCCCTGGTAGGTCGCGTGGTGCAGCGCATCGAGAGGCATCCGGGCCGAGTGATTTTGATTGCGCCCGACTGGCCCAGGAGACCGTGGTATGCAGATCTGGTTCGGCTACTGGTGGCGGCCCCCTGGAAGCTGCCTCTCAGACCGGATCTCTTACGTCAGGGTCCATTAAGGATGCCGGACGTGGCTCGATTCTCGCTTACGGCATGGCTCTTGAAAGGGCTAGGCTGAGGGCGCGCGGTTATTCCGCGGCGGTCATCTCGACCTTGTTGAAGGCGCGCAGGCGTTCCACGTCACTGGCTTATGTGCGGGTCTGGCGTATTTTTGAGAACTGGTGCGCAGAACGGCACTTGCAGCCTTTGCGGTCTTCGGTGCCACAAATTCTGGCCTTCTTGCAAGATGGTGTCGAGAAAGTGTTGGCGGCGAGTTCCTTGCGGGTTCAGCTGGTGGCCATTTCTTGCTTTCGGGGAAAGGTTCAGGGCCAGGTGTTGGGGATGCATGGCAACATCCGCCGTTTTTTGCGCGCAGTTCTGCTTATGCGGCCTCCGCGTTGGGCTTTGGTGCCGGCGTGGGATTTGAACTTGGTGTTGGAAGCGCTGCTTCAGCAGCCTTTTGAGCCATTGGGTTCCGCCTCCATAAAGCATCTGACCTTGAAGACGGTGTTCCCGGTGGCTATCTGTTCGGCTCGCCGCATTTCGGAGCTCCAGGCTCTTTCTTGCAGGGAACCCTATCTATCCTTTTCTGAGCACAAGGTGGTGCTGCGCACGGTTCCGGCCTTTTTGCCTAAGGTGGTGTCAGTATTTCATGTGAATCAGGTGGTGTCGCTTCCGGTGTTCGCGGGCCGTCCGGATGCTAAGTCGGATCGGCGCTTGCGGCTTTTGGATGTCCGCCGAACGCTCCGGTATAACCTGAGGGGTACAGTTTCCTTTCGTAAGTCTGATAGGCTATTCCTCTCCTTCGGGGGGCCCCGGAAGGGGGAGGCGGCGGCTAAGTCCTCTATTTCCCGTTGGTTGAAATAAACAATTGCGGGAGCCTATCTGTTGAAAGGTAGAGTAGTGCCCGCGGGGCTCAGGGCTCATTCGACTAGGGCACAGGCTACGTCCTGGGCGGAGTTCGGTTTGGTACCGGCGGTTGACATTTGTAGAGCGGCTACGTGGTCGTCGTTGCATTCGTTTGCTAAGCACTATCGGCTCGATGTGCAGGCGGCGGGTGATGGCCGTTTTGGAGAGGCAGTGCTGCGAGCTGGTTTGGCTGGTCCCTCCCATTAGATTCTTTACTGCTCTGATACATCCTCACTGGTTCCGGGACTGGAC
Organism: Ichthyophis bannanicus; assembly: GCA_033557465.1. NCBI lineage: Eukaryota > Metazoa > Chordata > Amphibia > Gymnophiona > Ichthyophiidae > Ichthyophis > Ichthyophis bannanicus. The sequence continues at coordinate 865,961,679 of CM066034.1, forward strand.
TAGAGGGACGTAAAGGAAGACGAAATTAGACTTACCTGCTAATTGTTCCTTAAGGAACTCTAGTCCAGTCCCGGATCCCACCCGAGATGTTTTGGGTTCTTTTGGGGGTCCAGTCTGCACTGCCTTCTACGATTCTTTCTGCTGTTTCGTCTATATTGTCCTGACCGGCTGAGTTCCGGTTGCAGCGCTACCTCCTTCCTCATCCTTGTTGAAAAAAAAAAAAAAAGGAAGAGGGCGTCGGGAGGAGTAGATGCCGTCTAGTTCTAGATTATTTTTTTACTGTGTTTAACTACTTATTTGTTGCTCTGCTGAGTTTGCTTTGTCAATAGGTACTGACGGTGAAGGGGCGGTCCTACTGTATATATAAGCTGAGATCATCAAAATAATGACAGGTGTCAGTCTCCAAAGCTGCTAGAGGGGATTCAAGACTCACTGGTTCCGGGACTGGACTAGAGTTCCTTAAGGAACAACAATTAGCAGGTAAGTCTAATTTCGTCTTATATGACTTTCCGTTAGTAATTTAAGGAAAGGGGTGCATGCATTTAATGTTTTGAAAAGTTGGTTCCTCTGCTGATAAACAGTATAAACTAACACATATGATCACTTTCTGGGTGCGTGGAAGGAGCTTTTTCAATATTGGGGGTAGTGCCCTACCCCACGAGATGTGCGGCTGCACTAGTTGGCATCAATACAGTAATAGTAGTAGTAGTAATATTTGTTTATGATATTTTGATAGCATGGAAAAAAATTACCCCCTTCTCTCTATCTATTGAACTTGGACAAACTAGCAGTATTGAGCAGAGATGCTTTTTGTGAAGTTGAACTGAGCTGCCGTTGGATTTCCCTGCTAAAATTGTTGATAGTCCTTGATCAAAGTTGATCGAAAGACTGAAGATGCAAGGAAGTCACAGAAGTTGGTGCACATAAACCCTGACCCTCAGTATCCCGTGGCTATGGAAAGCGACAATGACTGTATCTCCCTGGCCAGCTTAAGATATCAAAGTATAGGGTCAGAGCTGTGAGCATGGACTTTCTTTTGTGAGGCCTTGACAATTGCCACATTATCTGCCCACCATGTTATATATCATCTTGGTACCTTGTAAATACACAGGAAATCTCTCTGTTAGCTTATATATAGAGTTGTAAAACTATTAAAGAAAAGTTGGAGGATGTGGAAAATCTTCTATGCCTTTGCCACTATAGTGAGAATACCAAAGGGATGATAACAAAACTGTGTGTGTGTGTAGGCATTTATGTGGATCTTTAAAAACTAACTTTTGCTATATTAGAGTGGGAACAGGAGTTGGGGGTACAACATATTACCAAACAGTGGGAACAAATGGAGGAAGCTTTGTCTAAATCTTCCATGGCAGTTAATATTCAAGAAAACAATATTGCAGCTGCACGGTTAGATTCAATCAATATATAAAAACCCGAACAGAATTAAACAGAACAAAAGTTTATTTTTGTCGGAGCAGGCGTGACAAAGGTAGATAGAGGGAACCATCTTCCCGCTGCAACTGCTCCTTTTTAATACTTTTTAGAGTGAACAAAACTTAACACTTAGGGGCATGTTTACTAAAAACCGCAAAAGTGCGTGCCGCACAATAGCGCACAGAAAAGCGGCACTCAAACGCTCATAAACGTGTTTAAAAGCCCCGCACACATGCGATGAACCCCCGCGCATGTGCACGACACACTAACGGGCCCCGCAGAAGTACGGGCCCGCAAATGTACGATAGAGGCGTGGAACGGCTAACAGAGGGCGGAGGAAGGCTCCCGAGGGGCGGAGAGACGGGGTCAATGGGCGGGGAAGGGGAGGGGAGAGGCTCCCCGCACATTATCGGGCCCGAATTTACAATTAAAAAATAGCGCGAGTGAAACACTCGCGGTAGAGGGCATTTAAAGGGAAGAGAAACCATTTCCGTCAGCAATGTACAGGAAAACCGGGGAAACCTGCAAAACGTAAGCAGTGTGATACATGTGCACAGCACAAAAGTGAAAATAAAAATAGAAAATGACCACAACAAAAATATTAAAAATAGTAATTCAGCTGGGGAACAGTTATAGTAATGGGCAAATATAAAAACCACACCCAGGAAAGCTCCAGAAAAAAGAAATACATTTTTGAAGGGTCTACGGAGCGGAGACTCCACCAAAACTAATTGCCATCTTTGGAGCTTTCCTGGGAGTGTTCCCTATGGTTGCCCATTAATAGCACTGTTGCCCAGCTTGGTTAAAAGTATAGCCCCTGTTTTTCGTGGTCATTTCCGGGGTTTATATGCACGTATGTCACCAGACAAGGTGAATGAGCCCACAGTAAACATGTGCAGAGCAGGGTTTGCGACCCCATCCTGCCAGGTTTACCATCTCCAGGGACTGCACTGTCTCTGTGGCCACAGTGTGGTGCAGTGGACAGAGCCAGTACCTCCAAGACCAGAGGGTCACAGGCTCAAAGCCCAGCTGCAGCTACTGCCAACCCTGTCCACATATTTTTCCCACAACTACACCGTGATAGTAAGGACAAACCTTTATTGCTGAGAACATAGGCATGGTTAATACGCCTATATTTTACCACACCAAACACAGACACCATAAACAGGCACATTATCTAGAGCAGAGTCTCCCAAATGCAGTCCTGGAGGGCCAAACACCATTCAGGTTCCATGCTACCCCTAAAAAAGATGCCTGTGCTGCATATGTCTGCACCACCCCCATGGTATGCAGATGTAGCTCATGCATATTCATAGGGGACAGCATGAAGACCCGAACAGTGTCTGGAACACCAGGACTGGAGTAGGAAAACTCTGCCGTAAAGCAGCAGACAACAGGCCCAGACACACCCACACCCACACCCACAGGCCCCATTGGCCAATGCCTCCTGGAGAGGCAGGACATTGGGCCCTGCGTGCATCTCCCAGATCTAGCACCTACATACCTTAGCAATGCCACCCTACACCTGGGTACACGGTACACAGCCCTCAAACGTTTGATGTGGGTACTGGCAGATAGACAGTCCTACGTTCAGCACTGTTTGCTTCTTGAGCTCCATCAGAACAAGCTGTCTGATGCCTGCGGTGCGTGCTCCAAGTCTGGCCCCTGACAGTGTTTTCCACCCTGAGGAGTGACCCCCAGCAGTACTGTGTACCATATCCATGGCTGTACGGTGCCCAGGACTGGTGTGGTGGGCAGGGCTACTAACCTCCTCTATAGTAGCACATTGATGGCATAGGTGTGGGGGTGTGTGTCTGTCTATACAGTGTGTGGTGGCTGCAAACACCTTCCACAGCCCACACTGCCAGCACTGTTGCCAGTATTGGCCTGCCAATGTGCATAATGAGCAGCAAGGTACCATGGGTATAGCTCAGACAGGGTGGGCTGGCCAGGATGCATCTGCACAGGGCATTGGGCACTGGCTGGGACATTGTAATGGCCGGCCACCACCTACACAGACAGGGTGACCTCTGTATGTGCTGCTGGGGGATCACTCCACCCTGACTGTGCAGTGACCACAGCATGGCTAGGCACCCCCATAGTGATATATAGTATTTCTCTCATGTGATATATATGGGTGTCCTTCTGGGGGCCCAGTCACTGATGTAACTGCTTGTGTGTGCTGCCATCACAGTTCTGGGTGCATGCATTTCCACCAGGACTAAGTAACAGACTGTATTCAACTGGTCTGTGTCTTGAAGGGGTGCCATGCAGGGTGCAGTGGCTGATGGCTTGCTGCAGGAGAATATCTGACAGCGGTGGGGTGCAGCTTAACATATCCAGGCCTAATGTCTTTCTGATATTGTGTTCTGGGGGTGTATAGAGCTGCTGTGACTGCCCTGTGGGGTGTCTGTTCCCCAGTAGGGCTGGGGTTGATGGTCCACTCTACTGCCATCATTGCAGGGGGATAGAATGTGAATCCCTTGATGGGTGACCCTGTTTGCTGCCCGGGGGGGGGGTCCCCTGACTGAGACAGACAGATATATCCAGGATGTTTCTGCAGAAACAACCTATACTCACAGCTTAACACTGCTTTGGAGCTCTGACATGGCCTCTCTCAGCCATGGAGGGTGTTGTGGACCTGGTCCTGGGCGCCTCATCACACCCTCAGGGTGAGCACAGTACCCGCACAATGCAACGGCGTGTAGCTACTCTGTGCCAGTGGAACACCCGCTCAGTACACCCTACCAGGCCGGGGTGCTATGTGGGTGCACATGGACACTTCCTCCTGCCTGTTGAGGTGCATTCCCCATCTTGTGTGCATCTGTGGACAGCTGATTTGCATGTGCAGTGCATCATGGGTACGGGTGGCCTAACCCTATCCTGTCTACAACAGCAGACTGTCTGTGGGGTGACGTGCAGGCTCTCTGCAGCCAGCCAGGGGCTTGCTGTCAGCTGTAGCCCAATGGTTATGTCACTGCCTGTGCAGCCAGAGGTCATGGGTTCAAACCCACAGTGGGGCCCTTTGATAGAGCTGTCCACAGCTTTATTTTTATTTACTGTACATATGTCTATGCCGGCAAAACCACCCTCAGCTTACTATACCCATTAGGTGCCTCTGAGGGTGCTTTATAGGGCGCCCTATAGGCCACCTTATGGTTGCCATCCATATAGGGTGCACTATACATTATCCTGTGTCGCAACATACATGGTGCCCTATAGGGGACATTCAAGGGTGCCTTGGCGAACAGTGCACTGTAACAAGTGCCTTATGGGCCACCGTATGTTAACATGCTGGGAGAGTGCGTTTGCTAGTAGTGCTAACAAAATAAAATTAAAAAGCCTCCTACAGCACACCACAACATAATACATACTGCCTCAGCTAGCATTTTTCACTGGGCATTGTGAGGGATTGAACCCCTGATCCCTGCACCATTGGTCAGTGTTTTAACCATTGTGCTGTGGCTCTGTTCCTGTGCTCATGCATCAGCGCGCCGCCTTGTGCCCATCAGCGCGCCGCCTTCTGCCGCCCAAGAGGACCAGTGCGCCGCCTTATGCCGCCCATAAAGAATTGTGTGCCGCCTTATGCCGCGAAAAGGAACTGTGCGCCGCCTTATGCCGCCCAAAATGTACAGTGTGCCGCCTTATGCTGCCCCCAAAAAATTAATTAATTAGCCTCCTAAACCACTTTACCCATTACAGTTGCTGCCTCAGCTGGCCTTTTTCATTGTGCACAATGGGGGATTGAACCCATGGCCCTTGCACCATTGGTTAGTGTCTTCACCGTTGTACTACGGCTCTGTTGTTTGGTATACCCAGCAGCACGCCACTTTGCCTTCCCACGTGCTAATGTCGACCCCCGCACATTAGCGCGACGCGCACACGTCCGGTTGCTTACTCCCGGTTTTTTGCTATTTTCTGCCTGAACCGCCCACTCCTTATATGGCACAGGCACACTACCGCGGCCCCGCACGTTAGGAATGTTTAGTAAACATGCCCCTTAGCTTTTTTCCAAACCGATGAAAGGAAGTCGTGAACAACAACGTGTCATGTTTCGGGTCCTCGCCTTAATGACCCTGCTTCAGGTTAAAGAACTCCCGTTATCATCCATCTCCAATTTTTTCTGTTTAATTCTGTTCGGGTTTTTATATATTGATTGGTTTATGTATTCCTGACAAGGGCTGTATTTTTTGCTATTTATAATTAAAGCATGGTTAGATTCAGCATGTTGGGGCTTCTGATATATACGGTGGAGGGGCTGTAGGGAGTGCGGAACAATGGGTCACATTTGGTGGAAATGTTGGAGGTTGCAAGCCTTTTGGCATATGATACAATTTTGTGGGAATAGATCTGTCGTGGGATCTAGGTATTTTTCTGCTGAATAAAGGTGGGGAGTGGATTGTATAAGAAAAAGCTGGTTAAGCACTTTCTGAATGCGGCAAAGCTGATAATAGCAGCATTATGGAAAAAAAGTGAATACCCCAGCCATTCAGAAGTGACTGACTAGGTTATGGGATATACAAATATGGAATAGCTGACCACTTGTAGGCAGAAAATACTGGAAAGATGTAAGGAATAGGAGATATTACTTGAGAAATATGGCTTGCCTCAGAGTTAAAAAGGTTACCGTGAATCCTGAGATATTAGGATGGGGTTAGGAGGGATGGGAAGGGAAGAGGGGAAGGGTAGGGGAGGGGGTAGGTGGGTTGTTTTTGGTAATTTTGTCATACCTAGAGGGGTCATGTGTATGAGTCCTAGCCCAGGTGATGGCAACAATGTATTAGAATGATGACGAGATGACATTTGTTTATGTAGCCTCGTCTGGTGGTTTAAAAAAAAAAAGTTGACCACGGAGTTCAAATATTGGTCCAATTATTGTTAATTATTTGACAGCTTTTCTTTATACCTCTATCTGGAAGCCAAAACAGCTTACAATTAACATGAATGTGCAGAAAATTACAGAGAACATTGGGCCCAATATTAATTTACCCAGATCTTTGAAGGGCTATGTACCAATGGGCGCATAGCCCTCCTTGCCGACCTCCAAACTGGATATCCAATGCTGCAGCAATGGCATTGAATATCCGGTGATCACTGCCAAAGTCGAAAGCTGCTGAACCTAACCGTGCAGCTGCGTTATTGGTTGCTGCCCAGTTAGCAATCGGTGCCTTAAAGATAGGCAAGGGTTTTCCTCGCCTATCTTTAAGGTACTGATTGCTAACTGGGCAGCAGCCAATATCGCTGCTGTAAGTTAGCGCCATTCTCCACCTCTGCCCTCATACACCCCAACATGCCCCAATGCTAACCGGATCACATCGGGGTGCATAGGGGACATATGGGGATATTCAATGGCACTAACCGTGTATGTGCCGTTGAATATCCCCATCTAAGACATTTACACGGTTTATTGGGCTGTAAACCATGTAAATGCCCTTTGAAAATCAGGCCCATTATAACTTAGGGTTTTAATACAACCAACCAATTAACTATTTACGTTTGTCAAGTTTGAGGACAGTATCAGAATTCAAGAAAGCATGGGACAAACACAGAAGATCTCTAAAGGAAAAAAAGGGACTATAGTAGTTGATATGGAAGGGCAGACACGATTGACCATATGGTCTTTTTTCTGACGACATGTTTCTATGTAAGTTGAATTAGTGATAGACGATTGAGAAGGGGCAAGTACAGTAGGTGTCCATTTGCTTATTTATAAAGGCACAGAAGCACCTACCTGTCTTTATAAAATACTAGTGGTAAACTGGAAGAATTAGTGGGAAGATATAGAGAACGGTCATAGGATTATGGGGTATGTTTACTAAACTGCGGTAACGTTACATAACATGCGTTATGTAACGTTAACAATCGTTAAGTAACGTTAACGCGCGTTATGAGACGTTAACAATCGTTAACGTCTCATAACGCGCATTAACGTAACAACGATCGTAAAGATCCGCGGCGCGGTAAAACACCGCAGAAGGTGGAGAGAGGGCAGAGAGAAGGGGTCAATGGGCGGAGTGTGGGCAGGGAGAGACCCCTTTCACACCAACGTGCTGATCTGAAGAGCTGAATCCTAACGCGATTGAAAACCTGCCGTTAGATGCACATTTGCAGGGGAGAGAAATCATTTAAGTGTCAGCAATGTACAGCATAGGCAGGGAAACCTACAAAAAGTGATAAGTGTGATACATGTGCACAGAACAAAAGGGCAGATAAACATTGAAAATTGCCTCAACAAACTGGAAAAAAGCCTAAACAAGCTGGCCAATAGTGATAATATTGGGAAATAGCAAAAAACACTACCGAGAAAGCTCCCAAAAAAAGATATTAATTGTGGAAGGGTCTATGCTCTGTCCCCCGACAAGGTGAATGATCCCACAGTGAAATAGCGCTGATCAGGGCTGTCCCTTGTTATTGGACAGGTGTCCTATGGCGTGCACATGTTGTGCACAGCAGGGTGGGCATGTTGGAACGGGCAAGTGGACAGATGCTGCAAAAGGGGATACAGAGGGCCGCAGGCGGCACATGCTGTAGTGCAGCTGGGCCACAGTGCAGACTAGGGTGATGCCTAGGTGGCCCATACAAATGCTGAAACAGCAGAGCAGCCAGACAGCAACTGATGAAGGCTGTGATAAGGAAGCTTATCATAGCTCAGGAAGGGGCTATAGAAAAGGTGAAGTGTCTCTGAACAAGCAACCTGTCAGTGCTGGTAGAAATGAGAAAACAGAATTTTGCCATAAAAGACTACCAGTCCCAGAATGCACCAGGTTTCCAACAGCCATGAGAGGACCTGAAGTGAGAAAACGTGTGTTCAATCAAAAGGGCTATGAGGTAATCCCTAAGCACTCATCTCAAAGGGCAGGGCCTGATTCAGCACAGCTGCGCTGTATTAGGGAGGAGCACTCATCAAGGCAGAATAAGAATAGAGTTTATTCTACAGATGATCATCTTGATCTTCTTCATGATCACCTTGGATATGCAGAGAAGGATCATCAGTTTCATCTGAAGAATCAGCAGAAGCAGAAGCCAAACCGAACGGATAGAGAAGGAAAGAAACCTTCGGGAAGGAAGAGGAGAAAAGCCTTTGAGAGGTCTAGAAGAGTCCAAGGCAGTACGTATACTGGGAGGTATTCCAAGAGCCAGCATAGACCATTGGACTGGGAAAAGCCAGAGGAATGGTGTTGCAGAGATAGGAATCACCAGAGGCTACCTGTGAGGGAGACGGCTGCACGTGGAAGGGACTCTAAGACCTATGCCAAGAGGTATGTGAAGAGAGATCCAGTGTCCAGGGATCAGGATTGGAAGGCTGGACATAAGAACTGGACTACATACTGGCCAGGCTATATAGAGAGGAACTATAGCAGTAATGGAAGCTCAGGTTTGAACACTGATCTATGCCCTAGCTATAACCTTGAAAGACAGCAGGGAAATAAGTGTTCTCCTGAAAGTGCTCCATTGAGAGATTCATCTGGGCTAATTCATGATAGTGAACCGATGCTTGTTGATGAAGGGGGAATAATAGCAGATGAAAATACAGTTTATATGGACTGCTCTCTATCCAAACTCATTTGGTAATTTTCTGTTTCAAAGCATAGCAACCATCATAAAGAAATACAACTTGTTCTTTATTCCACTAAGAAAAGCTCCTGAAGCAAGATTTGACTCACACAGTATAAAGCCAGCCAGCTAAAGGGTTTCAGCTGGATAACTGATAGCAATTGAGCTACACCTAATTGCTTGTGAGCTAGGAGAGAATTACTTCTGGATCTGTGTGGAAAGTAAACAGAAGTTAACCTTATAAGAACAGTTTATATATGTTAAACAGAAGAGCTGAAAGAGAGGATCCCTGGGGTACACCCTGTTGTTGCTGGAAAGGATCGGAGGTTGAAGATCCTATCCGCACCTGTTGCCAGCGGTTGTTTAGGTAGGATCTACACCATTCCCAAGCTGATCCCTGGACTCCCTTTTCTTTAAGACGATGAAGAAGTTGTGCATGGTTAACCGAGTCGAAAGCTGCTGAGATGTCAAGGAAGATGAGGATGAACCCATTTTCAATTTTGTCAATCCCTCTTGATAAGGTGTTGATGAGTAGTGTGAGAAGGGTCTCTATGCCATGTGTTGGCAGGGATCGAGAGGAGCTGAAGTATCTATATGCTGTTGCAATTGGATTTGTACCACCTTCTCGATGATTTTGGCTAGAAGGGGTATACTTGAAATTGGACGATATGAATCAGTTTTTGCTGGGTCGAGTTTATTGTTCTTCAGGAGAGGGCGTATTGAAGTTTGCTTGAGAGATGATGGGAATGATCCGGTTGTGAAGGAGAGTTGCATGATAAGGGCAAGTATGGGGCTCAGTTCAGCACGCATTGTTCTGATCCAGTAGGCAGGGCATGGATCGTTTGGGGCTGTGGTAGTATTCAAGGTGGCAATAAGGTCAGTGATGGATTTCACTGTGGGAGCGACAAAATTTTTTAGAGGCTGAGTAATTGAGATGGGGTTAGGTATACAACTTGGTGTGGAGTTCGTGTTAATGGATTTGGATTGAAGATAGTCGGCAAAAGCCTGAGGTTGAATTGATATTGTTTGGTTGGAGGATGGTGCCTTGGTTAAGGATTTGGTGATGTTAAAGAGGTCACGTGGTTTGTTCAGTGATCGGAGGAGGGTTTCTGTATGGTGTTCCCTCATCTTTTCAGCTATTTTCTCCCGGTGATTCTTTAGGGCATTTTCGTAATCCATTTGGTCAAGTGGAGCACGTGATCTGCGCCATTTTCTCTCTTGTTTTCTTAGATTCTGGAGGGATAGTCGTAGTTCAGTGGAGAACCATGGTTTTGTGTTTCTACTTTTTAGTGCTGTGCTGGATGCTGGTGGTCTTACTGAGGAAGGTAGATGTGAAGAGGAGTTCAGGGTGTTGTACCAATTGTTGATCAGTTCATCAAGGTCATTGGTTGGTAGACAAAGGGTTGGAAGAGTCTGGCTGATGAAGTCATCCTTGTTGAGCGTTTTGAAACGGGCTGTTGGTCCTGATGAGATTACATTTGTATGTCTTGCTGGGATACTGTTTTGCTGATATGGGACTTGGAAGGATAATAAATCATGATCAGACCATGGGACAGGGGTATGAGATAGCTTAAAGTTGGTGTTCGCTGTAGACTGAGGCGCGAAAATGAGGTCAAGGGTGTTACCCTTGAGGTGTGTAGGGGAGCTAACTAACTGCGAGTAGTTGAGGTCAGCCATGGCATCAAGGAATGTGGTAGAGTGGCTATGGTGAAGTGAAGAGAGGTTAAAGTCACCCATTAACCAGTTGGATTTGTGTGGGCTTTCTGGGTTGCAGGCAAGCTCTATTATATTAGATAAATCTTCTGGTGGTGAGGATGGGGCTCTATATATGAGATTTAGGATGATATGTTTGTTAGCTATAGTAACTAGGTCCATGTGTGTGGTACTCCTGGTGGAAAGTAATCTAAATTGAAGGTTAGTTCGTGAAAGAATGAGAACACCACCTCCTCTTCGGTCTGCTCTGTGACATGTGTGTATTGAGTATTCTGGGGGAATGAGTTGGTTTATAAGGACATTGTCTGTGTCCGCTAGCCATGATTCTGTGACCAGGAGGATGTCTAATTTCAGCTTTGTGATGAGATCTGTAATGGCTGGCCACTTTTTACGTACTGAGCGGGCGTTGATGAGTGCACAGTTTAAGTTAGCATGTGAGGGAACAGGATTGGGTTTAGAACTACTAACAGTGTTAAGGGAGATATATAGTAGATGAGAGTGCCTAACATGGTGTGGTTGTGGAGCTGAGTGATGATAGGAGGAATGATATTTTCTTCCTAGTCCATGTAATATGGGGATCTTGTGTGAGGTGGTAGGGAATGCTGCTGTGTTTTGGGTGGTGTGTGTTAACAGATAGAGGCTAACTAATGCAAATAGAGAGAGAGCCATGGTTACAGCAATGGGAGGATACAATGTAAGGTAATACGGTCTTTAGAAAGAGTAAATGCAGATTAACTGGTTAGGTACAGAACAGTGGAGATAGGTGAACAATTGTATCAACGCAGGCCTATCAAGTAGGAACAATGTATTCTGTTAACTAGATACAGTAGCAAATCTTATTTTAGGGAGGTCTGTTTGTAACAGAGTAACAAGGAGTGAACTTTTCTAGTATATTAGGTCTACTGTTACCTTATAGATGGGGTAGAAGTGGGTTACCTAGGTAAGTTGTTAGGGTGTATCAGAGTCTCAGGTTATTATTCTGATGGTTTCTTGGCGCAGGAGTCAGATTCTGTTGCAGGTGAGAGTTCTAGCTTCCTTCGTAGGGTTGCTGACGTGCCACTGCCTAAGGGCCACGCCAAAGGGCCCTCTGGCGAGGCCCTCAGGCGCGGGCCCGCAAGGCGCGGGTGCGCTTGCCGGCGGCCCCTTTAAAGAGGCTGCTGGTACCTCCCACAACCCGGATTGGGCTGGAGTGCAGGAGCGGGAAACCGAAGCTCCCCCTGTGCTCTACCCCGACCGGGGAGCTAAACAAATGGCTGCTGGCTGATTTTGGGATTCTCTCCTGCCCGCGGCACCTTTAGATACGCCGCCGGGACCTCCCACAACCCGGATTGGGCTGGAGTGCAGGAGCGGGAAACCGAAGCTCCCCCTGTGCTCTACCCCGACCGGGGAGCTAAACAAATGGCTGCTGGCTGATTTTGGGATTCTCTCCTGCCCGCGGCACCTTTAGATACGCCGCCGGGACCTCCCACAACCCGGATTGGGCTGGAGTGCAGGAGCGGGAAACCGAAGCTCCCCCTGTGCTCTACCCCGACCGGGGAGCTAAACAAATGGCTGCTGGCTGATTTTGGGATTCTCTCCTGCCCGCGGCACCTTTAGATACGCCGCCGGGACCTCCCACAACCCGGATTGGGCTGGAGTGCAGGAGCGGGAAACCGAAGCTCCCCCTGTGCTCTACCCCGACCGGGGAGCTAAACAAATGGCTGCTGGCTGATTTTGGGATTCTCTCCTGCCCGCGGCCCCTTTAGATACGCCGCCGGGACCTCCCACAACCCGGATTGGGCTGGAGTGCAGGAGCGGGAAACCGAAGCTCCCCCTGTGCTCTACCCCGACCGGGGAGCTAAACAAATGGCTGCTGGCTGATTTTGGGATTCTCTCCTGCCCGCGGCACCTTTAGATACGCCGCCGGGACCTCCCACAACCCGGATTGGGCTGGAGTGCAGGAGCGGGAAACCGAAGCTCCCCCTGTGCTCTACCCCGACCGGGGAGCTAAACAAATGGCTGCTGGCTGATTTTGGGATTCTCTCCTGCCCGCGGCACCTTTAGATACGCCGCCGGGACCTCCCACAACCCGGATTGGGCTGGAGTGCAGGAGCGGGAAACCGAAGCTCCCCCTGTGCTCTACCCCGACCGGGGAGCTAAACAAATGGGTTTGATCCCACTGTGGTGTAATTTGGTAGGGGTGTCTGAAGCATTACCTTTTATAATTTAAAGTAATGCTGCCAGCAAAAACACCCTCACAGTGCTGTAACCTCAAGGTGCCTCATAAGGCGCCCTATGAAGCGCCCTATAAGGTGCCCTATAGGCAACAGTATATATGCCTAGGCCAACAGTGCACTTTATAATGTGCCCTCTGGAGTGCCTAATAGGGCACCTTATGTGGCCCCTTAGGTTATGGCCCTGTGAGGGTGTATTTGCTGGCAGCACTAATTAAAATTACAAAACAAAATGCCTCCGACAGCACTGATTTAAAGGAAAGGGTAATATCTCAGCCAGCTTTACTCATTAGAGCCACAGGAGGATTGAACTCATTAACCCTGCACCATCAGTCAGTGTATTAACCATTGTGCTACAGCTCTGGATGCCTTACTGGGCTCCTTTTCATGCGCCTTATAGGGCACCCTGTTGGGCTACTGTCTGTAGCTACTCTGTGCCAGTAACGCACACGGTCAGTTCCCCCTATCAGGCCGAGGTGCTGTGGGGGTGCATACCCCATCTTGTGGTCATCTATAGACTGCTGATCTGCATGTGCAGTGCACCATGGGTATGGGTGGGTTAATCCAAATCCTGGTATCCACAGCAGACAGTTTGTGTGGTGACCTGACATCCTTCAGTAGCCAGGCAGGGGTTTGTTAGTAGCACTGGAGATGTAGCCCACTAGTTACGTCACTGCCTGTGGGGCCAGAAGTCATGGGTTTGATCTCACAGTCAGGTTATTTGGTAGGGCTGTCTGCGGCATTTTCTTTTTTTAATTTAAATTGGTTCTGCCAGCACAGACACCCTCACAGTGCTGTCTCCTTACGGTGCCTCATCAGGCGCCCTATAATGCGCACTGTAAAGCACCCTCTAGGGCGCCCTGTAAAGCGCCCTATAAGGCATCTTATGGGGTGCCCCATAGGGAACATTATAGGTTGTCTTGGTGGACAGTGCCCTTAATAATGTGCCCTCTGGAGTACCTTATAGGGCGCCTTATGCGGCACCTTAGGTTTTGTGCTGCATGTCCAGCGTGCCACCGTGTTACAGCGTCTCACCCACCGGTGGTGCCTTTGATTCCCACACCAATTATAACAGACCCAATAGGTCGCATTGCTATGGATACAGTAGGCCCATTAGTCAAAACACCCCGAGGTTTCCAATACATCCTAGTTATGGTAGATCAGGCAACAAGGTTTCCCTGGGCCATGCCATTAAGGAATGTTTCTGCTAAAACGATAGCTTTAGAGCTAGTCAAATTGTTTTGTGAAGTAGGATTCCCAAGAGAGTTGTTGACTGACCGAGGGTCCAATTTTGTATCCAAATATTTGGCCCAGGTCTGGGATGCCTTTGGCATTCATCATGTAAAAACCTCGGCCTACCATCCTCAGTCAAACGGTTTGGTGGAGAGATTCAACCAAACTCTCAAACAAATGTTGAGAAGAGGGTTAGCAGGAGATGTAAAAAAATGGGATATTTTATTGCCCTTTGCCTTATATGCCTGCAGGGAACGAATTCAGGTTTCCCTAGGTGTAACCCCATATGAATTGATGTATGGTAGGGCCCCACGTGGTTTGTTAGATATTTTGAGGGAACAATGGATAGATCCTGAACCAGAGAATCAGGAGGTGCCACAGTTTTTACATGACTTGAGAGCACGTTTAAAAAGGACCTCGCAGGTTGCTGAGAAAAACCTGCAGGACAGTTAAGTGCGCCAAAAAGGGTGGTATGACAGGAAGGCCAAAAGCCGCCAATTAAACATTGGTGAAAAGGTTTTGGTTCAAGTAGCAGGTACAGCACCAAAATTTGAAGTACAGTGGAAAGGGCCATGGAAGGTTGTTAAGACAGGTGAGCCCAGTATCTTATGTGGTGGAAAACACAAGAGGTCGTAGACAGACCTACCACATTAATGTACTTAAATCTTGGAAGGAGAGGCCTGTAAATAATGATGTCCCTAAAACAAGCCAAGAAGTAGGTGAGCGTCCAAAAGATAATACTCTCGTAGGTATTACGGACTGTAGGAAGAAGGTTTCACAATTGGCACCAGTCCGTAATAACTTAAGCAGAGGGGTATGTGATAAGGAAGCTTATCATAGTTAAGGAAGAAATAATACAAGAGGTGAATTGGCTCTGAATAAGCAACCTGTGCTGGCTGGTAAAAGCACTAAAACAGAGTGTTTACCTAAAAGACTACCAGACCCAGAATGCACTGGTTTACAGAAAGACTCTAGGAGAGCTGAAATAGGGAAACGTGTGCCTAATCAGAGAAGCAATGATGTAATCCCTAATCACCCATCTCCTAGGGCAGGGCTTGATTCAGAACACCTGGACTGTGCTAGGGTGGAGTGTCCATCTAGGCACTTTAAAGCTAGAAGAAATTCTTCAGACAGACAGCAAAGAGAACACAGAGAGCAAGGCTGGCAAAGACAGCAATGGCAAGAGAAGGAGAGACAGAGCGTGATCAGAAGGAAGAACAGCATGACGTCCAGGAGGTCTAAGAAAGAAGCCCAAGGCAGTACGTATGCTGGGAGAGATTCCTGGGGCAAGCATTCTTCATTGGACAGGAAGAAACCAGAGGCTTGGAGATATACAGCCAGGAACCCCCAGACAGCACCTGTTAAGGAGACGGCTGCATCTACAGAAAGAAGGAGCTCTAATACCTATTTAAGGAGGTATGGGAAAAGAGACCTAAAGTCCAAAGATTCTGACTGGAGAGCTGGGCACAGAAGCTTTGCTACCTACTGGCCAAAATACCCAGAGAGGAAACCTAATGACAACGTGATCTCAGGTATGAACTCTGATCTGTTCCCTAGCTTTGCACAAGGAAGACAGCAGGGAAACAGTTTCTATCCTGGTAGAGATCAGTTAGAGAATTCCTTTGAGCCAGTGTATGAAAGTGATCCTATGATATTTCAAGAGCAAGGGGAAATATCAAATGAGAAAGTGGAATGCATTGATTGCTCTCTTTCTAAGCTGCTGTTCTAAAGTAATCCTCAGTTAAGGATCAAACACCAAAAGGAACTGTACTGATTTTTAGCTTCCCAGAAAAGTCTCTTTGAGAGAAAGCTTTGGGGAAAGTTGGAACCATGTGCAGGGTGGACCAGCAATGGTTTGCAGCTGGTTAAGCACCTGTGATTAGGGCAAGGCACAAGTGCACGTGGGACTTTGTAAGAAAACCTCTTCACTGTGTGAAAGGAAGAAAGCTGTTTTTTTTGATAAAGAGAATTTTCCTTTTGGGTTTATTTTTCATTCCAGCACTGCTAAGAAAGTTTATTAGCAGGGGCTAGAAGAAAGACCTTTTCTGTTACATCAAGGTCTTTACTAAGTTGTTGCATAAGTAATTCAGTTGCCTTATTTGTTTTGTTTCCTGAATACAATTCCTGAAGAAATTATCCTGTTGATGTTACCAAGCATATCTGTGTGAGGGAATAACACCCCATAAATAAAATCTGATTTCTGCATTACACTCGAGCAACTACAATTCTTTATTCTTGTTAAACGGCTAGTTTTGTGTGATTGAACTACAACACCCACAATCCTTTGCAAGTCAAGTAAATTCCTGTCTTTGCCAAGATTGTGGAACTTTCACAACAAGCACCCCCGTTTACAGTATATATGCATGTAATTTACATACTAATATTTATATCTGCTCCCAAGCAGACATAAATGTCTGTAGCTTCAATATAGCCACTAATTCTGCCAGTTTATCACTAGTATTTTATAAAGACAGGTAGGTGCTTCTGCGCCTTTATAAATAGGCTAAAAATAGACACCTACTGTACTTGCTCATCTCCAGATATTTACACGTGTATTTTGCTTTTTTCTCTTCCCTCTCACTGCTGATCAGCCAACTTGATTAACGACATCTTGTTTAAAAAATATGTCTGTGCTTTCTGATCTGGCCGCAGGTTGTCATAAGAACTACTATACTGAGTCAGACCAAAGATCCATCAAGTCCAATGTCCTGTTTCCAACAGTGGCCAATCCAGGTCACCAGTACCTGATATATCCCAAAAGTAGCCCGTTCCCTGCTACTTATCCCCAGGGATAAGCAGTGGTTTTCTCTTGGACTACATTAATGGTTTGTAAACTTTTCCTCCAGGAATTTGTTCATACCTTATTTTTTCAACTCTGTTACACTGCCTACTTTTACCACATTTGTTGGTAGTGAGTTCGAAAGACTAATATGTCAAAAGAAAATATATTTCCTCATGTTGCTCTTAAACATACTACTTTGTAGCTTCATGGTGTGATCCCTAGTCCAGGCCTCGGCAATTTTTTTATTTTTTTTTATTTAGAAGCCAGTGGCTGTGATCGCCTTGTGGCTCCCTCCCCCACCTTCTTTCTCCATTGATGTTCTTCCATTTGCAAACTTATACGTGTCTGAGGACAGTGGAGGAGTTTGAAGAGAGATGATAAAGGGTATCTTGTTATGGTAGCAGGGGTTGAATGAGGTCATCTTTAGACAGAAATATATATAGATAGCAAGTGTCGTGTGTGTGTAGTGCAATGGTGGATTTGCCTGTCTGTGCATGAGATGTGGCAGTGGGTGCTGCACAGAGTTGTAGTGCATGTATGTGTGTGCGTGTGTGCGCTGCAGACCTGGGAAGCCTATGTGTGTTTTTGTGTATATACCCTTTGTGTCCTTTTGTCCCCCTGTGTTCATCCCTTTAACCTCTAAGCCTTGCACCCTTCTCTCTCCCCTTCGACACCTCCCCACACCCTGCCCTGCACCCCTCCCCCATCCTCCTTCCTTTTTTTAAATCTATTGTCCCTTTACATTTTTGCTGCCTCACTTCTCTGCTCCCCTCTTTTAATCTCCCCCCCCCTTACAGGCCCCAGGAGTGGAGTAATAACCAAGAGACCAAGGTTTGATTCCCACTAGCACACCTTAACCCTCCATTGCCTTGGTAAAAAAAAGGCCTAACAATCTACTTCTGGTCATACTTTGCCAAAAACAAAACAAAAAAAAACCAGGCTGCTGGGTCAGCACTGACTTGATGGCACTTAAAAAGAAAGCCCCAATCCAGCTTCCCTTTACCTGGGGGCAGCCAGCTACCTCCAAGCTGCAATTGCAACCTTCCCTTCATGTTCTGCCTGCAGGAATTCAATCACCCACAGGCAAACAGAAGGGGCCTTTGCTTGCTTCTCTTCTGCTTGCAGGGGATAGGATCCCTATAGGCAGCCTGCTGTCTTCTGGGTCATGATTGCGCCCCCCCCCCCCCGCCATTTCTGCCTGTGGGAGATTATATCCCTGTGGGCAGATAGAAGGGTTTTTTTTTTTTTTGCCCATGATTACATTTTTTAAAAGGGGGGGGGGGGGGATAACAAAATCCCTGGCACTAGGTGCAAATTTCTGGTTGCCATGATGACCTGGCACCTGGGATTTGTCAAGTCCTGCCTTAATCCTTATATTTTTTGAAAGAGTGAACAACCGATTCCTGTCTGCCCATTCCACTTCACCCAGGATTTTATAGACTTCTGTTGTATCTCCCTTCAGCCATATTATTTCAGGCTGAATAACCCTAATCTCTTTACCATTTCCTCCTAGAAGATTTGTTTCATCTCCTTTATCATTTTGGTTGCCCTTCTCTGTGCCTATTCTAATGCCGCTATATAATTTTTGAGATGCGGAGACCAGAATTGCACACAATACTCAAGGTGCAGTCATAACATGAAATGATACAGAAGCATTTTTAAAGGGGGGGGGGAGAAAATCCATGGCACAACCAGTGGGGCACTGTGATACCTGGGTACAAATTATATCGCAATTATAGAGTAGATCAAATTGGTGGAGGGGTTGCACTCTGTTAGAGAGGGCATGGAGTCACGCAGGATTAAAACTTTGAAAGAAACAAAATACCTTGTAGAATCTCTATGGATTTAAATTCCTTGTAAAAAGGAGAAGGCAATGTCAGTGGGGGGGGGGGGGGTGTACTACCTACTGCCTAACCAGAATGAACAAATGGATGATGAAATGCTCAAAGAAATCAGAGAAGCTAACAAAAGCTACAACACAGTAATAATAATGGATGATTTAAATTACCCCAGTATCGAATGGATCACTGTCACGGCAGGACATTCTAGAGAGAAAACGTTTTCTAGATGAAATAAATGACTGCTATTTGGAGCAGTTGGTTCATGAACTAACAAGAGGGGAAGCCATTTTGGACCTAGTCCTTAGTGGAACACAAGATCTGGTGCAAGAGATAAGAGTGTCGAGGCCACTTGGCAATAGTGATCATAGCATGATTGTATTTGATTTAATAAATGGAGGAAGGATGGCAAGGAATTCCACAGGTACTACCTTTTAACTTTCAAAAGAGAGACTATGATAAAATTAGGAAAATGGTTAAGAAAAAACTAAACAGAGTCGCTACAAAGGTTAAAGATTTACATCAAGCATGGGTGTTTAAAAATAATATCTTGGAAGCCAAGACCAGCTGTATTCCATGCTTTAAGAAAAGTGGAAGGAAGTCCAAAAAACTGCCAGCATGGTTAAAGGTGAGGTCAGAGAGGCTGTTGTAGCCAAAAAAACATCTTTCAGGAAATGGAAAAAGAAGCCAAATGACGAAAAACTGGAAACAACATAAGCACTGGCAAGTTAGAGGCAAGGCATTGATAAGGCAGGCAAAGAGAGAATTCGAAAAAAATCTTGTGGAAGCAAAAATGCATACAAAAACTTTTTCAAGTACATTCATAGCAAAACACCTATAAGAGAGTCAGTAGGCCATTAGATGATGGAAGGGTAAAAGGAGCACTAAGAGGGGACAAGGCCATAGTGGAGATACTGAATGAATTCTTTGCTTTGGTCTTTACTGAAGATGTAGGGAAGTTACCCATGACTGAAATAATATTTAAAAGTGATGCATCGGAAGAATTGAAAGAAATATCAATAAACCAGGAAGATGTATTACAACTATTTGATAAACTAAAGAGTAGCAAATTACCTGGACCGGATGGTATACATCTGAGAGTGTTGAAAGAACTGAAATATGAGATTGCAGACCTACTATTAGTAATATGCGAACTATCCTTAAAATCATTTGTAATACCTGTCGTCAGCACTTCCTGGTGGCCAGTGGCTGTAAGGGTAGGCTGAGCATTTTTATTGTTTCAAGGAGGAAAGGGCTCTTTAAGGCCAAGTGCAGGTTGGTCTTTGTAGTCCAGCTCCTTGTATGAACAAATTGTATAAGCCAAATAGAGGGTATTAAGGCTTGTATTTCCCCTTTAACGCAAAGGCTCAGTAAGGCACAGAAATAAAGAAAGTCCTTTCTTTCAGGGTTCCACCAAACATAAGCAAGAAGAAAAACTGTTACAAGTTTCACAGTTGATTGTAGAGATTAACTAAAAAATTCTCTTACTTCAGTGCAACTTAAATAAGCAAAACAGTTCTCTGGCACTTAGCACAAAACATGAGCATTCTCAAAGCAAAAAGGTCTGTTCAATTCACAGTTCTGCTAATGACTCAAGGATACTAGCAATACACAAGGTACAGTCCATTAATTAATCTGGAGGCATGGGAATAGGATTCTCTAGGTCTATTTCCATGGACTCTGGGTCACTGGCCTCTCCCTCTGAATTGGATATTTCCCTTGCTGCTATACTTTCCCATACTTTGTCTCTGTTTGTTGTTTCCAATAGGGCTGTTCTAAGGTTCCCAAATGAATATGGCCTGTTCTTCTGCCCTTAAATACTGCGTTGTAAAACTCTGACTTGTTTCCTTTTTTCCCCCACTGAGCATCTGTTTCACCAGAGCTTCTAGGAGATAAACTTTCTTCTATAAATGAAGTGGCACCATACCTGGGCTTCCTCCTGTAGCCGGTATAACTGGAGCTTTCTCTCTGAGGCACCTCTCTCTGGAGACAGGTTTTCTCTTGGAACCTTCTGAGCAGTGCTTGACCCTTCTGTAGTTTAGGAAAACCTGTTGAGGAATCAGGATTTCCTTGCTTCTGGGTAAAGGTAGCTCTGCTATCAGAACCTTTCCTTCTTGTACCTCTTAATCCTGATTCATACTCCTCCGGTGAGCATAGGCCTCTCTCAAAGCATGGCTTTCTCCTCCCAAGCTCTTTATTTATTTATTTACTTCTCTTATATACCGCGCTATTAAAATCAGTGCGGTTTACAATTGAACAAAAAACATACTGCAATGTCACACGACAATTGAGTTTTTACATTGAACATGGACGAGATAACCTGGAGGTAACAGGGGTAACTAATTACAGAGTAATTATTCATGGAGTATGGTGAGAAATTATACATATAGTATGGTGAGAAATTATACATATAGTATAGCTTAGTTTCAACATATCAACTTATCATATTTATAAGAGGTTTAATCAATAAGATGTGTGATCAGTACCAATAATAAATAAGAGAGGGGATATGGTGGTAGAGCTAGTCATTTTCTTTATGGTGTTGGATTTTGGGTGGGGTGGAGTAGGGTGTAGGATGTGAGGATGGGTGGTTGTTTCTGGGATTGGATTCTGGGTAATGGATGAGGAAAAGGTGTTGTTTGAGGGCTTTTCTAAATGACAATAGGTCTGGGGTGGAACGGAGCTCAGTGGGGAGGGCATTCCAGGTCATGGGTGCAAATAGGGAGAAGGCTCTATTGGCAGTAGTCTTTTTGCACTTAGTTAGAATGTTGGGGATCTCTAGAGTGTTTGCTTGATTAGATCTCCTGATCCTGTTGAACGGCCGTCTTTGAATGAGTTTGCTGATGGGTGAGGTGATCTGGTTCCTTAGGGCTTTGAATGTTAGTACTAGTGACTTATACTGGATTCTAGCCTGAAGTGAAAGCCAGTGGAGATCCATCATGACTGGGGTTATATGTTTAGCTCTTGATGTACCTGCAAGTACCCTTGCTGCAGCATTCATTGCAAGGCGAAGAGGTCCTAGTGTTGACTGAGGGAGGCCTCTGTGGCCCTTTGCTACTGAGTCTCTCTCCAGACTGACTCTCCTCGAGCTGTCTTTCTTTCTGACTTTCTCTGCTCCTTTTCCAGCACTTACTGTTCTGGGCGTTCTGCTTGATCCAGCTATGCTGCTTAGACTGGAGTCGTCACTCCTTCCATCTGAAGTGCTTCTCCTGGCAGTCTCTCTCTGGACTGTCCCTCTCTGGACTGCTTTCCTCCAGACTGCTTCCCTCTGGACCAGTTCCCTCTGAACTGGTTCCTTCTGCTGGCCTGCTTTCCTCTGGACCGGTTCTCTCTGGACTAGTTCCTCCTGCTGGCCTGCTTTCCTCTGGACCGGTTCTCTCTGGACTAGTTCCTCCTGCTGGCCTGCTTTCCTCTGGACCGGTTCCCTCTGGACTGGTTCCTCCTGCTGAGCTGCTTTCCTCTGAACTGCCTTTCTCTTATAAAGGCACTCTACCTTTGAGTTTCCCGGGCTTGTCGTCAGGTGCAGCTGATTAGCTCTTACACAATCAGTGGCTGGGTGTGTTAACTCAGCCTCAGTAGTTTTGCTCCTGCTCCCTCTAGCTGGGCTGCAAGGTAATTGCATCCTCTGCACATCAACAGCTCTGTGAAAGACAGGGTTTTTTTCTAAGTCTGCACTCTCAGTAGCTTCAGCTTCATGACATACCTAAAGATTAGCGAATGGCCAATGCAACGCCAGTTTTTAAAAAGAGTCTCAGGGTGATCTCGGAAACCACAGACTAGTGAGCCTAATGTCAGTAGCGGACAAAATGGTAGAAACTATTATAAAGAACAAAATTACTGAGCATGTAGATAGTCATGGTTTAATGGGAGAAAGCCAATATGGCTTTAGCCAAGGGAGGTTTTGTCTTACTAATCCTGTTATAGTTTTTTGAAGGTGTGAATAAACAGGTAGACAAAGGTGTGAATAAACAGGTAGACCAAGACAAACCACCCATCTGGGCAGCAGCAGAATGGGATAGTGTTGACGGCGGAGGATCACATTTTTGTGACAACGGCAACAACACCAAACTTAAACTGCACGGAAGAAAGGCCCGGCAATCTACTTCTGTATCTTGCCATGAAAATCCAATGGATAGTTACAACAAAACAAATTGTGCTATGGTGCTGGAAGATGAGACCCCCAGGTCGGAAGGCACTCAACTAGCTACTGGGGAAGAGCTGAAGACTTTTCAGAGTAAAGCCAGCATTTATGATGTGGTTGGATCAAAGCCCTCGGGAAGTCTGACTGCTGATGTAGCTGCGCATGAAATGAGAGTCAGAAGCTGTAAAGATGTCTTACACATTGGAACATGGAACGTACGAAGCATGAACCAAGGGAAGTTGGAGGTGGTCAAGAATGAAATGGAACGTGTACAACTTGATCTGTTGGGTGTCAGCGAACTGAAATGGACTGGCATCGGGCACTTTGCATCAGATGATCACATGGTCTACTATGCTGGAAATGAAAGACAAAGAAGAAATGGTGTTGCATTTATAATAAAGAAGAAACTTGCAAGAACTGTAATGAAATACAATGCAGTCAGCGAACGCTTAATCTCTATTCGTCTACGAGGATTGCCTATCAACACAACTATAATTCAAGTATATGCCCCAACAACAGCTGCAGAAGAGAATGAAATTGAAGAGTTCTATGAACAAGTACAAGCTGAAATTGACAGAACATGCAAACAGGATATCCTGATAGTCATGGGTGACTGGAACGCAAAAGTTGGCAACAAAGAAGAAGGCAAAGTAGTTGGAAAATATGGACTTGGCAACAGAAATGAAGCTGGAGAAAGACTGATAGAATTCTGCAAGACCAATGATCTATTCATCTCAAACACCTTCTTCCAGCAACACAAGCGGCGACTGTACACATGGACTTCACCAAATGGATTGTATAAAAATCAAATTGACTACATCTGTGGAAGTCAACGATGGAAAGGTTCTATAACATCAACAAAGACAAAACCTGGAGCTGACTGTGGTACAGATCATCAACTACTAGTATGCAAACTCAAGCTAAAGTTGAAAAAGAGCAAACCACTCATGAATGCAGCAAAATATGACCTTGAGAATATACCACTGGAATTTAAAGACTGGCTGCAAAATTGATTTGCTGCTTTAGATACAAATGACAGAGCTCCGGAAGAGTTATGGAATGACATCAAGAAGGTTGTGTTGGAAGAAAGCGAGAAGTCTCTACAAAAGGTGAAAAAGCAAAAACGGCCAAAATGGATGACGGAAGAAACTTTGAAAATTGCCCAGAAATGCAGAGAAGCTAAAGCCAGAGGAGAAAGAAAGACAATCACAGAACTCAACAGAGATTTCCAACGTGCAGCAAGACAGGACAAGGAAAAGTACTACAATGACACTTGCAAGGAAATAGAAGCAGAAACTATTAGAGGAAGAACAAGATCAGCTTTCCTAAAGCTACGAGACTTAAAGAAAAAGTTCCAGCCTCAAATTGGAATGTTACAAGATGCTCAAGGTTCTATGTTGAATGATGCTGAGAAGATCAAGAAAAGGTGGAAGGAATATACAGAGTTTTTATATGATAAAGATCAAGTGGACCAACAGCCGTTTCAACCTGTACCTTATGATTGGGAACCATTGGTGATGAAAGAATAAGTTGAAGCAGCATTGAAAGCCTTATCAAAGAACAAAGCACCAGGCATTGATAGCATTCCTATAGAAGTATTGCAGCAATCTGATGCAGCTGTTACCATACTTACAAGGCTCTGCCAAGAAATATGGAAGACAACATCATGGCCAACTGACTGGAAAAGATCTGTGTTTATACCAATACTAAAGAAAGGTGATCCAACTGACTGTGGAAATTATCGAACAATCGCTCTGATCCCACATGCCAGCAAGATTCTACTGAAGATTATTCAAAGAAGACTACAACCATACCTGGAACAAGAACTACCTGAAGTGCAAGCAGGGTTCAGGAAAGGGCGAGGAACGAGAGACATCATTGCGGATGTGAGATGGATCCTTGAAAAGACTAAAGAATACCAAAAGGATATCTATTTGTGCTTTATCGACTATAGCAAGGCTTTTGACTGTGTAAACCATGAGAAACTCTGGGCCACATTAAGAAGCATGGGTATACCAGAACACCTGATCGTTCTCTTGCGCAATCTGTACATTGATCAAGAAGCAACAGTTCGAACGGAACAAGGAGAAACAGAATGGTTTAAAATAAGCAAAGGTGTAAGACAAGGCTGCATACTTTCCCCCTACCTGTTTAATTTATATGCAGAACAAATCATCAGAGAAGCAGGATTGTATGAAGACAACAGAGGTGTGAAGATTGGTGGAAGACTCATCAACAACCTTCGCTATGCTGATGATACTACATTAGTGGCTGAAAGTGAAGATGATCTGAAACATTTGCTTCTCACAATCAAAGAACATAGTCTCAAAATGGGCCTGCACCTTAATGTAAAGAAGACAAAGATCATGACAACTGGCATAATCAACAGGTTCATCGTTGAAGGAGAAGAAATTGAAATTGTGAACAACTTTAACCTACTTGGATCAACTATCAATAAAGAAGCAACAAGCAGTCAAGAAATCAAACGACGCATTGCTCCTTGGCAGAATGGCTATGAAAGACCTAGATAAGATTCTCAAGAGCAGAGATGTCTCTCTCCATACAAAGATTCGACTTGTTCAAGCCATGGTATTTTCAATAACATCATATGGATGTGAAAGCTGGACAGTGAAAAAGACACCAGTAAGAAGACGTGGACAGCAGTAGGAAGAACTCTTTATTGTAAAAAAGCTACAAGCCCGACACAGGCCGTGTTTCGTTGCCTTCCTCAGGGGCTAGCTACGTAAAAACAAACCATAAATATAAAAACATAGATAGACATAAAAACCAAATAAGCACCAAAGAACCTAATAATAAACATAAATATATAAAACTTCTCTTACTTAAGAAACGATGATACTACACAGAGGATCAGCACAGCAACTATTATATTACCTAGTTCTATTAACACATAGAATTAATTAATATATATTATGACACAAAAAAATATAATAATAAATACTAATAAATAATTAGAAACCATTAAATTATAAAACATAGCGAACTAAAAACCTAAAATATATGTGTAAAAACTCATATTTTACTCATAAGGTAAATAATTAATACACAATCATAAAATAATAAATTAAGGCCAGTGAAAAACAAGTATATAGCATAAATACCAGTATCTACCTTAATTGTTTGCACACAAAAACAT
Source organism: Ichthyophis bannanicus (assembly GCA_033557465.1). Classification (NCBI taxonomy): domain Eukaryota; kingdom Metazoa; phylum Chordata; class Amphibia; order Gymnophiona; family Ichthyophiidae; genus Ichthyophis; species Ichthyophis bannanicus. The sequence continues at coordinate 865,987,744 of CM066034.1, forward strand.
CAATAATAGATGTGCAATATCAATTTAAAAAAATCATTAAAAAAATTAAAAACAATAAGATGTCATAAAACTTATCCACGGAAATAAATAATTAATAACCAATAAAAACATGTACAATGTAAAACTCAATGTGTTGCCCTACTCACTTACACAATAAAACATCATCCATTGATGTACAGTGCCAAATAAATAATTAAAAACATTGAAATACATGTACAGGACTTTATACATAATACAGCCTACCTTCTTCAGTATTCTGGCCTTCCCAGCTACTGCAAATGCTAAAGAGGAACGAGGAAGAGATAGCTACATGGATATGTGATAGCCATAGGGTGCATTAAGTTCACTTATTGATAATTGGAACTAATTAATACCGGCATAAATAAAGAGTTACCTGATGTGTCTTTCAGGTATGTCTGGAATTAATCTCGTTCTGAAAATTATCAGCTGCTCTAATCATAAACCATGGGAAATACAATAAAACAGATCATAAATGTTGGATATTTCTAAAATCCAAGAGTGTCACTTCTTAAAAACAAAAGATAAAATTGGCCATTAACGTGCCGTCGAATATACAGTTTATTAACTGTGTGACATTGTAAACATATTAAAACATTTAACGGACAGATGGAGGGAGATGAAGATCACTATAGGATTGATCACTGTTAAACAAGGCCCAAATTCAATCAGATGCTTAAATTAAATGTGGCTCTAGAATTGATATTAAATGATAATCATACAGACATTTGAATCATAGAAAACTGTCTTTTCATAAAGTTATTACACCAATGTGAGAAAGAATGACGTGAGACATCTCATGCCGCCGAATTATCCACAGTCTTCTATCTCAAACGTAAATCAATTATTTAACTTTAAAATAGTGCTAAAGGGACCTCAAAAAGATAACATACCACAAGGACTAACCCAACTTAGCTAGAGGATAATTTCAGGCGCACAAGGACCCGACCAATAAACAAACTCCTCACTTTACACATTTACTATCTCATACGTACTGCTGCGGCCTAAAAGAGTATAGCGAACTAAGGGGTATGTTTACTAAACCCCGTTGCTGTGCGGGTCCCCGTTAGTGTGCGTGTGCCATATAAGGAGTGGGCGGGTCAGGCAGAAAAAGATGAAAAAAAACGACCGTACGTGTGCGCGTCGTGCACCTGTGCGGGGCTCACATTAGCGCGTGGGAAGGCTAAGCGGGACGCTGCTGGGCACGTAGAGGAACAGAGCCGTAGCACAATGGTGAAGACACTAACCAATGGTACAGGGTCCACGGGTTCAATCCCCCAGTGTGCGCAATGAGAAAAGCTGCCTGAGGCACCACCTTTGATGGGTAAATGTGGTTTATGAGGCAAATTCAACTTTGGAGGGCATAAGGCGGTGCACTGTACATTTTGTGCCGCATTGGGCGGCGCACTGTTAATTGTGTGCGTCATTTTGCGGCACACTGTTGATCTTGTCCGTTTCTGGCGCCGCACTGTTAATTATGGGTGGCATTGGGCGGCGTAGTGTTAATTATGGGCGGCTTGGGTGGCATAAGGCGGCGCGCTGATATCTCCACACAGGAACAGAGACACAGCACAATGGTTAAAACACTGACCAATGGTGTGGGGTTCAGGGGCTCAATCCCCCACAGTATCCAGTGAAGACAGCTGGCTGAGGCAGTATGTATTATAGTGGGGAGTGCTGTATGAGTCTTTTTAATTTTATTTTGTTGTCACTACTAGCAAACGCACTCTCACAGCGTGTTAACATACGGCGGCCCATGGGCCACATGTTACAGTGCACTATCCGCCACGGCACCCTAGAATGTCCCCTATAGGGCACCATATATGTTGCGACACAGGATAATGTACAGTGCACCCTATTTTGATGGCAACCATAAGGTGTCCTATAAGGCGCCCTATTAAGCACCCTCAGAGGCACCTTATGGGTACAGTACACCGAGGGTGTTTTTTCTTCCATAAAAATATGTACATTAGAAAATGGGTGATGCTCTGGACAACCCAATCACATAGCCCTGCTGTGGGTTTGAACCCATGACCTCTGGTTGCACATGCAGTGACGTAACCATTGGGCTACAGCTCTGTAGCTGTATGCAAGCCCCTGGCTGGCTGCAGAGAGCCTGCATGTCACCTCACAGACAGTCTGCTGTTGTGAACAGGATAGGGTTAGGCCACCCCTACCCATGATGCACTGCACATGCAAATCACCTGTCCACAGATGCACACAAGATGGGGTATGCAACCCAACAGCTCCCGGCCTGGTATGGGGATGTGGCCGTGTGCACCCACACATCACCTCTGCCTGGTAGGGTGTACTGAGTGGGTGTTGTACTGGCACAGAGTACCTACACACCGTCACATTGTGCGGGTACTGTGCTCACCCTGAGGGTGCGATGGGGCACCCAGGACTAGGTCCACACCACCCTCCATGGTGGAATGAGGCCATGCCAGAGCTCCAAAGCAATCTTACTCTGTGAGATAGGTTGTTTCTGCAGAAGCACATTGGATATCTCTGTCGGTCTGAGTCAGGGGAGCCCTTCATGGACACCTACATGGACTATGTACTACCATTTCTCCCCTTCGCCCCCAGTTTGAATGAGAGGGTGTACTATCAACATGCTACCTCCCTGCAGTGGAGTGGACCATCAACCCCAGTCCTGCTGGGCAAGGGACACCCTACAGGGCAGTCCCACCAGCTCTGAACACATCCCTGACACAATATCTGACAGACATTAGGCCTGGATATGTTAATTTATGCAAACACACCTTTGATATCTCTTACCGTCTGGGTCAAGGGAACCCCTCATGGACACCTAGGTGGGCTATGTACCACCATTTCTCCCCCTCACGATTGGAAAACAAGGTCTCCTATCAACATGCTACCTCCCTGCAATGGTGGCAGTGGAGTGGACCATCAACCCCAGTGCTGCTAGTGATGAGACACCCTACAGGGCAGTCACTGCAGCTCTATACACATCCATTACACAATATCTGACAGACATTGGGCCTGGATATGCTAAGTTGCACCCCACCACTATCTAATATTCTCCTGCAGCAAGCCATCAGCTGCTGCACTCTGCAAGGCACTCCATCAGGATACAGACCAGCTGAACACAGTCTGCTAATTAGTCCTGTTGGAAATGCATGCACCCAGAACTGGGATGACAGTGCACACCAGCAGATAAGTCAGTGACTGGGCCCCAAAACAAGACCCACATATATATCACATGACAGACATACTATGTAGCACTATGGGGGTGCCTAGCCATGCTGTCGTCACTCCACAGTCAGGGTGGAGTGCAACCCCAGCAGCACATAGAGAGGCCACCCTGTATGTGTAGGTGGTGGCCAGCCACTACAATGTCCCAGCCAGTGCCCTCTGCCCTGTGCAGATGCATCCTGGCCAGCCCACCCTGTCTGAGCTATACCCATGGTACCTTGCTGCTCATTATGCACATTGGCATGACAATACTGGCAACAGTGCTGGCAGTGTGGGCTGTGGAAGGTGTTTGCAGCTAACACACACTTTATAGTCAGACACACACTCCCACACATATGCCAGCATTGTGCTACTATGGAGGCGTTTGTCAGCATTGGCCACCACACCAGTCCTGCGCACAGTACAGGCATGGATATGGTACGCAATACTGTTGGGAGTCACTCCCCAGGGTGGTAAACACTGTCAGGGCCCAGACCTGAGGCACCCACTGCAGACAACATGAAGATTGTCATGAGGGAGCTCAAAGAGCAGACTGTGCGTAACGTAGGGATATCTATCTGCCAGTACTCATAGCATGCATTTGAGAGCTGTGTACCGTATCCCCAGGTGTAGGGTGACATTGCTACAGTATGCACATGCTAGTATTGGGAGCTGCACGCAGGGCCCAATGTCGTGCCTCTCCAGGGGGCATTGACCAATGGGGCCTGTGGGTATGGGTGTGGGTGTGTCTGCCCCTGTTGGCTGTTGCTTTATGGCAGAGTTTCCCAAATCAAGTCCAGGGTTGCAAGACACTGTTCGGGTTTCCCTGCTGTCACTCATGAATATGCATGAGCTACATCTACATGCCATGGGGGTGGTGCAGAGAGATACAGCACAGGCATTTGTGTGAGTGGCAGCATTGAAGCTTAATGGTGTGTCGTCCTCCAGGACTGCATTTGTGGGACTCTGCTCTAGGTAATGCCCCTGGACATGGTATCTGTGCTCAGTGGGGTGAGAAATAGGCGTGTGACCAATGCATATATCACCAGCAATAAAGGATTGTCTGTACTCTCACGGTTTAGTTGTGGGGAAAATAGATGGACAGGATTGGCAGGGCTTTGAACCTGTGACCTTCTGTTCTTACACACACTGTCTGTGTGCAGTGCACCACTGTGTTGCCACAGATGTGCTGGATTCCCTGGGACGTCCATGACTGTACATCCAACAGGGCCTATCTGTTTTAGTGGACGGTGCCAGCCTGCACATGGCTAGGCCACTGTCCTCTGTGGATAGCAGGCACTTCCCCCTTCACCACCTGTACCCTTCCACCAACATGCTGGCATGTGCTTATCTTGGGAAAGCAGATGACATGATTGGGTTGTGGCACTCCAGGACTGCATTTGGGGGACTGGGCTGTAGGTAATGCACATTGTTATGGTGTTTGTGCGGTGTAGGGCAATATATGGGTGTTTGCACCATGCTTATGTTCCCTGCAATACAGGGGTGTCTGTGCTATCTTTGTTTAGTGGTGGATAAAATATGGGAATGGGTTGGCAGGACCCCCAGCTGGGATTTGATCCTCTGGCTTATGGTCCTAGAGGTACTGGCTCTGTCCGCTGCACCACACTGTGGCCACAGAGACTGTGCAGTCCCTGGGGATAGTTAGCCTTGCAGGATGGAGTTGCACAACCTGCTCTTCACATTTTTACTGTGCGCTCATTCACCCTGTCTGGTGACAAACGTTCAAATGAACCCCGGAAATGACCACGTGAACAGGGGGTTGGAATATAACCGAACTGGGCAACAGGGATATTGATAAGCAACCATATGACACCACTCCCAGGGAAACTCCATAAACAGGAGATGTGTTTTTGGATAGGTCTCCACTCCTTGGACACTTCCAATATTAATTTCTTTTTTTGGAGCTTTCCTGGGTGTGTTTGTTTGTTTTGCTCTTTACTATAGCTGTTCCCCAGCTGACTTACTATTTTAAATATTTTTGTGGTGGTCCTTTTCTATTTTTAATTTCACTTTTGTGCTGTGCACATATATCACACTGCTGACGTTTTTTAGGTTTCCCCGGTTTTCCTGTACATTGCTGACGGAAATGGTTTCTCTTCCCTTTAAATGCCCTCTACCGCGAGTGTTTCACTCGCGCTATTTTTTTCATGGAAATTCGAGCCCGATACTGTGTGGGGAGCCTCTCCCCTCCCACTCTACACCCATTGACCCCGTCCCTCCACCCCTCCGGTGCCTTCCTCCGCCCTCCTTTCCGTTCCACGCCTCTATCGGACATTTGCGGGCCCGCACTTGTACGGGGCCCGTTAGTGTGCCGCACACCTTTGCGGGGGTGACACACACGTGTGCGGGGCATTTAAACGCGTTTATTCGCGTTTCAGTGCCGTGTTTCCGTGCGCTATTTTGCGGCACGCACATTTGCGGATTTTAGTAAACATCCCCCTAAGTTTTCACGGTGTTCAACTTGGAATATAGAACGGATATATATTTTTTACCACAAGATATGCTCTAGTAGACTCCGCTTTGAACCGCCAAAGCATGCATATACTAACTCCATCTCATACAATTACATTTGAAGGAATAAATTGAACATTTAAAAAAACCTTTCTAATCTGTGCCCGCATTATTAAACTTACGATACAACGACCATCCATCATTATTCCGCGGGATATGCTCTGGAAATATAAATTACTCTATTAAACCGCTGCGAGACGTCAGCGCATGCCTTGTGCGCCTGAAATTATCCTCTAGCTAAGTTGGGTTAGTCCTTGTGGTATGTTATCTTTTTGAGGTCCCTTTAGCGCTATTTTAAAGTTAAATAATTGATTTACGTTTGAGATGGAAGACTGTGGATTATTCGGCGGCATGAGATGTCTCACGTCATTCTTTCTCACATTGGTGTAATAACTTTATGAAAAGACAGTTTTCTATGATTCAAATGTCTGTATGATTATCATTTAATATCAATTCTAGAGCCACATTTAATTTAAGCATCTGATTGAATTTGGGCCTTGTTTAACAGTGATCAATCCTATAGTGATCTTCATCTCCCTCCATCTGTCCGTTAAATGTTTTAATATGTTTACAATGTCACACAGTTAATAAACTGTATATTCGACGGCACGTTAATGGCCAATTATATCTTTTGGTTTTAAGAAGTGACACTCTTGGATTTTAGAAATATCCAACATTTATGATCTGTTTTATTGTATTTCCCATGGTTTATGATTAGAGCAGCTGATAATTTTCAGAACGAGATTAATTCCAGACATACCTGAAAGACACATCAGGTAACTATTTATGCCGGTATTAATTAGTTCCAATTATCAATAAGTGAACTTAATGCACCCTATGGCTATCACATATCCATGTAGCTATCTCTTCCTCGTTCCTCTTTAGCATTTGCAGTAGCTGGGAAGGCCAGAATACTGAAGAAGGTAAGCTGTATTATGTATAAAGTCCTGTACATGTATTTCAATGTTTTTAATTATTTATTTGGCACTGTACATCAATGGATGATGTTTTATTGTGTAAGTGAGTAGGGCAACACATTGAGTTTTACATTGTACATGTTTTTATTGGTTATTAATTATTTATTTCCGTGGATAAGTTTTATGACATCTTATTGTTTTTAATTTTTTTAATGATTTTTTTAAATTGATATTGCACATCTATTATTGATGTTTTTGTGTGCAAACAATTAAGGTAGATACTGGTATTTATACTATATACCTGTTTTTCACTGGCCTTAACTTATTATTTTATGATTGTGTATTAATTATTTACGTTATGAGTAAAATATGAGTTTTTACACATATATTTTAGGTTTTTAGTTCGCTATGTTTTATAATTTAATGGTTTCTAATTATTTATTAGTATTTATTATTAAATTTTTTGAGTGCCATAATATATATTAATTAATTCTATGTGTTAATAGAACTAGGTAATATAATAGTTGCTGTGCTGATCCTCTGTGTAGTATCATCGTTTTTTAAGTAAGAGAAGTTTTATATATTTATGTTTACTATTAGGTTCTTTGGTGCTTATTTGGTTTTTATGTCTATCTATGTTTTTATATTTATGGTTTGTTTTTACGTAGCTAGCCCCTGAGGAAGGCAACGAAACACGGCCTGTGTCGGGCTTGTAGCTTTTTTACAATAAAGAGTTCTTCCTACTGCTGTCCACGTCTTCTTACTGGGACCTTACAAGCACGTGGACTCGTGCGCTTGGTTGGTACCAGTGAAAAAGACAGACAGGAAGAAAATTGATGCCTTTGAATTATGGTGCTGGCGGTGAATACTGTGTATACCATGGACTGCCCGAAGAACAAACCAGTCGGTACTAGAGGAGATCAAACCTAAGCTTTCTTTAGAAGCTCAGATGACAAGACTTCGACTTTCATACTTTGGACACATCATGCGAAGAGAGAGATCATTAGAGAAAGACATCATGCTTGGCAAGATAGAAGGTCAACGCAAAAGAGGAAGGCCAGCAACGAGATGGATCTATACAATAACAGCAGCTACGGGTACCAGTCTGTCAGTAATGAGCCGCCTGACTGAAGACCGAACACAATTTAGGATAGCTATCCAGAGGGTCGCCATGAGTCGACTCCGACTCGACGGCACTTAACAACAACAGGAGGCAGTGTACTATTGTGGATCAGGAACTGGTTAAAAGATAGAAAGCAGAGGGTAGGGCTAAATGGACAATTTTCCCAATGGAGAAAGGTGAATAGTGGAGTATCCCAAGGGTCTGTACTGGGTCTGCTGCTTTTTAACATATTCGTAAATGACCTGGAAACGTGAATAATGAGTGAGATAATCAAATTTGCAGATGACACAAAGTTATTCAAAGTTGTTAAAACCCAAGAAGATTGTGGAAAATAGCAAGAGGACCTTGATAAAGTGGAAGACTGGACATTCAAATGGCAGGTGAAATCTAATGTGGACTAGTGCAAAGTTATGCACCTAGGAAAGAATCCAAACTATGGTTACATGATGCAAGGCTCCACATTAGGAACCACCACCCAGGAAAAAGATTTAGGCATCATCGTGGATAACACATTAAAACCTTCCACCCAATGTGCCACGGCAGCCAAAAAGACAAATAGAATGCTAAGAATCATAGGGAAAGGAATGGAGAATAAAACAAAGGACATTATAATGCCTCTGTATCGCTCCATTGTGCAACCACACCTTGAATATTGTGTGCAATTCTGGTCGCCGTATCTTAAAAAGGATATAGCGGAATTAGAAAAGGTACAGAGAAGAGCCGCCAAAATGGTAAAGGGAATGGAAAGATACTCCTATGAGGAGAGACTTGAAAGGTTAGGGCTCTTCAACCTGGAAAAGAGACTGCTGAGGGGAGATATGATAGAGGTCTATAAATTAATGAAGGAGTGGAACGGGTAAACTTAGATCAATTGTTTACGACATCAAAAAATAGAAAGACTAGGGGACAAGCAATGAAGCTACAGTGTAACCTGTTTTGGACTAATAAGAGAAAATATTTTTTCACTCAACACGTAATCAAACTCTGGAATTTGTTGCCGGAGGATGTAGTAAAGGCTGTTAGTGTAGCTGGATTTAAAAAAGGTTTGGACAAGTTCCTGGAGGAAAGGCCAATAAAGCATTATCAAAGAGGACCCAGGAAATCCACTGCTTGCCCCAATACAAGCATTGTGGAACCTATGTGTCTTTTTGGGAAACTGCCAAGTACTTGTGACCTGGATTGGCCATTGTTGGAAACAGGATACTAAGCTTGATGGACCTTGGTCTGACCCAGTATGACATTTCTTATGTTCTTATTATGGTATCCATTATTTTATTCTCGCTTGCTTTTTTTTTTGGCCACTGCCACACACTGAACAGAAGATTTCAATGTATTATCTCTGATCACACCCAGATCCTTTTCTTGGGTGGCAACTACTTATGAGGAACCTAGTGTTGTATCTATAGCAGGGTTCGACAAATCCCAGGTGCCAGGTCACCATGGTGACTATAAATTGAACCTGTTGCCCAGGATTTGATTGCACCCCCTCCCCCAGTCATTATTTGATATGTCTTAGAATTCCAGCTGTGCTATTTGCTGCTCTACCATGATCAGCCCTGCATGTAACTTGAGCCTTGCGGTGGAGGAAATATGCTGATTTTGTGGTTTCAAGTCTCACGAGATCAGCAAATGTCCTGCACCGTGTGTCTCAAGCTACATGCAGAGCTGATCATGGTGGAGCAACAAACAGCATGGCAGGAATGGTAAGATATATTGTGTAATGGCTGGGGGAGGAGGTGCAATGAAATCTTGGGCGCCAGGGTTCAATTTATAGTTACCATGGCAACCTAGCACCTGGGATTTGTTGAGCCTTGCTATAGATACACGGGAGGGGCGCCAAAGAGAGAGAGATGCATCGGGTGATGACTGAGGGAGGGGGCAAGGAGAGAGAGAGACTGGGGTAACTGGTAGGGAGACTGCGAGAGAGAATGACAGACTGTGGTGATGGTGGTGGGGAGGCTGTGAGAGAGAATGACAGACTGAGGTGATGGTGGTGGGGAGGCTGTGAGAGAGAATGACAGACTGAGGTGATGGTGGTGGGGGGTACTGTGAGAGAGAGAGTGTGTGAAGTCAAGTTGCGGGGGCTATGGGAGATTTTTTTTTTTGCTTTACATATTACTGCGCCATGGTGATATTTGAAGCAAAAAAGGAAGTTGCCTTTGGTACAGCTATAAAGGGTCACCAATATGTTGCTGACAATGTTCTCATTGTAGTTAGGGGGAGGGGGAGAAGAATCACCACCTTCTGTTGTCACTGTCTAATGGCTTGTTAAGGGCCTGATTTATTGGACTTTCTTTTCCTATAGAGAATGTGAAAATGGCAAATCACGCCCTTACAGGAACTGTGATATACCTTTTGTGGAATGGGGGGCACTATGATGACGGTCTCAGCAGCCTTTTCTTGAATGTTTAAGCTGGCTCCTAGATTCCAAGAAAATTTGTCAAGGCCTGATCTGTAGTTTGGTTTGTTCTTCCCTACATATATCATTTTCACTTGTCCACATTACATTTTTTTATTTATAAGTTTTAAACTGATTTACAGCATTATTTATTTATTTCATTTATTTAACAGTTTTTCTATACCGCCTTTATCCAAGGCGATTTACATCAAACAACATCACAATTACAGGGAATTGTTTTACATTAAATGGGGAGTACAACTTGGAGTTAAATAAGAGATAGATTATATAGGGGTTATGAACTATTTACATGTAGGGATGGGTGTCGTTTTATGGGGGGGAATGGTTGGTTTGGGTTAGCAGTCCTATGTGGTATGTTGGCACTTAGCTTATGTTTTGTCATCAGGTCCATAGTATTCCCTGAATAGGTGTGTTTTTAGTTGTTTTTTTTTTAATTTGGTGATGGATTTTGCTGATCTTATGTTATCTGGTAGAGAGTTCCACATTGATGGAGCATACAAGAGAATGCTCTGTTGCTGGTCTGCTGTGTGGTTTTGGTCCTGAGCGGGTGGATGTTCAGGAGCTTCTGTTCGGAGGCTCTTCTTGGTCTTGTAGAGTATGTTGCTGTGATTAGCTCAGAGAAGCAGGGAGCTGAGAGGTTGTGAAGGATCTTGAAGGTGGTAGTGATGGCTTTATATTTTGCTCGTTGTGTTATTGGGAGCCAGTGTAGGTTTTTTAGGATTGGTATTATATGGTGCATGGTCGAGCTGGCGGAGAGAATTCTGACAGCAGTGTTTTGAACTAGTTGGATTGGACATAGAGTGTTTTTTTTGTGAGGGCCTGGTAAATGATGTTTCCATAGTCGAGGTGTGGTGTGACTATAGCTTGTAGTATTGGTCTGAAGTCCATCTCCTGCAGAAGGTATCGAAGGGGTTTGATGAGCTTTAGCTTCCAGTATGCCGTTTTGGATGCATTTTTGATGTGAGAGATCATGTTGAGGTTGCTGTCGATGGTTATACCTAGGTATTTGATCTCATGTTTTATTGTTATTTCTGCATCACATGCTTCAGGAAATTATTTTCAGGGGAAAAAGCAAAAAAGCAAAACAAAAAAAAAATTACCACATGTCAGTCCTTAATAAAGGGACACACTAGGAAATTGCTGTACAAATTTAGGAAAAAGAAACACACAGTATGATAAGGCAACACAACATTTATGTGAAAAAAAACCCACAGCACATTCTACTAGCTCAGCCTTCAACCTGCAACACAGGCGTCAAGCAACTGTTAATCTTGAAGCCCAAAAACATGACAACTGGACAGGCTCAAAGACCACATTTAACTTCCTGCAAGCATAAAATACATTTGCAGGGATAGCACAACATAAAAACTGCTCTCAGCTTAACTCCAGGCCTCATTAACAAAAACTGTTTCTTCTTTTCTGTGCTTTCTGAGCCAAGTCTGGGATGACCCTAACTTTAAAGCCGAGAAATAGAGAATCCTTGAATTTGAAAAATATTTTCATCATCCAGCTCCTGTCTGAGTCAAGTGCAAACTCAACCAACAAAGCTAAAGACGTAGCCTTTGCCTCCCAAGACTGCTCCTCAAGGGCATCTGTTAAATTCAGGGTATCAAAGGGTAAACCAAGCTCCCCTCCACCGGGAGCCACAATCCTCCTCCCCCGAAGCAAATAATATAGTGTAGTAAACAGGGTACACAGCAGATGCAGGTATTTTCAAAACTTAAAGTAGGTAATGCTTAAATATGTCATAAGGAGACAGTCATCGAACAAGGAAAGTTAATAAATCTCAGATTTCTACCTCGAGATCTGTTTTCTAGGGCTTCCATTTTCTTCTGCATTGCCAAATTATCTCTGTCCATCTTCTGGACTGTATCCTGAATAGAAGACCGATTCAGACTTTTGCTCTAGTGAATCCCTTAGTTATTGTGCCATTTGAACAGACAACACACTCAATTGTTTGTTCTATAAACTATTTAAGTCTATAAACTATTTAAGTCGATAGAAGCCTGACCACTAGGAGGACTAGATGTCTGCCTAAGATGGCAGACTTCAGGGTGCAGCAGCATGGCACCGGTGTGGCAGAACAGCCTAAAATTGTGAGTGCTAACACAGTGCCCTCAGAACATGCTGGCATACAAAGACCTGTCATGTTTTGCCCACTCTGACAGGAAGTTTGTTTCAGAGGGGATGGGATGCAGCAGTCCTTTGAGCATTGACATATGCTCAAGGCCCTGCACCTTGCACTAACATTTTTTTGAGAACTACGGAGCAGCAGAAGAGGAGAGAAGGAAACAGGACTGGCAATAAGAGCAAGTGAAAGGAAGAGGTGGGATTGATGCTGGGCATGGCAGAGGTAGGGAAGGGAAGATGCTGGACACGTGGGAGGAGGAAATTGAGAGAGGAGGGAAAGGAAAGTCAATGCTTTACATCTAGGGGGAAGAGATGGGAAGGGGAGACACTACATATATGGGGAGGTAAGGAAGGGAAGAGAAAGAAGAGAGATATGGAAATGAGGGAGGGGTAGGCCCTTGAACTGCTCCTGGGGGGTGCACAACTGAAAATTTGCCTAGGATGTTGGATGCCCTTGGGCTGGCCCTGTTTTATTGTTAACCGCTGAGACATGGTAAATAATAGGCGGTATATCAAATAAAAGTAACTATAACTATTACTACTGGCTTAAAAGTAGACAACTGTATTTTCAAAAGGAATCTATTACCAGTATTTTGTTATGTCTAATTTGTATATAGTGGAGATAATTTAATAGCACAGTGCTTATGTGGCAAGTACATAAAGGTGCCTATTTTATAAAAGCTTTTAATTCAAATTAACTTGATACTGTATACGTTTTGTAAAGGACCACAATACTTATGAGTGAAATGGCTTCAGGCAAGCCAAGCCCAGGACCCCAGGCTACAAAGCCAAACTCGTGTCTTATCATCGGTCCCACTTTTAGTGGTTTAAAATTTTCAACTTATATTTGTCCATCTGGTAATAGTAGAAATACAGCATTTCATAATTTTTCAGTCCAAACTGTCTCATTTTGTTCAATGGCTTTATATTTGATCACTTCAAGATGTAACAGTTCAATTAGTTGAGTGAAGGGTATATCATTTATCACAGGCCTTGACAAATATTCTTGGAATCTAGGAGCTGGCCACCAAAACTTAGGTCACAGTGCATGCCCCCACCCCACAAAAAAGGTGTATTGCAGTTATGTTTTAAGGTTTTAGAGCCTATTTCCTAATTTTCTATGGGGAAAAAGCTTAATAAGTCTGGCTCTTAATGGGCCACTGCACAGTGCCAACAGAAGGCAGTGGCCCCATTCCCCCTCTTCCATCTCTCCACCATCACTGGCCCTTTTAAGTTATACATGTATATGTGTATGAGTGTGATGTGTAGGTGGGTGCATGTGTGGTGCTGGGGTGGGGTGCAGTCAGGGCTGGCCCATCCACTAGGCAGGCTAGGTGGCTGCCTAGGGTGGCAGACCTCTGTTAGCGGCACAGCATGGCACCCACGGCAGGCTATATATTTCAGTACACATGGCCTGCTGCTTCTGATCCCCCTCCAACAGGAAGTTGTGTGAGAGGGGGATCAGAAGCGGCAGGCCATGTGTGCTGAAGCACATGGTGTGCCACAGGCTGACACCGCTGAACTCTGCCGAATCCTGCCACCAGAATCGATGGCAGCAACTGCTTGGCACGGGGGAGAGGGACAGCCAGGGCTTCTGCCTGGGGCAGCAGAAACCCTTGTCAGCCCTGGGTATGGTGCTTCACCCTCCAACCGCTTGCACTCTTCACTCCCCCCCCCCCCACCTAACTCCAACCCTTCTCCTGCTGTCCCTCCTCCACCTCCAACTCTTTGTTTCCATTCCCAAAATCTCTCTTCCCTTGCACTCACCCCCTGCCCTCCATCCCCCTCTTTATTAAATCAAGTCTGCTGCCCCTTTAAATTTCTTTAGCTTCTGTGCTTTTTTTTTTTCAAAGGCTTAAGTGTTGCAGCACTTCTGCCTATGGGGATCCCATCTCCCATCGTTGGAAGTGCTGCAAAAGGCCACGATCACAGCCAAGGCCGGCACTGTCTGCCCGCAGGAGATGGGATCTCCATGGGCAAACAGTGTTGGTCTCAGCAGCAATCATAGCCATTTTCTGCCATTCTGCCTCTCTACCCACATGTGCTGTGAACTCCAGGTGCCAGGTCTAATTTTTTGGTCACCATGGTGACCTGGAACCTGGGGTTTGTTGAGCCCCTGTTTATCACATTCATCCATTCGCTCAGTACTCCATAACATCCATCCAAAACAATATTGTGTTTCAAAGACTTCTCTGTATCAGGGATGAAATGCCCCTCTAGGGGGGGCCTTGGAAGTTTGGTGTTTTATCTCTGGTGTGGATAAATCTTCGAAATGCAATATTGTGTCGGATGGGTGTTATGTGGTACTGAGTGAATGGATAAATATGATAAATAATATACCCTTCATTGAACAAATTGAATTGTTTAGTTATATCTTAATGACTATACTTTGAATAATTGGGACAGTCTGGACTGAAAAATTATGAAATGCTGTATTTCTACCATTACCAGATGGACATATATAAGTTGAAAATTTTAAACCTCTAAAAGTGGGACCAATGATATGACATGAGTCTGGCTCGGTAGCCTGTGTTCTGGGCTTGGCCTGCTTTAAGCTGTTTCGCTCATAAGTACTGAGGTCCTTTACAAAAATTTTGATGCAATATTGATTTGAATTGTAAACCATAATATTGGACTAACTATACTATACTTTGTATATCAGTTTCTTGGGATTAATTTTTATTTAATTGGATTGTTTAATCATATATATTATAAAGGCGACATAGGCACCAAGTTGCCTTTATAAAATAGGTTAATTCAGTGACCCTTAGTAGTACACAAATTTACACCAGCTATAAGATCTCTGAAGCTAAGTAGGATTGAACTTGGTTAGTATTTGTATGGGAGACCACCTTGGAATACCAGGTGCTGTAGGCTGCATGCTATGGTCACACCTCTCCTCAAGAAACCCTCACTCGATCCCTCCTGTCCTTCTAACTATCGACTCATCTCCCTCCTTCCCTTCATATCTAAACTACTAGAACGAGCAGTCCACCACCGCTGCCTCAACTTTCTCATCTCTCAGGCCCTCCTGGACCCTCTACAATCCGGCTTCCGTCCCTTACACTCCACTGAAACGGCTCTTACAAAAGTCTCCAGTGACTTGTTCCTGGCTAAATCTAAGGGCCTCTACTCTGTCCTTATCCTTCTCGACCTCTCTGCTGCCTTTTACACTGTTGACCACAACTTCTCCTCACCACCCTCTCCTCGCTTGGTTTCAAGGGCTCCGTACTATCCTGGTTCTCCTCCTACCTCTCCCATCGCTCATTTAGTGTATGCTCTGGTGGCTCCTCCTCATCTCCCACTCTGCTCCATGTTGGTGTACCCCAGGGATCCGTCCTGGGTCCGCTCCTTTTCTCTCTCTATACCCAATCCCTTGGTGCTCTTATCTCCTCCCATGGCTTTCGGTACCATCTCTAAGCCGATGACTCCCAAATCTACCTCTCTACGCCTAATATCTCTCCAGCAATCCAGACCAAGATCTCTGCCTGCCTTTCTGACATCACTGCCTGGATGTCTCACCGCTGCTTGAAATTGGAGATGGCCAAGACTGAACTCCTTGTTTTTCCTCCCAATTCCTCCCCTCCTCTCCCTCCTTTCTCAGTCTCTATGGATGGCTCTACGATCCTTCCTGTTTCCTCGGCCCGCAATCTGGGGGTTATCTTTGACTCCTCTCTCTCCTTCTCCACACATATCCAGCTCGTAGCTAAGACCTGCCGCTTCTTTCTCTACAACATTAGCAAAATCCACCCCTTCCTGTCTGAACACCCTACTAAAATGCTTGTCCACTCCTTAATCTCCTCTCGCCTCGACTACTGCAACCTACTCCTTGCTTGTCTCCCTGTGAGCCATCTCTTTCCCCTTCAATCTTTTCAAAATTATGCTGCTAGACTAATCTTCTGCCAGCCTCGCCATGCCCACATTACTCCTCTTCTCAAGTCGCTTCACTGGCTACCTATCCAACTCCACATCCAATTCGTACTTCTCTTTCTGACCTATAAATGCATTCACTCTACAGCCCCTCAATACCTTTCATCTCTTATCTCTCCCTACATCCCTTCTCGGGAACTCTGCTCTTCTAACAAATTACTTCTATCTAGGCCTTCCACTCGCACCGCTAACTCTGAACTTCGCTCCTTTCACCTTGCCGCACCTTACGCCTGGAACAACCTACCTGTGTCTATACGCCAAGCATCCTCCCTGGCCCTCTTCAAATCCAGGTTGAAGACCCACCTCTTCACTGTCGCTTTCAGATACTGACTTCTATCCTTTGTCTTGACCTGGCTCCCGTCATTTGTCATGACTAAATTGTAAATGCCATATTTTTGTTTTGCCCCGAATTGACTATTGCTCTGTGTTGTCTTGACTAGATTGTAAGCTCTGACAAGCAGGGACTGTCTCTTGCATGTATTTTGGTACAGCACTGCACGCGTAGCGCTATATAAATGCTAAATAGTAGTAGTAGCAGGCTTACTGCGTGAAAGAAAGACCTGGCAATCTATTTCTAGTCACACCTTGTCAAGAAGATCTAGGGAATAGTCACAACATAGATAACTATCCACAGGGTCACCAAGAGTCGACATTGACCTTGATGGCACACAACAAAAACAACGGAGGAGTAGTCTAGTGATTAGTGCAACAGCCTGGATACAGAAAGACTAGAGTTCAAATCCCACTAGCACTCCTTGTGGCCTTGGCCAAGTCATGTAACCCTCCACTGCCTCAGGTACAAACTTAAAGGCTGATGCAGAAAGCCAGTGCTGAAGTTACACGCTATCAACTCTGTATGCACATTGCAAGCTGATAGCACGCGACTTCAGCACCATCATACAGAAAAGAGTTCATATGCAAATTAGCCATGCATTAAACTGTGGCCCAAATGAAGGCGTTAAACTGGGGGGCAAGCCAAACACATGGTCACAGAAGTCTGCGCAAGTTTGGCATGCTCTCCCGGAGAAACAGAGGCACCATGTGGCTACTAAATTGCATATAAGCCCTGACAGTATTTTGATGGCATTGGGGAAAGCCCCAATGCCATCAAGATACAATCGAGGGCCAGTGCCCCCAACAGAAAGCAAATTCCTGGTGGCCCAGCGGCCATGATCTCCCCCCTCACCCGCCCAACTAAAGATAATCCTGGTGGCCCAGCAGCCCCGATCCTCACACTCCCCTAACAAAAAATAGCCCTGCTGGCCCAGTGACCCCAAACCCCCACCCACCTCCCAGTACCTTTACAAAGGAGCGGGAGTGCTGCCATCTTGAAAAATGGCGGCACCTGGCCCCATGCGGTGCATCCTGGGATGTACTGGGCAGGGACAAACTGCCATATAAGGTGTTTGCCCCACTCAGTGCATCCCAGGATGCACCGTTTGGGGCTAGATGCCGCCATTTTTCAAGATAGCGGCGCAGGAACACATGAGCAGTGCTCCCGCTCATTTGTAAAGGTACTATGAGGGGGGTGGGGGTTTGGGACCACTGGGCCACCAGGGTTATTTTTAGTTGGGTGGGTGGGGGGATCGGAGCTGCTGGACCACCAGGGATTTGCTTTCTGTCAGGGACACCGGTCCCCCAACAGTATTTTGATGGCATTGGGGGGTTACCTTGATGTCTGGATCTCTGAGGGGATGTTTGACACTTCCCCTCAGATGATCCAGGCATTGGGGAAAGCCCCCAATGCCATCAAAATACTGTCGGGGGCATGCGCTAGATGTTTAAGCCACCTCAAGTCCAGGCATTGAGATATTGGCACTAAGGGGTCTGTTTACTAAACATTCCTAATGTGCGGGGCCGCGGTAGTGTGCCTGTGCCATATAAGGAGTGGGCGGTTCAGGCAGAGAAAAGAAAAAAAACGGGAGTAAGCGATCGCACATTTGCGCGGGGCGCTATTGTGCGCCGCGCTATTGTGCGCCGTGCATAATAGTGCGTGGGAAGGCTAAGTGGCGCCCTGATGTGCACACACAAAGGAGCAGAGCCATAGTACAATGGTTAAGACACTGACCAATGGTGCAGAGATCAGGGGTTCAATCCCCCACAGTGCCCAATGAAGAAGGCTCACTGAGGCAGTGTGTATTATGGGGATGAGTGCTGTAGGGGGCAATCTATTTTTATTTCAGTTATCACTACTAGCAAACGCACTCACAAAGCGTGTTAACATAAGGCGGCCCATAAGGCACATGTTAAAGTTCACTGTCCGCCAAGGCACCCTTGAATGTCCCCTATAGGGCACCATATATGTTGCGTCACAGGATAATGTATAGTGCACCTTATATGGACGGCAACCATAAGGTGCCCTATAGGGTGCCCTATAAAGCACCCTCAGAGGCACCTTATGGGTACAGTACACTGAGGGTGTGTTTGATGGCAGCAACATATGTACATTAAATCTAAAAAAGCTTTGGACAATCCTATCAAATAACCCCACTGTGGGCTCGAACCCATTACCGCTGGCTCCACAGGCAGTGAAGTAACCATTGGGCTACAGCTATATAGCTGCCAGCAAGCCCCTGGCTGGCTGCAGAGAGCCTGCATGTCACCACACAGACAGTCTGCTGTGGGAACCAGGATAGGGTTAGGCCACCCATACCCATGATGCACTGCACATGCAAATCAGCTGTCCACAGATGAACACAAGATGGGGAATGCACCCCAACAGCTCCCCGGCCTGGTAGGGGGACGTGTCCGTGTGCACCCACACAGCACCTTGGCCTGGTAGGAGGTACTGACCGGGTGTTTAATTTGCACAGAGTAGCTACACACAGTCACACTGTGCGGGAACTGTGCTCACCCTGAGTGTGCGATGAGGCGCCCTGGACCAGGTCCACAGCACCCTCCATGGCTGAGAGAGGCCATGGCAGAGCTCCAAAACAGTCGTAATCTGTGAAATAGGTAGTTTCTGCAGGAACACCTTGGATATCTCTGTCTGTCTCAGTCAGGGGGAACCCCATGGACCCCTAGGTGGGCTATGTACCACCAACCCCCCCCCCCGAGGGTGGCAAACAGGCAGGGTCTCCTATCAACAGATCCCCATTATACACCCCCCCTCCCCTTGCAATGATGGCAGTAGAGTGGACCATCAACCCCAGTCCTGTTGGGGAACAGACACCCTACAGGGCAGTCCAAGCAGCCCCACACACACCCAGACCACAATATCAGACAGACAGTAGGCCTGGATATGCTAAGATGCACCCCACCACTATCTGATATTCCCCTGCATCAAGCCATCAGCCACTGCACCCTGCAAGGCACTCCAGCAGGGCACATACCAGCTGTGAACAGTCTGCTGGTTAGTCCCACTGGAAATGCATGCACCCACAACTGGGATGGCAGCACACACAAGCAGATACATCAGTGACTAGGCCCCAACAGGTGACCCATATATATCACATGAGGGAAGTGCTATGAAGCACTATGGGGGTGCCTAGCCATGCTGCCATCACTGCACAGTCAGGGTGGAGTGAAAGCCCAGCAGCACATACAGAGGTCACCCTGTCTGTGGAGGTGGTGGACGGCCACTACAATGTCCCTGCCAGTGCCCTATGCCCTGTGCAGATGCATCCTGGCCAGCCCACCCTGTCTGAGCTATACCCATGGTACCTTGCTGCTCATTATGCACATCATCAGGCCAAAACTGTGGACAGTGTTTGCAGCCAACACACACTGTATAGACAGACACACACTCCCACACGTATGCCAGCATTGTGCTACTATAGAGGGGTTCAGAATCCTTGCCCACCACACCAGTCCTGGGCACAGTACAGGCATGGGTATGGTATGCAATACCGTTGGGGGTCCCTCCCTAGGGTGGTAAACACTGTCAGGGGCCAGACCTGACGCACACACCGCAAACATCAGATAGATTATTATGATGGAGCTCATAGAGCAGACTGTGCGTAACGTAGGGATATCTATCTGCCAGTACTCATAGCAAACGTTTGAGAGCTGTGTACCATATACCCTGGTGTAGGGTGACATTGCTAAGGTATGCAAGTGCTGGTATTGGGAGATGCACGCAGGGCCCAATGTCCTGCCTCACCAGGAGGCATTGGCCAATGGGGCCTGTGGGTGTGGGTGTGGGTGTGTCTGTCCCTGTTGGCTGCTGCTGTACGGCAGAGGTTCCCAAATCCAGTCCAGGTTTGCAATACACTGGTTGGGGTTTCCTGCTGTCCCTCATGAATATGCATGAGCTACATCTACATGCCATGGGGGTGGTGCATAGATATACAGCACGGTTATTTGTATGAGTGGCAGCATGGAACCTGAATGGTGTGTGGTCCTCCAGGACTGCATTTGTGAGACTCTGCTCTAGGTAATGCCCCTGGTCATGGTGTCTGTGCTTGGTGGTGTAAAAGATAGGCGTATGACCAATGCGTATATCCCCAGCAATAAAGGATTGCCCTTACTAACATGGTTTAGTTGTGGGGAAAATATGTGGACAGGAATGGCAGTAGCCCCAGCTGGGCTTTGAACCTGTGACCTTTTGCTCCTGCACCACTGTGTTGCCACAGATGTGCTGAATTCCCTGGGAAGTCCATGACTGTACATCCGACAGGGCCTATGTTGCAGTGGACGTGCCAGCCTGCACATGGCTCGGCCACTGTCTTCTGTGGCTAGCAGCCACTGCCCCCTCCACCACCTGTACCCTACCGCCAACATGCTGGCATGTCCGTATCTTGGAAAAGCATATGACCTGATTGAGTTGTGGCACTCCAGGACTGCATTTGGGGGACTCGGCTGTCGGTAATGCCCATTGTTATGGTGTGTGTGCGGTGTTGGGTACAAAATGGGTGTGTGAACCATGCTTATGTTCTCTGCAATAAAGGAGTGTCTTTACTATCTCTGTTTAGTGGTGGGTAAAATATGGGGACTGGGTTGGCAGGAGCCCCAGCTTGGATTTGAACCTGTGACCCTTGAGGTACTGCCTCTGTCTGCTGCACCACACTGTGGCCACAGTGATAGTGCAGTCCCTGGGGGTGGGAAACCTGACCAAAGGAGTCAAAAACCCTGCTCTGCACATTTGTACTGTGGGCTCAGTCACCTTGTCTGGTGACAAAAGTGCAAATAAACCCCTCAACCGACCACGACGAACTGGGGATAAATATAACCAAGCTGGGCAACAGTGATATTAATGGGCAACCATAGCAAACACTCCCAGGAAGGCTCAGAAAAAGGAAATGGTTTTTGGAAGGGTCTCCGCTCCGTAGCCCCTTCCATACTTCATTTCATTTTTTTGGAGCTTTCCTGGGTGTGTTTCTTATGTTTGCCCATTAATATCAGGGTTCCCCAGCTGACTTCCTATTTTTAATATGTTTGTTTGGGTCTTTTTCTATCTTTATTTGCACTTTTGTTCTGTGCACATGTATCACACTGCTCACGTTTTGCAGGTTTCCCCGGTTTCCCTGTACATTGCTGACGGAAATGGTTTCTCTTCCCTTTAAATGCCCTCTACCGTGAGTGTTTCACTCGCGCTATTTTAACCTGCAAATTCGTCCCCGATACTGTGCGGGGAGCCTCTCCCCTCCCCTTCCCCGCCCATTGACCCCGTCTCTCCGCCCCTCGGGAGCCTTCCTCCGCCCTCAGAATGCCTTTCCACGCCTCTATCGGACATTTGCGGGCCGGGTACTTGTGCGGGGCACGTTAGTGCGGCGCGCAATTGTGCGGGGCCCACGCGCACTTGTGCGGGGCGTTTAAGAGCGTTTCTGAGCGTTTGAGTGCCGCGTTTCCGTGCGCTATTGTGCGGCACGCAATTGTACGGCTTTTAGTAAACATGCCCCTAAGGCTGGTTATAAAATCCTTTACATGTTTCTCTGCATCAGACGCAGACAATATTAGCATGCCATTTTAATATGTGCAGCTTATTTGCCTATAATTTAAATACTCTTGGCATTGTGTGCGCTAGCTTTTCCTTTGCTGTTTACGAGTGCATCCATCTCTTTTCTGCATTTGGCTGTGGCGGTAATTGTGCCTAAACGTTGTGCTATCTTCACATAAAGGCCACGCTAGTTTTCTGCATCCACCCGTTAGATTGTAAGCCCTTTGGGGACAGCGAAATGCCTACAGTACCTGGATGAAACTCACCTTGAACCACTGGAAAGGCGTGAGCTAAATACTTCTAAATAAATAAAGAACAAAGTGTCAGGGACATCTGAAACTCAGGTTGATGAAGCTGCTGGGCAAGAGCCTCCTTGCCATAAGATGGAGCAGTTTCTTTTGTTCTAGTGCTCGTCTTACTCCCATCATTTATGTTTCAATATGGGATGGGTGTGCCCTCCTGTTTCCAGTCCTGCCTGATTGGCACTGCTGGGTCCAGCCCAGAAGGAAAAGGTTTATCTGTCCTGCCTCTGTGCTGGACCAGCGCTTGGTCATTATATGTGATCTGTAATTTCTTGGTCTCTGAGTCCTTGACGCCAGCTGGCTGAGTTCCCTGGTCATGGTCCATGTCCTGATTCCAGCTGACCATGCTTCCTTGGATTCCTTGAACAATCAAAATTCTAATGCCCCAAAAACGGTAAATAATAATCAGAACACAACACCAAATTACTGTGAAATCCCCTTCCAAATTAATTTTTTGTCGGACATAAATTGTGAAGGGAGAGATACATCATAACTCCCCCAAACCACAATACATGCCCCTTTTATTCAAATCCATAAGATTAGAGTAGCAGTCTAAAAGTTTTTAGTCATTATTCCATTCAAATGCACTTATCTGAATTAGTACGCGTGACGTGCAAGTTTCGGGGAAACAACCCCTGTATCAAGCGCTCCCAAAACTGAAGTCCAATGCCACCAAGGCACTTCGATAACCGTTGAAAAACGCTGAACTCCAAGTCATCAAAAAGAAGGTTACAGCTTTTGGATTGGCCAACTGCAAACTGCCCATCACAGAGAACACCAATCACGTAAAGGGAATCCCCACTCATCAGGGGAAGCCCTGCCATGAAAGGTGACTTATCAGCCCACCTCTAACCAATCAATGTCGCTGTTCATTCCTGTAGGAAACACAGTACGTAAAAGGAGAATCCAGCGCTGTTCAAGCCGACGTAGTTTATTTAAACGATCTCCCCCCCCGGGGATCCACCGGAACATTTATTTATTTAGTGTACACTTATATCCCGCTACTTCCAGCGATCAGCAGTGGTTTGCTATACATAACAGTATGGTTGTACAGGCCATGGATTAAAACATACATAATGATTCAGTACAGGACACAAACATTCAGATTACAGGTTTACATTTGATTGCAAGACATTGATTTCACATGTATGTACACATTTACAGGTTGTCGGAATCTATAGGTGTTTGACGTGTAGTGCTCTTTCCTTGTGCATGGTGAAAGAGGTTATGTTGGATTGAAGTGTGTCTGGAAAAGATGCGTCTTTAGCTTTTTTCTGAATACCAACAGGTCACTGATTGCTCTCAGTTCGCATGGTAGTTGGTTCCATAGCATAGCATGAATGAGAATGCTCGGTTGCTGTTGGTTGCAGTGACAGATCTCAGGCTAGCCGGAACAATGAGGGTATTGAGGTGTGTGGTTCTTTTGCTTCTGTTATTTGGCTGTGATGTGATAAGGGCGTTGAGAAACGAGGGTGCTATATTATGAATGAGCTTGAATGTGGTGATTAGGATTTTGTATTGTATGTGTGCAGTGATGGGGAGCCAATGTAGGTCCATTAGAATTGGTGTGATATGCTCCTTCAGGCCTTTCCTCATGATTAATCTAGCTGCCACATTTTGCGCCATTTGGAGGATGTTGAGGGTTTTTTTAGGCAACCCTTGTAGTATGGCGTTGCAGTAGTCCAGGTGAGGAATGATGAGGGCTTGTGCAACGGTCCTAAAATCTGAGTACTCTATGATGCTACGTAGTGGGTGCAAGACTTTTATTTTGTGGAAAATGACTCGATTGGTAATTCGGAGATGCTTTTCCATCTTTAGGTTGCAATCCAGTGTCACGCCCAGGTATTTTAGCTCGCTCTTTTTGGCGTAGACGTTATTGTTCATGGTGACTGTAGGTGGTGGGTTGAAATCTGGTTTTCTGGAAATGAACATCACTTCGGTCTTTTTGTGATTAATGGCCATGTTATTCTGTTGCAGCCAGAATTGTAGCTCACTGAGGCATTTTTCCAGTTGACTGATGTTCGGGTTGTCTACATCAAGTTGAGTGTAGAGCATTAGGTCATCAGCATAGATGTGATAACTGATCTGGTGTTCCTGGAATGTCTTACAAACTGGCCGTAGATAAAGGTTGAAGAGGAGGGAAGACAGGGCTGAGCCTTGAGGTATGCCTTGGGTTTGGGGGAAAGTTGCGGCCTTCTCGTTGTTGAAGTGGACTTGCTGCATTCTGTTGTTTATGTAGGAGGCGAACCATTTCAGAGGGGCACCTCTAATGCCTATGGAAGCGAGTCTGTTTAGGAGCGTGGGGTGATGTACGGTATCAAAGGCGGCTGATATGTCTATGAAAACGAGCATGAACATTTTGCTTCTGTTTTCCAGTCCTTTGAGAAGTTTATCAAGTAGGGCCAGGAGGAGGGTCTCCACACCATGATGCTGTCAGAAACCATACTGGTGGACGTCCAAAGCGCTATTGTCATCAATGTGATCTTGCAGTTGCATTTGTACTGCCTATTCAATGATCTTGGCCAGGAAGGATATGCTTGACACCGGTCGGTAGGATGTTGGGTCTTTCTTGTTAAGAGTCTTGTTCTTTAGGATGGGTCTTATGATGGATTTTTTGAGGTGCGTTGGCATTAACCACTGCCAAAGCGATTGGTTCACAATGTGTGTGATATATTGAACAATTTCTTGTTTTATGCCCTTTACCAGGCCGCAGGGCATGGGTCGAGTGGGGAGGTGGTGGTTTTTAAGCTGGAGATTATGTTCAATATTTGCTTGTCATCTACGCTCCTGAAAGTGGTCCATTCTTGGTATTGTGTAGGACTTTCCGGGGTGTTGGGTGTTTGCAGAATGTTGGTCATTGACAGATTCTGGGTGTCTGGTTCAGGCGCTTGATGGCTTCTGACATTGGCTGTAGGGTTGAGCTTTTTGGCATAGTGGTCTGCCAACTTTTGGGCTGTCATTGCCCCGTATGAAATTGGTTCTTGGGTAGTCTTCATGAGGGATTTGACCAGTTCGAATAGTTCCCTGGGTCGGTTGAGGGCCTTGTTGAACGTGTTGGAGTGATAGGTTTTCTTTGCGATGTTAATTTCATTCTTGTAAGCCGCGAGGAGTTTGGTGTATTCCATTCTATGCTCCTCAGTTTTGTGACTTCTCCATTTCCTTTCTTGCTTCCTCAGGCCTTTCTTTAGGTCGCGCAGGGTGGGAGTGTACCATGGTTCCGACCTGATTCTTGATGAGAGTCTTTGGGGTGTCCAGGTTGGTATTGCGACTTCTTCGATTCCTGAGATCCATTGGTTAACTAGTATCTCTAGGTCCTCCTGTTCTGGATTCATATGTGCGCTTATTGAAGTTATCAGATTTTCCTTGTTGAATTTTTGAAACCTCCTCTGTAGGTTTGTAGGTAAGGTGTGATAAGAGTGCTCCGGCATGGTGGGTAGAAGCAATGTGAATTCAATTTGGTGATGGTCCGACCATGGCACTGGGGTTATATGTATCTTGGGTTTTTGAGACCTAAGAAGTGTGTTGGGTAGGAACACCATGTCCAGGGTGTTGCCTTTGATAACATGGTCGATAACAGTCCACTTCAATTGGTCAAAACTATGTTGAGAATGTAGACAGTGCTGTACCATCGGGGCCGTCAACACCAATTGGCGAAGCCTAGAAGCATGTTCCCCCAGGCGGATTTTAATCATTCGGGTAGTGCTCCCCACATATCGCAATGGGCATACACGCTCCACAAAATACACTACATAAGAAGAATCACATGTAGTGTTCCAACGCCGATGGAAAACTCGGCCACTATCAGAAACAGTCCAAGTGGGACCCGACAAAGTGGTTGCACAGTATTTACACCGTCGACAGGGCTCATGTGTTCCAGTTCCAAATGAAGGAGACTGTGGACGATCCGTCAATACGGTAGATCATACCAATTTATCATGTAAATTAGTCCCTCGTGAATATGCAATCCATAAAGATTTATTGAAGCAGGGATATAGAGACAACAGCGGCCAATATTTCTGCAAAATATGTACTACTGTAGCTGAATTACTCATATACGGAAGCACCCCGGTAACCGTAGCCGCAACCCCTTTATCTTGTGATGGCTCAAAATCAAAAATCCACTCACGGTGGAAATAAAGAGCCCTACGGAAGGCTCGAGCAATAACTGAATGAGGGTAGCCTTTAGATAACAATCGAGCACTTAAATCCCGAGCATGATAACAATATTGTGCAATGGAGGTACAAAGATGTCGTATCCTCAAAAATTGACCGTATGGTAAACCTTTCCGTAGAGGCTCCCTTGGATTCCTTGTCTGTGTTCCTGACTATGAACTGTGTCATGTGTTTACCTTGTGAGTAAAGAGAACTTGCCCCTGTATCAAGACCTATGTATTCCATCCCTCTGTCTATGGAGAATGCTTCGTGTGCTACTGTATTTCTATTTTGTATTCCTGCAAAGGGGTGAGTGAAGGGAACTTACCTTGTATACAGGGCTGGTCAAACCACTAAGCAAACAAGGCGGTCACATAAGGCGGCAGCCTCTGGGGGGAGAGGCAGCAAAGATCAGGGCATTCAAAGTTAAACAATTAGATTCTGACAGCCAGAGTGGGTATAAGGCTTAAAGTCTGCCTAGAGCACCAACACCTTGAATCAAGTTGAGGGCAGTTCCTTCCCATATAAGATTCTTGAATTCTGAAACCGTGTCAAAAATGAATGTGTATTGAATCCTTGGATTCAGAACGCTAAGTGAGAATTATTATTATGTTTTTTTGTTTTTAAGATCTTAAACGGTGTTATTCCATCTTATATGGTTAATGTACTTTTATTATTTTTATTGCTTCTCGAAGAATCTTTCAGTTAGCAAATAGCTATTCCTTATCGTTCCTCCAGTTTCGTCCTCACTTCTGGGTAGTGTACCTCCTCCTGTAGCTTGGAGACTGGGCATGTCCAAAAACGTGACATCACTGGATGTAGTCTGCTGACATCTCCCATCAGCCCCAGTGTGTCCAGTCTCCATGCAGCAGGAGGACGTAGTGAGCCTAGTTACTGGGCTCACTAGAGGAACAGATAAGTAACTGTTAGGATAGCGTAGAAAGGTTTTTGTTTGATTTGGTACATTAAATTTGACTATTTTGTTAATTTGGGGCTATAGCTTTAAAAAAATAAATAAAAGTACCGTTTAGCCTACATCATTTACTTGTGCCAGGTCCTGCCTCCACATTCAGCCTTTCTAATCTGTGTGTCTCAGTCCGGCTCAGATCTCTCTCCCTTGTTCATACGGGAGAGAGCTCTGTATTGAGGAAGCAGCAGCGAGTCTCCGTCGCGTCTGTCCGCCGGGATCCTGTGAGCTCTCTGATTGGAACAGCGGGCTGCTCGTCCGACGGCCCTCAGCTCGTTGTTCGACTGAGCGCGGCAGCGCAGACAGAAGCACATGACGGCATGGGAACAACGGCGGTCTTAACAGCAATCAGGTACGATGTGTGGGTAGCAGGCAAATGGCGCAGATGGTGGAAAAGGAGCCGCAGGCGCGTTTTTGATCGCGGTAGGTTTTGGCGCCCTTTTCTCTTCCTCAGTCAGTGGCGGCCATTTTGGCAGCATGGTCGGTGCGTGGCGCGCCGCTGAACCGGGGATCGTACGGAGTGGCTTGTTCAGCCTTGTTTCTCTCTCTCCCTTTTGTTTGGTTTTGATTTAATTTGGTTTCCTGGTCGTTGTATTTTTTATGGATGGCTTTGGTTTAAGGGGGGGAGTAGCTATTGTCCTGAAAGCTGCCTACGGTATAGATTGGGTCCCTAACTTGAGTTTGAAAAGCCTGGGAGCCTGGTTGGTTAATCTAGCCTCTTGGCTGGTTAAGGATCCTTTAAAAAAAAAAATATTATTATAATTTTTAAGGACAA
This sequence comes from Ichthyophis bannanicus, assembly GCA_033557465.1. NCBI lineage: Eukaryota > Metazoa > Chordata > Amphibia > Gymnophiona > Ichthyophiidae > Ichthyophis > Ichthyophis bannanicus. The sequence continues at coordinate 866,016,082 of CM066034.1, forward strand.
AGTGTTTATTTCCTGCCATCTGTGTGAGTGACAGAAACGGATACGATGACCTCCCATCTGCTATGTGTAGTCTGTGGTTCCCGTAGGGGCGCTATCGCGGATTCTGGAATTTGCTGCAGCTGTACGGCGGCTTCAGCCAGCGTGGTCCAGCAGATGGAAATAAAAGTAGGGCAGGACCTACAGGCTGTGTCCGTTGTAACAGACGGAGAGGTCAAGCAGGGCACTCCACCTGGAGCCGGTCAAGAGCTCACGGTCGGGCCTTTGGGGATGCCTACAGCTGCGGATGCGGGACATCAGCTTGGAGATTTCTGCCCGGACTTTGTTTTAATTATGCATCAGGCATTTTGTTAGTGGCTACCGGTGTTGATGGACGCAAGCCTCGCGGGATGGGGAGCTCATTGCGGAGAGCTCTTTGCGCAGGGCCTGTGGTCAGTTCAGGAGAGCACATGGTCGATCAACCAGTTAGAGCTCAGAGCGGTGGCATTAGCGCTGCAAGCATTCGAGGCGACGGTAACGGGTCGAGCGATACGAGTGCTCTTGGACAACTCCACTATGGTAGCATACATCAATCGGCAGGGTGGTACTGGAAGTTCAGCAATGGAGGAAGAAGCGGAGGCGCTGTTCTCTTGGGTAGAGCATCAGCTGTCGGCAATTTCGGCAGCACACATTGCTGGGAAGGACAACGTGACAGCGGACTTCCTCAGCAGGGTTCAAGTGGATTCCGGAGAATGGGAGTTACATCTGGGGGTCTTTGCACAGCTGGTACAGAGGTGGGGTCTGCCAATCATGGACCTCATGGCGACCTTTCAGACGGCAAAGGTGAGTCGGTTTTTCAGCAGACGACGAGAAAGGATGTCAGAGGGGATCGACACACTGATGCAGAGGTGGCCAGTGTCGGGTCTTCTCTACGTGTTTCCCCCGTGGGTGTTGATAGGTCACGTGGTTCAGTGTATAGAGGCGCATCGGGGGAGAGTGTTGCTAGTTGCTCCGGATTGGCCAAGACGTCCGTGGTACGCCGATCTCTTCTCGATGGGGAGCCATGGAGGTTGCCGGCTTCAGAGAGTCTGTTGATTCAAGGACCTCTGTGGATGCCTCAAGTGGATCAATTCTCGCTTACGGTCTGGCCATTGAAAGGGTGAGGCCAAAGAAAAACAGACTATTCTGTAGCAGTTATCGTGACTTTACTTAAAGCTTGAAAGAAGTCTACGTCTCTGTCCGTATATGGCGTATTTTCGAGGATTGGTGTTCTAAGAGGCAGGTGCGTGCAGCGAAGGTGTCCGTACCAATAGTCTTAAGTTTCCTGCAAGAGGGCTTTGAGAAAGGTCTGGTGGCCAGTTCCTTGAGAGTGCCGTTAGCGGCACTGGCCTGCTATAGAGGCAAGGTTCAAGGAGTAGCGCTCGGCGCCAATGTTCCCTCTAATTTTCTGTAGGCTGTGTGCGCATAAAATATCAGCTGTGCAGCTTTTGAAGGAAGGTTAAATTTTTGTGCGCCACATAATGACACTCGGAGTTATATACTTTAAAATTTGACTACACATCAGAATACAGTATGTACACCACATTGATTGCACTAGGAAATATTGCAGAACTTGTGAAAACCATAAATGCACAACAACATTTAAATTTTAAGACGTCTGTGTTTTCTATCAGAATCAGAACCGTAATTTTTGTGCGCTCTATTGTAAAGTATGTGCGCTCGCTCGGCGAGGTGTGTGCGCGCGCACACGCGCACAGCTTAGAGGGAACAGTGCTCGGCGCTCATGCTGACGTGTTGCATTTTATGAAGGCAGTTTCCAGGCTGCACTCTTCTTGTAGAGTCGTTGTGCCTCCGTGGGATCTTAATTTGGTTCTGGGAGCGCTTCCTAGGGAGCCTTTCGAACCGTTACAGCGGGCGTCAGTGAAGGATTTGACTCTGAAGACAGTATTTTTGGTGGCCATTTGTTCAGCAAGGTGTATTTCGGAGTTGCAAGCGTTATCTTGCAGGGAGCCATTTTTGTCTTTTTCTAGGGAAAAGGTGGTTCTTAGGCCCGTTCCTTCCTTTTTGCCTAAGGTAGTCTCTCCGTTTCATTTAAATCAGACGGTTACTCTGCCGGTGCTCGGGTCGTTCAGGGGCGACACAGCAGACCGGGGGCTTCGTCGTTTGGATGTAAAGTACTGCAACAGTATTTAAAGGTGTCAGAGTCCTATCGCAAATCGGACCGCCTATTCGTTTTGTTCGGAGGTTCCCGTAAGGGCAAAGCAGCTGCGAAGGCTTCTATTTCTAGGTGGATTAGAGAAGCGATCGCTTCGGTGTATCTGTTGTCGGGTCGACAGGCCCCAACTGGGTTACGGGCGCATTCTACTAGAGCGCAAGCGAATTCATGGGCGGAGCACCGTTTGGTTCTGCCTGTGGAAATTTGTAGGGCGGCTACTTGGTCGTCCCTTCACACTTTCAGTAAACACTACTGCCTCGATGTGTTATCAGCGAAGGACGCTGTGTTTGGGTCAGCAGTGTTGCAGGCTGGTTGGAAAGGTCCCTCCCAATGAGTACTGCTCTGTTACATCCCAGAAGTGTGGACTAAACTGGAGGAATGATAAGGAAATGGAAATTACACTTACCTGGTAATTGATGTTCCTTGAGGGACTCCAGTTTAGTCCTCATTCCCGCCCGGGATAGTGCGGTAGCGATTCAGGTTCAGTCGGAGAAAGGATACAATGGCCGATAGGTATGTTTATTTCACTAAATTTCTGCATATTCTTGTCCTTGCTAGTCTGTCGCTTTGGATGAGATGGAAGGAATTGGCACGAGGCCTAGCGGCCATGTAGGAAATTTATTTGTATATAGTAGTAGTTCTGAGGTCAGTTTTTTGCATGCAATTCATTGTTTAAGGTTAGCTACTTATTTGTTGCTCTTTTAAGTGTGCTTTGTCAATAGTTCACTGGGGCTGATGGGAGATGTCAGCAGACTACATCCAGTGATGTCACGTTTTTGGACATGCCCAGTCTCCAAGCTTCAGGAGGAGGTACACTACCCAGAAGTGTGGACTAAACTTGAGTCCCTCAAGGAACATCAATTACCAGGTAAATGTAATTTCCATTTCTTTGGCAGTCCTTTCAGTGTAGAACTTTAAATTTAAACATATGGTGATCAGTTGTTAGCATATGTTCCAGCCATTGAATGGAATGGATTGCCGTATGAAGTTAGAAGTTCTTCTAACAATATGTAATTTTGGCCATCACTTAAAACCTGTTTTATTTAGAAGATTTCTGTCAGATAGAAATTGTGTTTAAAATTTGGGGTGTAATAATATTGTAATGTCAATTTTATAATTATTATTCTCTTAGGGGTATGTTTACTAAACCGCTACTGTGCGCTAATGTGCGCTGCGCACATTAGCGTGCGCTAAGGTACCTTAGCGCACGCTAATGTCGCGTTACGGGGCACTATTGTGCACACTCAGGTGCGCGGCGCACTATTGTGCACGCTCATGTGTGCGGCGCGCTAATGTGCGATGAAAGCGGGAAAGGCTCCCGTAGGGTGGAGGAAGGCTCCCCAGGGGCGGAGAGAAGGGGTCAATGGGTGGAGAGTGGGAGGGGAGAGGCTCCCCGCACATTAGCGAGGTTGAAATCCGAGGCAAAAAATACCGCGCGTGAAAACCTCGCGTTAGAGCCAATTTAAAGGCAAGAGAAACCATTTCTGTCAACAATGTACAGCAAAACCAGGGAAACCTACAAAAAGTGATGTGTGATACATGTGCACGGTACAAAAGTACAAATAAACATTGAAAAGGACCCCAACAAAATTTTAAAAAATTATAATCAAGCTGGGCAATAGTGATAGTAATGGGAAACATCAAAAAACACTCTCAAGAAAGCCCCAAAAAATAAATATGAATTTTGGAAGGGTCTACGCTCCGTCCCCATACAAGGTGAATGATCCCACAGTGAAATAGCACTAATCAGGGTTTCCCTCTCCATTGGACAGGTTTCCTATGGCACACACATGTTCCACAACAGCAGGGCGGGCATGTTGGAATGGGCAACTGGACAGATGCTGGGAAAGGGGATACAGAGGGCTGCAGGCGGCACATGCTGTGGTGCAGCTGGGGCACAGTGCGGACTAGGCAGATGCCTAGATGGCACTTAGGAATGCTGAAACTGAACAGCAGCCAGACAGCAACTGATGAGGGCCCAACATGGGCACGAGAGTGTTTATCACAGTGTCACAGGGGATAGTACCCAGCAGGTACCCCCAAGGGCACAGAACATTGGCAGGTGGTGTTGGGGGAAAGCGTGGACGCCTATGCAGGCACCCCTACCCCAGAACACGCACCATAGACAGCCGCCTACCTGCAAACTGGATGGCTTGAGACTGCACACCACCAGCACCACCAGCAGAAGGGCATGTCAGCATGATGGCAGAGGGGTACTGGTAGTGGAGGGGGACAGTGGCAGCTGCCCAGAGCCGACCATGGCCTAGCCCTGTGTAGGTGGGTGCCATGCACTGCAACAGACAGGCTCTGTCTGACAAACAACCATGGTATCTCCAGGGACTGCACTGTCTCTGTGAGCACAGTGTGGTGCGGTGAACACAGCCAGTGTGTTCAGGAGCAGTAGGTCACAAGTTCAAGTCCCAGCTGGGGCTACTGCCAATCCAATCCCCATATTTTACCCGCTACTAAACCGTGATAGTAAGGACAAACCTTTATTGCAGAGAACATACGCATGGTTCAAACGCCTATATTTTACCCCACCGAGCACAGACACCAGAAACATGCGCATTACCTGGAGCAGAGTCCCCCAAATTCAGTCCTGGAGGCCCACAAATCATTCAGGTTTTATGCTGTCTCCACTATAAGGCCATGTCAGCATGGTGGCGGAGGGGTACTGTTGGTGGAGGGGGCAGTGGCAGCTGCCCAGAGCAGACCATGGCCTAGCCCTGTGTAGGTGGGTGCCATGCACTGCAACAGACAGGCCCTGCCAGACAAACAGTCATGGTATCACCAGGGAATGCACTGTCTCTGTGGCAACACGGTGGTGCAGTGCACACAACCAGTGTGTATGGAGGCAGGTGGTCACAGGTTCAAGTCCCAGCTATGTTGCCTGCCAACCCAGTCCCCATATTTTACCCACTACTACAACATGCTAATACAGACAGAACCTTTATTGCAGATGACGTAAACATGCCCAAAACACCTACATTTTACCCTACAGAGCAAAGACACCATAAACAGACGCATTACCTAGAGCAGAGTCTCGCAAATGCAGTCCTGGAGGGCCAAACACCATTCAGGTTCCATGCTGCCTCTAATAAAGATGCCTGTGCTGCATATCTATGCACCACCCCCATGGTATGCAGATGTATCTCATGCATATTCATGAGGGACAGCATGAAAACCCGAACAGTGTTTGGCACACCAGGACTGGAGTTGGGAACCTCTGCCGTAAAGCAGCAGCCAACAGGGGCAGACACACCCACACCCACACCCACAGGGTCCATTAGCCAATGCCTCCTGGAGAGGCAGGACATTGGGCCCTGCGTGCATCTCCCAATACTAGCCCTTGCATACCTTAGCAATGCCACCCTACACCTGGGAATATGGTACACAGCTATCAAACGTTTGCTATGATTACTGGCAGATACCAATTCCTACGTTAAGCACAGTTTGCTGATTGAGCTCCATCATAGCAACCTTTCTGCTGTCTGTGGAGTGTGCTTCAGGTCTGGTCTCTGACAGTGTTTACCACCCTGGGGAGTGACCCCCAACAGTATTGCGTACCATATCCATGCCTGCACTGTGCCCAGGATTGGTGTGGTGGCCAGGGCTGCTAAACTCCTCTAGAGTGGCACAATGCTGGCATAGGTGTGGGAGTGTGTGTCTGTCTATCCAGTGTGTGGTGGCTGCAAACACCCTTCACAGCCCACACTGCCAACACTGTTGCCAGTATTGGCCTGCCAATGTGCATAATGAGGAGCAAGGTACCATGGGTATAGCCCGGACAGGGTGGCCTGGCCAGGATGCATCTGCACAGGGCATAGGACACTGGCTGGGACATTGTAGTGCCCGGCCACCACCTGCACAGACAGGTTGGCCACAGCATGTCCTGCTGGGAGATCACTCTCACCCTGACTGTGCAGTGACCACAGCATGGCTAGGCACCCCCATAGTGCTATGTAGTATTTTTCTCATTTGATATTTATGGGTTTCCCTTTGGGGCCCAGTCACTGACTTGTCTGCTTCGTGTGTATGCTGACATCCCAGTTTGGGGTGCACGCATTTCCACCAGGAACATGCACTATGGACTAGCTAGCAGACTGTCTGCAGCTGGTATGTGTCCTGATGGAGCGCCTTGCAGGGTGCAGTGGCTGAAGGCTTGCTGCAGGAGAATATCAGATAGTGGTGGGGTGCAGCTTAGCATATCCAGGCCTAATGTCTGTGTGCTATTGCGTTATGGATGTGTACAGAGCTGCATTGACTGCCCTGTAGGGTGTCTGTTACTTAGCAGGACTGGGGTTGATGGTCCCCCTCTACTGCCACCATTGCAGGGAGGTAGAATGTGGATCTGTTGGTGGGAGACCCTGTTTACCACCCTTAGCTCAGGAGGAGGAGGGTGGTGGTACATAATCCTCCTAGGGGTCCATAGGGGCTACACCTGACTGAGACATACAGATATATCCAAGGTGTGTCAGCAGAAACTACCTCTCTCACACATTAGCACTGCTGGGGACCTGCAGCATGGCCTATCTCTGCTGTGGACCTGGTGCTGGGCGCCCCACCTCACCCTCAGGGTGAGTGCCGTACCTGCACAATGTGATGGTGTGTAGCTAATCTGTGCCAGTACCACACACGATCAGTTCCCGCTACCAGGCCGAGGTGCTGTGGGGATGCATACCCCATCTTGTGATCATCTGTAGACTGCTGATTTGCATGTGCAGTGCATCATGGGTATGGGTGGGTTAACCCTATCCTGGTGACCACAGCAGACTGTTTGTGTGGTGACTTGCAGTCCTTCTGCAGACAGCCAGGGGTTTGCTAGCAGCTATAGAGCTGTAGCCCACTGGTTACTTCACTACCAGTGGAGCCAGAAGTCATGGGTTCAAACCCACAGTGGGGTTATTTGATAGGGCTGTCTAAAGCATTATCTATTTTTAAAGTACATTAGTGCTGCCAGCAATAACACTCTCAGCGTACTGTACCCATAAGGTGCCTCAGAGGGCGCCCTATAGGGCACCTTATGGTTACCGTCCATATAAGGTGCACTATACAGTATGCTATGGAGCGACTGATAGGGTGCCAGTCCGTATAAGGTGCCTTATAAGGTGTCCTATGGAGTGCCTTATAGGGTGCCCTATAGGGGACATTATAGGGTGCCGTGGCGGACGGTGCACTTTATAATGTGCCCTATGGAGTGCCTTATAGGGTGCCTTATGCAGCACCTTAGGTTACGGCACGTGAGGGTGTGTTTGCTGGCAGCAATAATTAAAATACAAATAAAATGCCTCAGGAAACAATACTTACATGTCAAAGCTGATGCCTCAGCCAGCCTTACGTATTGGGCACACTGGGGATGGAACTCATGACCCCTGTATCATCAGTCAGTGCCTTAACCATTGTGCTACACTGCTATTCCTCCTTGCATTTCAGCGCACCTACTTATGCTTTCCATGCATTTAAATGCACAGTGCTGCCATCAAAAACAGTGCTATGACCTTGCTGTGCCTCATAGGGCACCCTATATGGCGCCCTATACGCCACCCTTTATGCAACATTGTAGGGTGCCGTGGCGGACAGTGCACTTTAAAATGTGCCCTCTGGGGTATCTTATGGGGCGCCTTATGTTACAGTGCTTTCAGAGTGCATTTGCTAGTAGCAGTAATTAAAATAAAATTAATATGCCTCAGACTGCAATATTACACATAACAGGTAGTGCCTCAGCCAGCCTTATTCATTGGGCACAGTGGGGGATTGAACCCATGATCCCTGCACCATCGGTCAGTGTTTTAACCATTGTACTGTGGCTCTGTTCCTGTGCTTGCACATCAGCGCGCCACTTATGCTTCCCGCACGCGTTTCTCATGCGCTAATGTGCGCAGCGCACATTAGTGCGCCGCGCACATTAGTGCGCCGCGCACATTAGCGCATGAATAATCCCGGTTTGCTTTTTTCAAACTGACACGCCCACTCCTTTTATGGCATCCCGCACAATAACGCGGCGCGCACCTAACGGGGTTTTAGTAAACATACCCCTTAGAATTGAATTGTATAGCTGGGTTTGTAAATTGTTGTATTAAATTAAATTAAACTTGCTTTGAGCTTACCGTAGGGTGCACTTTATTCATTATAAGGGAGCCAGCTCCCAGTGGCTGCCCACATCCCAGCCAGGTTCTCATCACAGACCTCACGAAAAGAAGGTTTAAATGTCCGTGTGTGCATGCCTATTTTAGAAAATACAGCAAATATTGCAACTCCACACTTCTGCCCAGATTACGTCCTCAGGAATGCCTATGCACAGATCACATAAAGGTAAGTTCTATGCCTTGTCCTACTAGACCATTCCAGAACTGTGGGTTGTGTTCCCCAACCAGCAGATGGTAGCAGAGAACATGAGTTTTAGTGACATCATTACTCCCTTAAGGACTGGTGAAGCCTGTTTGTATTCTTTGCCTCCAGCAGATGTTTGTAGTGAGGACTGGTGCAGCAGGATTGTAAGGCCTTGTTCCTTAGGGGAACAAAACAAGCAGACCCTGGACTGACAACAATTATAGGTGGAAAACCTTGTTTATTACGCCCCGACGCGTTTCGGCTAACCAGCCTTCTTCAGGGGGTCTTAAAAGGAGCACACTTCAAAGAAAAATGACAATAATATAGATAATAATAATCATCATAAACATGTATATAATACATACAATTAAAACATAACTTTAATCATTACATTAAACATGTTAATCAAACAGGCAGAAAACCTGTGATATTAAATACATGTTAAAGATAAAATCAAACAGTTAAAAACATAAATATATAGAAATGATATCTTTAAAAATGATGTGAAACCAAGAATGTATCAATAAATATAAAAATTAAATATAAATAATTTAAAAGCAAAAAAAGGGCAAAAAAGAGAGACGAGGAGGGCAAAAGGAATGAATAAATACCTTAAATCTGTCATGTAGAGCACTAAAGACCTAAATCAGGCATGTAGGATGCTAAAAACTGACAATAAATAAATAAATACATAAATAAATAAATAAATACCATATATAAGAAGGCAATGTACCATAAAAATACCATATAATAATAAATAACACTAAGACCAATAATAAATAGCTTATATAATAATATGTATGTAAAAGCACGTCATAAATAATTATAATTTGATGTGGAGGAAGTATCTGACCAAGTTTTATTTTAAAAAGGAACTTTAATCAATAGGCAGAAGCGCTCATAAAAAAAATTCAGATGAAGAGTAATAAGAATGTGTTAAATGAACCAGCACAAAATTAGTAATGAGTAAATGTATTGGTGTTTAAAGAGAACAATAACGTCACAGCTTGAGCAAAGCCTGTAAACTAGCCGAAAGTCTGCAGCATATGTCTTGTAACAAAACCACGAAGTATAGACAATACATTGTATCACGAACAGTAGACAATTTGCCTACAAACGAAAAAATTAAAAACAAATATTACGACCTTAGAGTATGTATTGTAAGAATGTTGTAACACAGAACCCTATAAAATGAAACATTTTTCATTAACCACACTCTTAACAGCAGTTCTGCTCAGAGTGACAAGATACGTGCAAAATAAATAGAAACAAAAAACATCGTCGTTTTCCCGCCATCATAAGTTAGGGGTAGGCAAACCCAAATAAATTATTCTAAATAATAGTAAAAACAATCTTATGTAGTTAATACCACCCCCAAAAAGTGCTAATGGATAAAAAATTGCATCGTATAAAAGATGAACTGCCACGGACAATACAAACTTCAAAAAAAGGGTTGTACCTTGTACCATAAAAATATATTGAATCCTTATGAATTGACACATGTAGCAGTATAAGAAAACTATGTGAACCCTTAAAAGAAGACATAAAATATATACTGGCAGAAATGCCGCTTCAAAAAACGTGATGATGTTCAGTTTGAATAGAAGCTCAGATATCGGCACATTTGCGCTTTCAAATTAGGAGTCAATGGAGCAAATAAACTGCTCTAAATGAATAATAAAATAAAATAACATAATACTCTTGATGAAAATCGTTAGAGAACATGCTGCAGAAAAATTATGCTGTATTGACACATAAGAGTCAAAGAACCAAGGGTTTCACCATTGAACACGCATTGCACGCCGGCTCTGCTCTGAGAGAAGGCGACATTCAAAACGGAAGCAAACATAAGATGTCAGCGTTTTCCCGCTTTTATGAATTAGGGGTTAACAAAATCAAATAAATCATTCCAACTTGTATTGGAAGCAATATTATGTAGCTAATCATATGCATTATTGCTACTAACAAAACTGTAAGCAACCACGGAAGCAAACAGATCAAATTTTGCAACGTGTATTATATAAAAAAGATCTAAAAAACCAACTCGTAATCCAACCCTCAAAAAAGCATGTAACATGTACCATAGAGATATACCATAAATCCTTATTGATTAATGCATGTAACAATGTAAAAAAAATTTTGTGAACTCTTAGGGGTATGTTTACTAAAACTCCGGTAATGTGCGGGCCGCGCTAGTGTGCAGGTGCCATATAAGGAGTGGGCGTTTCAAGCAGAAAAAAAACCCGGGATTAACCATGCGCTAATGTGCGCTGCGCCCATGTGCGCCCTGCACATTAGCGCATGAGAAAGCTGCGCGGGAAGCATAAGTGGCGCGCTGATGCCCAAGCAAGGGAACAGAGCCACAGTACAATGGTTAAGACACTGTCCAATGGTGCAGGGATCAGGGGTTCAATCCCCCACAGTGCCCAATGAAAAAGGCTGGCTGAGGCATTACCTGTTAAGGGTAATATTGTTTTAGGAGGCATTTTAATATTGGGCGGCATAAGGCGGCGCGCTGATGTGCAAGCACAGGAACAGAACCACAGCACAATGGTTAAGACACTGACCAATGGTGCAGGGATCAGGGGTTCAATCCCCCACAGTGCCCAATGAACAAGGATGGCTGAGGCATTATTTATTTATTTAACTGCATTTATATCCCGCTTTTCACCGGGTCAAAGCGGTAAAACATATAACTTAGGAGGGGGGGGGCAATTTTCAGGGTGGGGCCATCACCATGGGCAACAATTAATGATTTGGGTAGACATAGACATGTATATTTCTTCCGAATCTAAGCATTGGGTCATGCGGATGGGGTGGTATTTCTGTTCAGAGATGTTCACTGAATAGGATTGTCTTCAGCTGTTTCTTAAATGATGTGATGTCAGCGTTGTTCCTGATGTGGTTTGGTAGAGAGTTCCAGAGGGATGGAGCATAAAGTTCGAAGGCTCTGTTGCAGGTCCGTTGTGTGGATTTGGTTCTTTTGTGGGGGACAACGATAGAGTTATTGGAGGAATGTCTGGTTGGTCTGTTGTGGGATGGGCGAGGCAGCAGGGAGTGGAGTGAGGTGTTTCTTGTTTGGTGGATAGTTTTGTGGATGAGTAGGATAGCTTTGTACTTGATTCTTGCTTGTATTGGAAGGAAGTGGAGGTCTCTTAGGATTGGGGTGATGTGATCCCGTTTTTTTGCATTCTGAATAATCCTTGCTGTGGTATTTAAGGCAGTTCGGAGGGGGTTGGTGTGTGAGGCAGGAAGTCCATGATAGATTATGTTGCAAAAATCCAGATGAGGGAGTGTCACAGCTTGCATTACTGTCCTGAAGTCATGAGGTTCTAGGAGGGGTCGGAGGCGTTGAACAGTTTTGGCTTTGTGGAATATCGTCCCAGCGGTTTTGTTGATTTGTTGTTTAAAGGTGAGAGCTTGGTCGATGATGACGCCTAGATATCTTATTTGTGGCTGGATTTGAATTTGCGTGGTTCCCATGTCGAGGTGGGTAGGTGGTTTGAAGTCGGGTTCTTTCGTCACTATAAGGGCTTCGGTTTTCTTTATGTTGATGGATAGGTTGTTCTCCTGTAGCCAGTTGGCCACGTTGTTGAAGCAGGCTGATAGCTGGTCGTTTTTTGGGTTGGCGGTTGTAATTGGTGCGTAGAGCATTATGTCGTCTGCGTAGATGTGGAAATTGATGTTGTGGGTGCGTATGATTGAGCATAGTGGACGGAGATATATGTTGAACAGCATGGCTGATAGGGTGGACCCTTGGGGTACTCCTTGGAGTTGTTGGTAGGGGGGCGAGGTTGTGGAGAGGGTGCGGATCCATTGCTGTCTGTTGGTTAAGTAGGATCTGAACCATTGGAGTACTGTGTCTTTGATTCCAATTGACTGTAGTCAATTGACTGTACCTGTTAGGGGTAATATTGCTTTAGGAGGGCATTTATTTTTATTGTAATTACTACTGCTAGCAAATGCACTCTCAAAGCAGTGTAACATAAGGTGCCCCATAAGTTACCCCAGAGGGCACACTTTAAAATGCAGTGTCCGCCACAGCACCCTACAATGTTGCTGAAAGTGTGGCCGATAGGGCGCCATATAGGGTGCCCTATGAGGCAGGGCAAGGTCAGAGCACTGTTTCTGATGGCAGCACTGTGCATTGTAACGCATGGAAATCTTAAGTAGGTGTGCTGACATGCAAGGAGGAACAGCAGTGTAGCACACTGGTTAAGACACTGAATGATGGTGCAGGGGTCATGGGTTCAAATCCCCAGTGAATAGGGTTGGCAGAGGTGCGTGCAACTGTACAGCAATCTGTGCTGCCATCTAAAAAGAACCACACCCTAGTGCCATATATTAATGCACCTTTTAGGGTGCACCAGAAGGCACATCCTAAACAACCACGTCAGCAAAGGCGAATTATAATGTTCCCCAGAGGCCATGTTGAAAGGTTGTCAAATCCCAAGGCACCATAGTAGGCACCCCATAAGCTGCCTGAATCAAAGGTGTGCCAGAAGATGCCCCAAGGATGTATAGGTGAACTCAAAAACGTTTGCCAAGAGCAGTAACATCCCCCAATTTGAATGGCAAGAGAGGTATGTGCCAAACACACACGTAACCCAAACACTGCACAGAGCAGAAAGGAAAGACAATACAAAAGTAAAAGAAGGACGTAGATCACAGCTGATGGACCACACAAATCAGCTCCAGCCCATGTGGCAGCTATAAAAATGGACAAACATATCGGGGCCAGCTGGAGCCATGCACAGAGTGATGGTAATGTACCATGCTATAATGACAGTGTGTGACAGAGGATGGGAAGATGTGTGCAGCAGAGGAGGCTGAAATGGCAGGATAGGTGAAATATCAGGATGACTGTGGATTAGCAGTGCTATGCAGAGCACACACAGGAGAGGCAACCAGGGAGAGCTGCAATGCAGGAATGTGTAGGAGTGCAGGACGTGGGTTAGCAGCATGCACATCAGGGTAGGATGGCACACAGCTGGCAGACAGAAGATGGATGGAAGGATGGCTCACAACTCAGATGAGGGTACAATGTGCTCAGAGCACAGATCTGCACAGATATGACTGTCATACGAATGAAAACCACTTCTGCAGGACAAGCATACAAATCAAAGAGAACAGAGAGGAAGCACACCTACGACCACTACCACAAATGGCAATGCACAAACCGGTAGGCCCCACCACCAACGTGAGCTCATTAGCAAAGGCTGCATACAAAAAGAGTGCAGGGCATCACACAAGACGCCTGCTGGCTGTCAGGACAGGCAAACCCCCAACAGTAATCATGACCAAATGCACATGCAGATCTGCTGTGTACAGATCAGATCCCAGTCTGTAATTGGGACCAGGGACACATGCACACACACAATGAAATGTTATGCAGTGGATACAGCATGCAAAAGAGGAAAGAAACTAAACCCCAAGGGCAGCAGAGGACGCTCTTTGGAGCTGGTTAACAATCTGGATCAGGACAGGAGAGAACTCAACATGCAAACAGGTGTACCACACACCAGCTGAACCACAGCAATACCAAACCCCCAGGTGCACTGCCATGTAAACACCATAAAGTAAGAGACCTATGTAACAGATAATATCTGATGGCTAGGCAGCACAGAGGGCACACCTTGGTGTACAGTGAAGAGAGGAAAGGGTGTGTGTAGAGGTGATGAACCTGCTGGTACCTAATGGTCCAGTTAGCACAACAGAAAATAAAAAGATAAACCACATGTGGGGATCAAACCTGCAAACTACAGAGTTATAACACATGCCTCTAACCACTCCCAGAAACAGCACACTGAGCACAATGCAAAACAAATACCCCAAAGGGAGGGTGTGTATGGGAACCTGTAATACCCAGTGATGTGGCATATGGCTGGCAGATACACAGCTGCCACCGTACAAGGATGTGAGCACAGGTGGCCCATGTACATGACCAGCAAATCACTAGATACAAGTGTCAATGTGCTCAAAGAGTGGAGGAGTAACCTAGTGGTTAGAAAACTGGCTTGGCCACCAAGCAACCAGGGCTCAATTCACACTAGCACTCCATGTGGCCTTGGGCAAGTCACGTAACCCTCCATTACCTTGGAAGAAAGACCTGACAATCTACATCCAGTGACATTGACAAGAAAACCATGGAGTCTCTGGGTCACAAGGAGTCAGGACTGATTCAAAGGCACACATTGCATTGCATGTTTGTCACCATGATCAAGCAGCAAAAGAGATAAATGTCTGTCAAATACATATCTTTATTTGGGTTATTCATCACAGATAGTGTAGACAGTGCCATCATAATATCAAGGTGAGTGCATCCCTGGTGAAAGACGGAAACACTTTTAGCAGGGCAGCAACCCACCTCCTACAGAAAGGTCACTTGCTTGACCACAAATGAAGGGCAGGAGATATAATGTGCATCAGGTGCATGCTATGCACTGGGCAGCAGGCCCCCACCCCCCACCTGCTGCTGCATGCCTCAAATGTGTTACGCACATATGAGTGCATGTAGACAGTAGGCGCTGCATGATGAGGACCCAACACACATCATCTGTCCCTCAAAACATATCCATCTGGCAACACAGGAGGCAGACAAATGAAAACAGCATATGTTGTCACAATGTTTTAATGTTAAAAACACACTCTGAAAGTAATGTTTCAGCTCTCACCTAATGCCTGATCTAGGAATCAAAGCTGCAACAATGTAGACCCAAACAATCATCAAAAGCACAATGAGCATATGCTAACAGGTAGCACAGGCACATGAACACAGACAGAATACAAACTAAACTACCTGCAGAAACCTGCAGAGATAACACCATGAAGGAAGTCCCCCTGCACTGTTTGTTGGGTAGACAGTGTTTGGCCACATATAGCACGGTACATGGAATGCACAATTGAAGGAGCACAACAGTCACCCACACTGCCACACTCCAAATAGGCAATGTGAGTGTCCGTACCGCAGGGCATAAACAGGACCGTGCAGACGTGCAATGCAAGGTGTGTACATACATGCAGACTGTCACGTCTGCACAGTAAACAAACACAAGAACCAGCATGTGAAGATGGAAATGATGGGCAAACAGCTTACAGGGAACCACACAGAAGTCATAGGTCCACATGCTGTGTTTCACAAACATAGTCAGTCATATGCACAAGCACCATCCACATTACAACATGATACAGTGATGCCACACATGCACGTAAACACCCTTGGCCCATTGCAAACATCAATCCAGGATGGTGGTGTGCATGAAAGCATTGTTGTGGCAAAACCTGTATCATGTCCAGGTGGAGAGCAGGTGGACATAGACAATAGGACCGCTCCATCGTTGGCCCTATGCCACAAACATGGCTGTATGCTTGTGTAGAAACAAACAGATGAGCGTATCCTGTGTGCCATGTCACACCCATGGCCAAAACACTACAATAACACAACTGTGTAGGAATGTACCACATACAGTGTCAATGTCAGTCCCTGCTGCACACGTGGGGATCAGTACACAGCGTCCAAAGTGCAAAGTGTATCTGCAGTCCAACAGGTCAGGTTAAAACTGTTCTTGCAACTCTGGGCATGCATAGTCAAGTGTCACATTCCAATATGCCACAGTCCTTGAAAGTTCATGTGTGTCCCCTACAATGAGCAGGACTCCCAGCCAGAGCATTGCAGCAACAGTGTGTTGGACAGATCTGTCATGGGGAAAGCAGCAGTCCAAGAGTAATGCTGTCCATCCCAGTCATGTGTCCCACTCTCAGAGGTCAAATATCCAATGGCTCAATTCTCCACAAAAAGTTCCATGGTGTTGTGTCCCCCAACAGGTGGGTGATGGCGACGCCAGATGCACTGTAAGAGATGTGTCCGGTATGTCCTCTGCCCTGTGTCAGGAGAGGATAAGTATTGTATTGTTAGACACCTTGCAAAAACAGCACAAATTTCAGACCGTCACACCTTAGGAAATACAGAAGAAAGGAATGCAAAGGCAAACATGACATGATATCAACACAAAAGAAACCGCATTTTGGTGACATCATGAATCGTAAACGCAGACACGGGTGTCACATGGATATGGTCATGTCCATTGTCATACGGGTGCCTGGGTGAGAATGTCCACAGTCTTGGCAAAGGCAAATATTAATATGACTTGCAAGGGATTGTGGGAAATGTAGTCCATTCATACCAGGCTCAGCCGTTCACAATAAAATTAGTTGTGCTTGCTTGAGTGTAAAGCCAATAAGATATTTATTTATGGGGTTATTTCTCCCAACACAGATATGCTTGGTAGCACATAAAACAGGATACTTGCTTTCAGTGTTATACTTAGAAAAACAAAATCAGGAAAACAGCAGTTGAACTTGTCAGGCAATCAAATCAAAAGAATGAAGACCATGATGGTAACAGAATGGTCTTTTCTGTAGGCTCTAGCTAATATTTTCTTAGCAGTGCTTCAATCAACAAACAAAACCCACAAAGTAGGGAAAAACTGTTCTTTTCAGGTTAACTTCTTATATCTTCACACATAGACTCAGAAGTGTTCCCTCAGAGCTCACAGGCAATTAGATAAGGCTCAATTGCTAGCAATTACCCAGCTGAAACCTCTTAGCTGGCTTACTTTCTACTGCGTGGCTCAAATCTTACTCAGAAGCTTTTCAGAGTAGATTAAAGAACAAGTTTGTATTTCTTTGTGATGGTTGTTGTATTTTTGTAACAGCAAATTACCACAGGAGTTTAGACAGAGAGCAATCCATGTATTCACAGCCTGCATCTACAACCTCTCCCCCTTCTTCAACAATCATGGGTTCAATATCATGGATTGGCACAGAGGAATTTCTCAATGGAGCACTCTCAGGAGAATACTTGTTTCCCTGCTGTCTTTCAAGGGTATAGCTAGGGCATAGGTCAGTGTTCATACCTGAGCTTCCATTGCTGTTAGAGTTCCTCTCTAAATAACCTGGCCAGTATGTAGTCCAGTTCTTATGTCCAGCCTTCTAATCCAGATCCCTGGACACTGGATCTCTCTTCACATACCTTCTAGCACGGGTCTTAGGGTCCCTTCCAAGTGCAGCCGTCTCCCTCACAGGTACCGTCTGGAGATTCCTGGCCCTGCAGCACCACTCCTCTGGCGTTCCCCAGTCCAATGGTGTATGCTTGCCTCTGGAATGCCTCCCAGTATACGTACTGCTATGGACTCCTTTAGACCTCCCAAATGCTTTTCTCTTCTTTCTTCCAAAGGGTTTCTTGCTCTCTCTGTCCGTCCGCTCTGGCTTCTGCTGCTGCTGATCCTCCAAATGATGAAGATGTCCAAGCTCCTGAGGATGATTCTCTGTAGAATCAACTCTACCTTTATTCTGCTTAGATGAGTGCTCTACCCTAGCACAGCGCAGCTGTGCTGAATCAGGCCCTGCCCTTTGAGATGAGTGCTTGGGGATTACCTCATAGCCCTCCTGATTGAACACACGTTTCCCCACTTCAGCTCCTCTAATGGCTGTTAGAAACCTGGTGCATTCTGGGACTGGTAGTCTTTTATGGAAAAATTCTGTTTTCTTATTTCTACCAGAACTGACAGGTTGCTTGTTCAGAGTCACTTCACCTTTACTATAGCTCCTTCCTGAGCTATGATAAGCTTCCTTATCACACCATGCTCATGTCACACAGGTGTCTCACAGCTACACACTATATGCATCTGTTTCTGTGACCAGAGAGGCAACATGACATGCACATGAGACAAACATTAAATCATCAACAGGTAAAGCCAGATGTAATCCCCCAAATAACAAAGGTGCAACATACCTTGTGTGTGCATCAGGTGTACGTCATCGATCCCTTGAGCGACTAAACAGCCATATCAGGTCACAGTGAAGGGAGACAATGTCAGCAAAACGTGTAGAATCACCATGTCAAGCCACTGTTGATGCATGTCCATTGTCCACATTATGTTGATATCTGAGATAAAATAAAGGTGCTCAACAGTGGTCCTTCAAAACACAAGACACAGTTCTGCTCACAGCACACAACACATGTCGAGAATGTTCACAAGGTAAACAGCACTACGGAGAGGTAGCACAGTCACAACCGCCCCCCAGGTGCACAGACCCCTCACAGCACATGATAATGTACTATGCCTGAACACTGCATCATCACACAGCCAACCCATAAACACGCACCCACACAGTATGCAAAGTTCAGCGTGCCAGCTGTAACACATGGCCTGTATGTGCACAAGTGGAGATTTGTAGACATAAAGGCCCAGTGAACATGCAGTGATACCCTGTTGTTGGCTGATGGTACAATGTTGGGGTAGGGAGCAAGTGTAGGCCACCACCAAAAAAAAAAACCTACACACACATGCAGTTCTGTTGTACATGTCCCAGAGAGAGTGTTGCAGAGGACACACTGAACACAAACACATGGGGATATGTGTGACAACAGCAAGATATGGGTTAGGGAGGCGTAAGGAAAAAAAATGAACCACAACATCTGCCCAATATGACACATCACTGAGGACATGTTTTCCCCCTGACTGCAGGCACTGACAATGTAGCTGTAGATCCACCTACCCCAGCCAACAGCATTTTGGCTGATGTACAGTCACGTGCCAATGCACCACAGCAACAGCATCCTCACAAAGTATGTCCTGAGCAGTGGGAAACACAAGAGAAACAAACATATGTCATGTTCTAGCTGTGCAACACACACTGCACCTTCCTGTCCCCAGCTGTCAGACCCCACAACATCACATACTGACTGACTGTTCACTATCACAATGTACAGATCTCTCACATGTGAGAGGCAGCACGGAGGTGTCGGAGGCTACCTACAGGTGTCCGTAATCTCTCTGTCCCCTCCCTTACCTCTCTGTTGTTGTACACACAGGTCAATAGAGGTGTCTGCTCCCACCATGTTTCTGCCTCACCCCAAGGTCGCAATATTAGCCCGGGTACACCATATTGCCAACAATGCCCCCTCTCCGTGTTTACTGTTGTCCCAATGTTGTCTGTTAACCCACTGTCAATTGCTGAAACACATGGAAATATGCAGGCGCACCTCCTGTATCCACTGGCCAAATACATATCCTGGTGTGTACATCTCATACCTTGAATAATATTGACAGCTGTGTGCTGATGATGTGCACAAATAGCTGGCAATGTCTGCATCACGTCAGCAAAACCACACCCACATGTCTGCTTGTGACCTGACCATGATGGCTGCATGTCATCCCACTGTGTGTCAGTGAGAATGTCAAAGCATGGATAGCCTATATGTGCACCTTAAAAAAATAGCTCTCACCTAAGTCTGTGTGTGTATGCGGACATAACCCTCCCTTGCTAGGGTCCGCAAGGTAGTTGTTGATGTGGACTGTACTCTCCTGCCCTACACACATACACAGCCTGTAGCTGAGGCATGATGGCATATGTTGAGATAGCATCAGCTAGATATGCCATGTCCCCCCTGAAAAACCTGGTAAAACACAAGCCACCCACACATTCAGCGCTCCACTTGCCCACTGTAACCCACCCCTTGCTGATCTGGGCCGGATCACCTCTGTATGTGTGTACATATGCAACACTGCACTGAAGGGCTATTCTCCAACAACAAAATGTAGCAATGCTACTCCCCCTGGCTGGACACTGCACAGGTCCCCATCCTTCACCATATCCATGTCAGGGCTACGTGATGACCTAAACATTCAGGCACACTGTGGGGTTGCATTAACACCTCTCACGAATAGTTAATACCATCATGACAAACTAGTACTAAGCATGTGTATTGTGCTATGTATGACATGTGGCGCCACACATAAGAAACATACACACATAGCCAGCTGACAGGAGCATAACACCCACACAAGCACCTCAAACTTGTACAATATAACCACACCCCACTGGACAACTGTCCCCAAACATGGTCTGCCCTCCCACTGTGAATATCGCACCATATGCCTGCCACTGTGCTCCACCCATAGCATCAAAACAATTAACTGTGTTTGCACAGCAGCTGCTATCACAACCAGCCACTAACTGGGAATGTGACCCCCAAAACCTCCCACAGGCGTATGAACACCCACCCACATCATCCGCCACCACCTGCTGTTGTGCCCTGCCCACATTGTTTGTCGCACACTCATGCCTATATGTGACGTTGGGATTGTCAGTTAAATGTCAATGCAGTGTGGCATCCAAATGATATCTTTACAGAAACATCAACCTTTATAACCATTACACACATAGAAAAACACATGCAGGTGGGAAGATAGGCAATACGTACATGAGAAGATCTCTGCGATCAACCTCCGCCTGACCGCTGTGCCCTCCCGTGTGTCACCACTGGCACGTACAGGGGGGCACGTTGGATCATCCCCCAGATCCTCATTAATCTCTGCAGGGATATCGTGCCTGAGAGCAATGTTGTGCAGGATGCAACAGGCTATGATTATCTCTGCCACAGTCATTGGCTTATATTGTAAGGCCCCGCCTGTCCTATCTAGACACCTGAAGCGACTCTTTAACACGCCAAAGGTGCGCTCTATGACAGAGCGGCTGGAGGCATGGGCCTCATTGTACCTCCGCTCTGCACGTGTCCGTGGCTGACGCACAGGGGTCAGCAGCCAGGGGCGACACCCATATCCTGCATCACCTGCAGAAAGAAATGTTGCATGTGAATGCAGGAGTTCATGTTCACCAAAATTGACACATGTTTAGACGTGAGAAACAAACGCACAACACATCCTGACAGAAACATATGACAGCACAACTATTCAGTTCAGAAAAATAGACATATGATGACAGAAAAGGACCACATGGCCTATCGAGTCTGTACACCCATGGCAAACACTACAACAGTCCCATCTATACCTTTAGAGATCCTCTGTGTGTGGCACATGCGTATTGTAATGCAGTTAGTGTCCACATCTCCACCACCTCCACTGTGAGACTATACCACCGATCCACTGATCACAGGTTCAAAGTATATGTCAGAATAGTAACCAAGAAAAAACATGCTGTCATTTGAGGGAGGCCCACACCCAGAACATGTATGCCATGGAGGTCTGGCAAAGTGTAAACCATATCACCTCTATACACCCTGTCCACTAAGGTCTACATATCAAGATTTAGCAGTCTGTCTCCATATGCTGTATACTGCTGACCACCAATTGTTGTAATAGCCATCCTCTGCACTGTCTCCATCCTGTTCACATCCTTTTGAAGGTGCGGTCTACAAACCTGCACACTGTACCCCACATGAGTTTGCACCAAGGACATATACAGAGGCAGAGTACCTTCCTGTGTATCTGCTACCAATACCTCTCTATATGCACCCACGTAGCCCCCCTGCTTTTGCTGTCACCTTTCCATAATGGTCAGCTACATGAGGATCGGCAGACACAACGACGCTAGCTCCCGCTCATCTACAGTGGGCAAGGTACTGCACCCCCTATACTGTGTTGCACCCCTGGTTTGACGCAGCCAAGATGCGTGACCATACATATGCAAACATGTCCTCCCAGCTGGAAAGCTCCAGAAAATCCAT
Organism: Ichthyophis bannanicus; assembly: GCA_033557465.1. Lineage (NCBI taxonomy): Eukaryota > Metazoa > Chordata > Amphibia > Gymnophiona > Ichthyophiidae > Ichthyophis > Ichthyophis bannanicus. Next base: position 866,038,134 of record CM066034.1, read on the forward strand.
CAGATATTTCCAGACACCTCCTCATGTTATCTAGTGCCTCCTGGGTGACAACTCCAGTACTGAGTGAGTGGGTGAACCTAAGACACACATGACAAGGGTTAGTTGTATGGATTGGCAATAACATAAATGTTACATGACATACAAAAGCTACCCGACAATTAACCAGCATCACAGGTGGATGTGAAGGGCACCAACCCCCCCCCCCCAAATCACATGTGGGCAGTTGGCACACACACACACTAGGAGGGATCCAGCACCAGGACAGACATATGCACACGGGCGTAGTCACATGAACACCATGTGCATGTTATGATCATATAATGTTATAATCCTGATGGTCTTATTTAAATTAGTTTCCCTGTTACTATACGTCTATACTCCTGTAATAATGTTAATTCACAATAGTCCTCTGTCTGTCTAAATTTTCTTATCTGTAAACCGCACTGATAAAAAAAAAGGTTGCTACATATGAGATGTTACATAAATAAATGTAGAAAGACATACATAGATTACTAATCTTGAAATACTCACCCAGCAATATACAGTCCGCATACCGGCCTTCCTCAAATTGTGTGAATAGTGCCGAGTGATGCAGGATATAGGAGTCATGGGTGGACCCTGGAAACCTAGGGACCACATTCAGAATATGCAGATTAGCATCACATACAACCTGAACATTCAGGGAATGGTAGTGTTTGCGGTTGCGGAACGCTACCTCCCTGTCTCTAGGCGGGACCAGGGCAACATGTGTGCAATCAATAGCTCCCATCATGTGTGGTATCCCGGCTAACGCCTCAAAGGCCTGGTTCAGGGTCCCCCACTGTTGCGTAGTGTGGGGAAGGGCTATGTAATTCCCCACCCGGCTGACCATGGCACGCAGTACTTGGTGGAGACATCGTGAGAAGGTGGGGCGGCTCATGCCACCCACTGCGGCCACAGATGACTGGAAACAGCCAGAGGCAAAGAAATGTAAGGCAGCAAGGAGCTTGACTAAACCTGGTATGGCATGGGACCGATCAGTCAGGGGCTCGAGGTCAGGTCTTAGATCCTCATAGAGCTCCCTAATAGCCCTTGTGCTCAGTCGGTACAGGGAGATGACCTGGTCCTCACGCATGCCCTGGAGCTGGGCCCTGGGCCTATAGAGGCGAGGCTGCCGAGCCTGCACCTCAGCACGCCTTCTGCGCCGTGCACGCACAGCACCTGCCTGGACCGCCCCCACAGCTGCAGGTCTGATTTGCTGCGGGACTACACCCATGTCCTGTGCCTCAGCCCCATGGACACCATCTCCCCTGTCCTGCAACCGCAGCATCTGCCCATGTCTCAGGGCACATGCAGCAACATAAATAGCCGCCATAAACTCCTCCCGTCCGGCTACACAAACACACTCAAACACACACACAAACCTCCCTAAACAGTGTACACCTTACAAACCACACAAGACAATACACACACAATACAATACAATACCCAATACAACCAACACCAATACAATCAACACCAACACCTGCTTTGACTCTCTCCCTTCCTCTCTGCAAACACACACCTACTCTTCCTCGCCTACAACCCTCAACGTGGACAAGGTGTTCAGGCATAATTATATTTTTTTTTTGGTTTTCGGCCGTTGCGCATGCACGACTCTACGCATGGGCGTCCATCTGTGCGTGGCCACACGCACATGCGCGGTGAGTCACACATGCGCAGGACGCACACACAGCCGCCCATGCGGCACTCGCCGTACTGCGCATGCGTAATGAGTTGCGCATGCACAGTAGTGTGAACGCGGCGTGCCTGTGCAACTGCGCATGGGCGGCGGTGTGTGTGTCCCGTGCATGTGCGACTCTCTGCGCATGTGCGTGTGGCCACGCACGGACGCCCATGCGCAGAGTCACGCACGCGCGCGGCACACAAGCACCACGCCCGCACAATTGCGCATGCGCAACGTAAACAACGTGAAAAAACCCTATAAATATGCCTGCACACGTGGCCCACATTGAGGGTTGTTTGAGGAGTTCGAGGTAGAGAGAGAGTTAGAGAGAGAGGCTGTGGTGGGAGTAGTGCAGAAGAGAGAGGGAGAGAGAGAGTTAGAGAGCGTTAGAGAGAGAGAGGCTGTGGTGGGAGTAGTGCAGAGGAGAGAGGGAGAGAGAGAGTTAGAGAGAGTTAGAGAGAGAGAGGCTGTGGTGGGAGTAGTGGAGGTAGTTTTCTTTTTCTTTGGGTTGTGTACTTTGTATTTTTTCTTTTGTATTGTGTTGTGTAGTGTGTCCTGTATTGTATTGGTATTGTATTCTGTATTGTGGTTTGTAGTGTGGTCTGTGTTGTGGTGTGTGTAGGTGAGTGTAGGTGAGGAGGGGTGCGGCGAGAGGAGAGGGAGATGGAGAGGGAGAGAGAGGGTCAGGGTGAGGGGGTGGAGGAGGTGGGCCCACCTGTTGGTGTAGAGACACCCAGGGCAGGGACTGCACGGCCTATGGAGGCAGAGGCAGGCCCATCTGGTGGGCCACAGGCTGCACAGTGCAGCCACATGGCAAAGAGAAAGAGGATACCCGTGCCTGGACCACAGAGGAGGAGGGCTGTAAGGTTCAACGAGAGGGAGAACCACATCCTACTGTCACAGGTCATAGAGAACTATGACGTTTTATTTGGCCAGCTCAGTAGCCGCACAACTGTGGCCACCAGGATGGCAGCGTGGGAGGAGGTGCATGGTGCACTGGCTGAGGCAGGGGGCCCCTCCCGAGATGTTGAAAGCCTCAAAAAGAGGTTTTCGGATATTAAAAGAGGGGTGAGGCAGCACATGGCCGCCGAGAGACAACATGCTCTGGGCACAGGTGACGGTGGCCCCTTCACACCATCCCTCTCACCCCTGGAACAGGAGCTGGCTGCAAGATTGGGGCATATCTACCTCCGTGGTCTGCCTGAGGCCCTCGACACGGCACATCCTCAGGCAGGTATGTATGCTAACTGTCAGGTACAAGGCCATGCCTGAAATTCCCATTGTGTAGACATCAGGCATCTGCACAGACCCTCCCATACCTGTCACCCAATCCCCACCATGTATCTATCCTGGTGGCACATGTGTGTGATATACCCCTTCACACCCTGTTTTGTTGCCATGTCCCGGGGCCACATTCAAAATGTGTCCCTCATCCCATCCCTCTCCCCATCTGTCACAAAAAGGTCCACACACACGAGTCACTACCCTACCCCCACACCTGTGATTGCCATCCCCTGTATGATTGTGAGGGCCACTGATCAGGGCATGTTTGTGTGACATACTATCTGCACAGTGCTGCATGTGCTTCACAGTGGCACAAGGAGCAGGAGACGTCGGATGAACAATTTCTTCTTTATTGTATAAAACCCCAACGCGTTTCGGCAACGCCTTCTTCAGGGGGAAGGGCTACAAATCTAATTTAATAAACACAATAAATACAAAAATATATTAAATATTAAATAAGAATAAAAATAATGTTAAAATAAAAATATTAATGACACACCTGGCATGTTACATACTAAAAAGACAAAATATTCCTATAACATAAAAAGTGGAAACACCTTAGGACATGTACACTTGATGATAAACATATAGTTAAACAATCATTTAAAATTGGTTAAAACTCCCCCCAACAGCCCATTTCCAGTCCTATCCTAGCTGCTCCATCACCCCATTTCCAGACAGGCCCCATCAGCCCACAGCCCATTACCAGTCTCAACCCCCCATAGTCCATTACCAGTCCTAGCCCCCCCAAAGGCCACCTAAAGTCCTAACCCCTCCCCATCAGCCCATATCCTGTCCTAACCCCCCCCCCAACCCACAGCCCACCTCACGTCACGTCCTAACCCCCCCCCCCCCACATCGGCTCCGTGAAATTTAAAAAAAAAAACTGGCTATTGTTGCTGCCGCCGCGGCGGCAGCAGCAGAATGGAGTGTCCCACAGGGCCCCCTCTGCCCGCTGAGCCCCTCTGCAAGGGCATTCAGAATCGCAAAGGGAGAGTGTCTCCATTGCGTCTCCGTTAAGCCCACAGGGGCTAATGAGACATTTTCCATCAGCCCCTCGTGTCTAAATGGGCAGATGGGAAATTTCCCATTAGCCCCTGCGGGCTTAACAGAGACGCGAGGGAGACACTCTCCCTTTACGAATCTGAAAGCCCTTGCAGAGGGGCTCAGCGGGCAGAGGGTGCCCCGCGGGACACTCCATTCTGCCGCGGCAGCAGCAGTAGCCAGGTTTTTAATTATTTTTTTGGAATGTTTTAAAAAGCAGAATGTTCCTTGCGTGGGGCCCCCTGAAACACGGGGCCCTGTGCAAAAACATTCTTGCTCAATGGACGGGCCGGCCCTGGTTGGGACTCACCCACATGATCACATAGGTCAGCTAACGACCTCTGTTGTTTTCTGAAAGACTAGCCAACTCCCAGCTGCCACCCCTGCTGCCAAACGAAATCAGGGAAACACCCCCCAGCTCTGGTTATCACCGCCCTTCCCCAGGGGGTACCACCTGCTGTGGATTCCTCAACATAACCCTGTCCGTGCGTTCCTGGGGTCTGTCCACTTCTGATGCACCCTCTGTTGCTCCCCCTGCTCTGTCCAAACCCTCCATATGTTTACCAAGGTCTACACGCACTGGTACCCAACCCCTCCTCTGTTTTACACAAGGTGTATGTGAACCCCTCTGGCGTCAGACACGTGAAGCAGCAGTGCACTTGCGCACGTAAGGGTTGATATCCTTGTGCTACCACTCCATCCCTCTGAGTCAATAGCGCATCTCCTGTAACCTTTCCAAACTGTGTTTATCCCCACTTGGGCTGGCTTTCCTAGACCTTCCTCTGATCACCACTGCTGCTCTCCAGCTGTGGTTGTTGTCCCTGGTTCATGCTCCACCTCCCGTACACGATGGACATGTGTTTGCTCTCTGTGCCCAATCCTGTTGCTACGTCTGTAGTACGTGGGTGTGTCAGCGCAGCCTGTGGATCTTTGTGTTTGCCTTCCACATCAAAGTACTGGACCATGTCCTGTGCGTGTCTATGACTTATACTACTGTGAGAATGATGTATCTTACCCCTATCCATGTGTCTACTAGAGTCTGCCCTATCACAATAACGATCCTGTGGAATATGCGTGACATGTTTGTGTCTGACGGTTGATTACTGGAGAGGTATCTCATAGACCACCCTGTGTCCCACCCACAGGCAATCGTCAGGCGCTTGACAGGATCTGCAGTGCAGTGGAGGAGAACACCAGGGAGCTGAGGGAGGTCCGTGGGGAGCTGCGGCAATTCCGTGAGGAGGTCCGAGCCATGCCCTTCACTCGGATGTGTGAGGCCCTGGAGGGCATGCTGGCTGTCATGAGGCAAGCAGTACCGGCACCACCACCACCGGCACCGGAAGAGGGTGTAGCACTGCGGGGGGGGGGTTTGCCATGTGGCAGGCGTGGGCGGCCACGCCGTCGCTAATTTCTTTTTCCATCATCATGTGAACCACCGATGCATATGGTTGTCCCTGTTTCATTTATCATTTGAACCACCTATGTATATAGTTTGCCCTGTTTCTCCAAGTTCCATTTCCTGTTAAATGTAATGAACAGACATATGAAAATTGTCGGATGTTTCTGTTCCATGTAAACCACGCTGATGGCAAATAGTGCAGTAAATAAGAAATGTTCCTAGATATTTAAAAAAAAAGGAAAAGATTGCTGTGACAATAAACAGCTGTCATACACTACATGCAATGTGTGTTTCCAATGTGTGTCCGTGTGGTCCCCTATGTGTGTCCGTGTGGTCCCCTATGCATGTCGTGTCCCTGACTATATGACCTGCACCCAGGCCCCTTGCTGGTGGGGTGTTTGCACTGCCAGGTATTACTTCACAGATGCCAGCATATGCCATGTGTGATGTGCACATTGTGTGTTCACTGCCCCTGGTCTGCAGCGGGGCGGTTTACACAGACACCCATGTTGCGACAGGGGGAATGTTCTGAGGTTGCATGTTCAGTGTTCTGATCCATCACCGTGTCCACCCCCTCATACACCCAACATTGGTTGCATATGTGTGACCATTGCCCCTGCCTGTAACACTGATTACATGCCTGCCCCCCCCCCAGGCATGCATGTGGCACAGGCAGACATGGGTGGCATGCATATGTCAGCTGCTGAATTATGCTAACAAATGTGGTTAACCTACGCCCATCCCTGTGACATGGATGTCCCCGGGACGCCCGCTACATTGCAACATCTCATGCACCACCCTGGGATCACACCCCTACACACATGGTTAGCCCCCAAAACTGCATGTGGAGCCAGTCGACATATGCTACCCATGTCTACCTGTTCTGCACATCCCTGTCCACACACATATCCCATGCTGGCATCCATAGTCTTATGCTAAGTGAGACACGTGACCATTTCAAATTCATCAACATTGTGTATATTTATAAAAATAAAAAGGGAAATATTTACATTTGTGGGGAGGGGGAGAATACCCATCACCCTCCCCCCCAAACCCCACCCTCCTCCCCCCTGCCACCCCCACCTGCCCTGAACACCCCCTCCACCCCTCCCCCCACCACCACATGAGCCACACCCTCCCCCTGCATGCCCAGTGATGGAAGACAGGGCAGCACAGGGCACATGTGTGAACGTCACAGGCGCCATCAATGACGCCTGTGACGCCCTTCAGGGGATGGCTGCCGACATGGCAGATGCTCCACCTCGGCAGCCACCCTCTGAATGGCTGTCGCCAGCCACTGGTGCGAGTGCACTAAAAGGTGCACTCGCTGCTCCATGGCATCCAGGGCCACATACAGGTCCGCCATGCACCTGCCACCACACACACACATAGTCCCTGGGGTCTGTGTGGTGGCATCTGCGTGCGACCTGTGTGGGGCCTTGGATGGTGGAGCCACCTGGCATGGCTGGCGGGAGCCCACAGTGCCCTGTGCTGCACTGTCTTCCAGATCACTCTCCCACACCCCCCCCACCCACTCCTCCCCCCCTGACTCCTCCCCCCCACCCTCCACCACCTCCCCCACCCCCACATCACCCACACCCTCTCCCTCCCCTGCCACCCCGCCAACCACCCCTTCCAGAACCCCATCAGCCCCCTCCTCCACATGTGCATCTTCTGCCTCCGCCTCCTCCTCCTCCGACTCCAGCACCACCACCTCCACGGCATGGGGTGTAGTGAGCCGCCGCAAGACATATGCGGAGGTGGTGGGCTGCTCATCGTTGTCATCACCATCTGTGGAAGATGACAGTCATCAGCACATTATTATGTGTGTAACATAGCACATGTACCTATGCAGGCACCACACAGGCTGCTGGGCCAATGGAACATCTGTTACTGGGCAGCCACTTCGTCAATACTCACCATCACCCTGTGAGGGGCCCTCACCCTGGAGGCGCTGGAGGTAGGCCCCGTGGTGGAGGCGCAACTCGCGGCCCTTCTTCCGAAGATCCTCGACCTGTGGATGTGAAAAGAATGGGTGGGGGCATGAGTGACTGATCACCTCTGGTGGGTGGCCAACATAAACATACATCAGTGTGGCCAGCGTCTTGCTGCTCCTGCTCCACTGCTGTGTGTGTCATGTATAGCATAGTTCATCACGTGTCACAGGGGATCTCCATGAGCACCAGGAAGATGTCGTCACATGTGGGTAGCGTCGGTACCAACTGAGCCTGTGTGAGAACGCTACCCAGCGTCCTATATGAAAGCCTTTTGCAGCATCCCACAGTGCGTGCGTGCTGCCTTCCCCCCTGTCCAAAATGCCTCTCTCCAGTTGAGTTTACAGCTGACACAAGGAGGGACAGAGAGAGACATTGGGAAAGTGAGAGAGACAGAGAGACACACAACCCGCAAGGGGAGATGGGTGGGTTGATTACCTCATCCTGCTGTTCCAGGAGATCACCTGTTACAGGTGATTAACTATGCTATCACCAGGTACAAGCAGGACATAGTCGCACATGTGGGAAAACCGTATATGTAGATGCCAGGAAAGGATCCCCAGAGTGGTGAGGGCCTGTGGAGGGCCTCTACTTCCACCCATGGTTTTCAGGCATCCTGTGGGAGAGGCGGCTAGGAGTGTATTACGTATGGGAGAGGTTTTGCAGAGCAGCCTGACCAACCACAGCATGCCTGCAGGAGCCTTTATCCAAGCTTACATGGGCCGTGAAACGAGGACCAGGTAGCTGCTTCAACAAATGTCGTTAATATGTAAAGAATGAACGTGAGCCCATGAGTCTGCCATGACTCTCACATTGTGAGTGGGAACATGGGCCACCAGTGAATGGTGTTATCTAGGTTAGATAACGGGTAATACACTGAGCAATCCAGTTGGGTAGAGATCGTTGTGACACTACTGTACCCAAATGCAAGCAATCCGAGACTCTGAATAGCTGAGGGGACGTTCGCTGTTGCTGGGTCCTCTGCAGATGGGAAGCCACAGCTCGTTCACAGTCCAAGGTATGAAGAGTCTTCTCTGAATTTGCAGCATGCGACTGTTGAAAGACTACAGGTAACTACAACTCTTGTTTCAAATGAAAGGAGGAATCCAACTTAGGCATGATGTGTGGATGTGTCCGTAGGATTACCTTCTCATGTTGAAATGTTGTGTGGGGTGGATCAGGCACTGGAGCTTGGGATTCACTGATACGACTTGCTGATGTGATTGCAAGACGGTATTTTACTTCCCAGGTCAGAGACTTTAAGGATGTAGTGTCTAAGGGCTCAGAGGGCGGCGGCATACGCTGCCCTGGCAACAGATTGGGATCCCATGCCTCTGGAGGTGGTGTAAGGGCAGGTCTTGGTGGATGCAGGCCTCTCATGATCCCGGATATGAGAGGATGGGATGACATGGGTTGTCCAGTGATGGGTTCAGAAGGAGCAGCAATGCCACTTCAATGGACTCTGACTCACTCTGTTTGGAGACCATTGTTTGATGAGTAATGGCATTAGTCAAAAACATGTTTCTATACAGATGACAAAAGGGGTTCCAGGCCTTTTGTTATCACCAAATGAAATGTCACGTCCACCTGATGGCACAGGATTGCCTTGTGGAAGGTTCCTGGAAGCACAACAGACATCATGCACTTCCTGAATGAGGGGAGGGCCAAAGCAGTTCCAGCCATCAGTAGCCAGTCTCTGGGGTACAGAGACGGGGGGTTAGTATGCCATACATTCCCCTCCTCCTGCGACAGTAAGTCTGGAGCTGACCCCACATACAGGGGTGCAACCTGGGTCATATGTAGAATCAGAGGGTATCACACCTGTTGTTGCCAGCGTGGGGCTATGAGGATCATGTAGCCTCTGTCCCTCAGGGTTTGCAATAGGGTCTATGCAATCAAGGCAATGGGAGGTAAGGCATATAGGCATTCCTGCCCCCAGTTGAGGAGGACAGCATCCCTCGCTTGATAGCTCTGAGCTGGGATTGGTGTATAGAACCGGGTAGGTTTTGCATATGATGGACGTGCAAAGATGTATGACTCTTGAGTTGCCCAGAGTTGCACTACTCAACAGAGTTGGTACATGTGTACAGACCATTTGTGCGGGAGCACAACACAACTAAGTTTGTATGGCTAAGAGTTCTGATTGCCAGGGAGATAGACTGCCAGGAGATGGATCTGCTGCTGTCTGGCAAACACCCACAGTTGAGGAGCTTCGTTACAAAGGGACAGAGCCTGTTCCTCCTTGTTTGTTCACCTAGACCATAGCTACATGATTGTCTGCGCAAAGTAGTATTCCATTGGCCTGTAGAAGGGAATGGAGGACATGAATATCCAGGCAAATTGCTCAGAGCTCAAACAGATTGCTGTGGAACTGACTCTCCTGACAATTCCAGGTGGCTTGGGTGGAGGTGTCCAGTACATGTGCAGCCCAGCCCACTTTAGAGGCATCTGTTGTTAATGGGATCTGAGGAGGGGTTTGCAGGAAAGGTGACCCCTCCATCAGTTTTTGTGCTGTCCGCCACCAGTCCAGGCACAGGGTATGGGGGTTTCTATTTACTGTCACATTTGAGAGACAGCCTGTTGCTTGCGTCCACTAGGAAGAGAGTGTGCCCACTGGGCTGGTTTCATGTGGTGACACGCGTAGGGGACCACATGCACCGTAGATGCTATGTGACCCAGCAGCTGATGCATCTCTCGAGGTGAGAGGTGCGCTTGTTGTAGTGCTGTCCAAACACGTTGCACAATGCGAGGACAGTGAGGCTGAGTCAGGTAGGTCTTTGTCAGTCTGGTATCTAGCCTTGCACCTATGAGCTCCAGCGTTTACGTGGGAGTCAGACAAGATTCCACGAGATAGCTGACAGGGCCTACATATTGGAGTCCACGCATTGTGTAAGCGAGAGAGGCCTGGACATGTGTTTGTGACTGTGGCTGGATGTGGCAGTCGTCCACGTAGGGCCACCAGAATATTCCCCTGGTAAGGACCAAACCGGCAAACACAGACATGCACTTTGTGAATACTCTGTGTGCTGAGGCACGGCTGAAGGGAAAACATTTTTGGGATAGTGGTTTCCTTGATGGGGGGACCAAAGGAACCTTTGGTGTGCTTGTTGGCAGAGAAGATGTGTGTACGCATCCGTGTGATCTAAACAACAAAGGCATATCTGCTTGTGTTGGTCAGGAAGTACGTTTCCTCGAGAGTTCATTTGGAATGTCATCTGGAACAGAAACTTGTTCAGTTTTCTGAGATGTCAGATGTGTCTGTGACCTCCTTCTTCCGTAGGTCTGAGGAAATTGTGGGGTGAGAAGCCAGTACCCTGTTGGGGATGAGGTACCTCTTCCATTGCTCCTTGAGGTAGACGATGTGTTACCTCTGGATTCATTTGGGGTGAGGTTTGCAAACTGAATGCCCCCACTATTGTTGGAGGCAGGCGGCTATGTGCATGACACCTCTACCCTCTTCTATGATGGACACAGTCCAGGGTTCTGATGTTATCTGCCTCCATCTGTGGATGAGGTGACCTAATCTTCCTGTGATTGTGGACAGTTGCTTTCCCTGGAGGGCCAGGAAGGGCAGGTACTCCATCACAGAGGCAAAGGCCCTGTGGGGGCTGAGGCTGCTGGGTCTGCTGAGGCTGACTAGCTGTCGGCTTTCTCTGCATAGTAGCTTGTTGACCCTTTCTAGCAGCTTGTACTGCAGGTTGTACGTACTGAGCATAGGACTGTCTTATCCTTTTTTTTTGTAGGGGAAGCGCTTTTCTACAGCTCTCATCTTTGCAGGATCTACAATATTTGAAGGACTTGTCAAGGTCAAATTGTCCTGCCAGCTTATAAAAACCATTTTTCACCACTACAGGGGATGTTGGCCAGTTAACCTGTACCCAGTATTGCAGGTGAGAGGCTTGCAGCCAGCCAGGTGTCCTTGCCCCAATAGCAATGGCAGAGACTCTGCCTTTGCATGAAAAACAGTCAGAAGCTGCCCTGTTCACAACATTTGAAATGTTCTGGACATGCTTGACAGGTGCTTCATAGTAGTGACCTCTGTGATGTGCGAGATGTGGACTTAACAGTTGTAGATCTTGTTTGACCTCCGTCAGGAACATTCCCATGTACATGATATAGGCACCTGTCCTGTCTGACAGCTTGAATGTATGGACGACACAGCAACCAAAGGCAACTAAAGTCTTACACTCCCTACCAGGAGGTTTGGTGGCATGTTGTTTGTAACGTTTAATTCTCCTCCTAGCACACTCAACCATGATGGAGTAATCAGGGAGGTGTCCTTACTGCAAACCAGGTGACAGAGGCACACGATACATTGTAGGCACATGTGGGAATGTGGAGAGGTGGTAAGAGGAATCTTCCACATTCTCAAAAGGGGATTCCGTAAGATCTGCTGTAGTGGCAGGATGTCTGCCCCCTATGGAGTTTGTTGATATTGGTGAATCTCTGTCTCCCGTGGCCTGTGCTCACATTGTGTTACTAATGAAATGGAGAGGCCCCCAACTACATGTGTGTGGAGATCCAGGAAGGACATATCTTGCGGAGGGGACATTCTCCTCTTGGGAGAGGCAGGCTTGTCCTGGAGAGGTACATCGTTACCCTCTGAGCTGTCACAGTCATCAGACCCCTCAGGAGATTGGATGTATCCTCTCTATGGAGGCTCAGGTAAAGTGAGGTCTTGGTACCAATTGGCCACAGTATCGTAGTGACATGGTACCGGTGTGTGGATACCAGTACTCATCAGCACCTATGGTGCATTTGCCAATGCCGGTCATGCAATTGCTGCACAAACCGTTGTTGCACTTTGCAGGGTCTGTGGTAGAACCAGGGTCCTGGATGCCACATGGTGAGCTGCCAGATTGCGTTCAATGGCCACGATCCTCTGGTCAAACAACACTGACGATGTCTGTGTATGAGTACTGGCCAAAACCAGGACCCCAGAGCATGGAACAAGGTTGTTGGACCAGGTTGAGGCCTCCAGAACATCATGAAGTCCCATAGTGGCTTTGGGGGCTAGGGACTCCCACTGGGGCTGTTTGCCCGGAGCGTGCTCCTCAAGGGCAATGCCAGTGGCAGTCCAATATTCAAGGGGGATGTACCCTTTCAGGAACGGACAGATTTGTGTTTGGTTACCTGAGATCCACGGGAGGAAGAGGATGCCCTTGACGACATGTCTGGGTCCGAGGCCACATTGGTGGGGAAGAGGGTACCGAGCTTGGCTGCTCTGTCCTGCCAGCCACTCTTGGCTAACATCCCACAGGCCATACATTCAGACATTTATTGATCTAGCCATTAGCATTTGCAATACCAATCATGGTTGTCAGTGACTGAGAAGGTACCTGCACATTATCAACATATGTTCTGCAGCCCAGGAGTGCTTTTCCATGATTGATGTGGCATTAGGGCCTAATGGCAAACCGGGGGGAGTCCTACAAAGTGGATTTTTGCTCTTTTGTTGCAAAGGTTTCATTGTGTGGGTGAATTTGACCTTTTAGAATTTATACTTTGAAGAATATTGGTAACAATACAGAGAAACAGGCAGACAGTGCCACAGGAGTGGCACTACAATAGCTATTTTTCTGCAATGCCAGGTACAATGACCTGCTGGATCTGTGGGAAGCAATGAACTGGAGAGAGCCATTTGGGAAAGGCAAGATGACCGCACACAGGCGCTGTGGGTTGCTTACAATAGCTTTCCTATTGGACACTGGAGACTGTTTGCATGCAGGCTCTGTTGGTACTAATGAGAACCACATGTAAGGACTACTTCCTGCTTGTTCCAGGCCATTTTCTGTTCCCAGTGCCACCTGCATACGTAGCTGTGTCTCTGGACATGTGTGCAGTGACACCTATGTGCAGTGTGCCTGGCACCCTGAACACATCATTGCACTACCCTGTGGCCCCTTTGCATGACATTGCATGACCATGCCACATTTTGATTGGCAATGATGGTGTCCATGGTAACCCCCCTAACCCCGTATGTGGTCTGTTGAACACATTTGTGTTGTCATGATCTACGCACATCCTGGGACCCAACCCCAATGGCAACATGATATCCTATCAATCGTTGGTGCTGTGTCCCTACATGGAACATTGTGTGGGTGGCCCTATTCACCTTGCCAGGGGCCACTACCATGACATTTGGGTTTCTACAGGGCCCAGGATAGCAATGCTTGACCCACTAGAAGCATTGTGTAACGTGTCTCTCATGGGGAACCTGCTAGCTATGTACAACCTAGTTTTGACACTGTTACAGAGAGCATACTGTGCGTGAAGGACGAGGGAATGACCCAGTATGGGTTATCTTATGTTGTTATGTTCCTATGACCTGGGCCTTGTATGCTGACAGCAGGTGTGGTTGGCAACACCATGGACAGGGGCCAAAGCACCAGAATAGGCTATTGCCACCTGTGCTCATGTGGGGGTTTCTGTCTGTGCTGTCCAACCACAACAGGTGAATGTATCCTTCCAACACCATCAGTAATGTTCATCTGCCACAAGGTTTGGGATTTGTAGCAGGTGGGAAGATGTGTAACCTGACTCAGCATAAAGTTATGGGGACATGGCTCTGTTACAGGCCTTTGTAATCAAATCTCATAGCTCATGGGGATGGGGTGCTTTTACACACATCGACATCTGCACCTAGCATATCATCTGGATACATCAAAGACATGTGTGATGAGATGGTGACCTCACAGACTATGGGAGAAGTGCAACCTACCTGCCATAACCTACCACAATATCTGAATGAAATACCCACCATTGCAATCCGGGCTCTGGCCCCCTGGGGGTTGGGTGTCCTAGCACACATCATCAGCTGCATACACCATAGCAAAAGGGTGACTGACAGGACACCTTACGCAGGTCACAGGACTCCTGGGGATAGGGAGAATGTATTGAACTGTTTAGGCACACACAAACATATCACCAGGGTGACTGATAGCCCACTCTGATGGGCTCTCATGACTCCTGGGGATAGGGAGGCTGTATTGAACTGTTTAAGCACACACAACCATATCACCAGGGTGACTGACAGCCCACTCTGATGGGCTCTCTGGACTCCTAGGGATTGGGAGGATGTATCGAACAACATTGGCACAGAACCCCTTATCAACAGGGTCACTGGCAGCCCACTCTGATGGGCTCTCAAGACCCCTGGGGATAGGGAGGATGTATTAAACTACTTAAGCACACAAAAACATATCACCAGAGTGACTGATAGCTCACTCTGATGGGCTCTCAGGACTCCTGGGGATAAAGAGGATGTATTGAATTATTTAGGCACACACAACCATATCACCAGGGGATAAGGAGAATGTATCGAACAACATTGGCACAGAACCCCTTATCACCAGGGTGACTGACAGCCCACTGTGATGGACTCTCATGACTCCTGGGGATAGGGAGGATGTATTAAACTGTTTAAGCACACACAAACATATCACCAGGGTGACTGATAGGCCACACTGATGGGCTCTCTGGATTCCTGGGGATGGGAAGGCTGTATTGAACTTTTAAAGCACACAGAACCATATCACCAGGATGACTGATAGCTCACTCTGATGGGCTCTCAGGACCCATGGGGATAGGGAGGATGTATTAAACTGTTTAGGCACACATAACCATATCACCAGGGTGACTGATAGCCCACTCAGATGGGCTCTCAGGACCCCTGGGGATAGGGAGGATGTATTAAACTGTTTAGGCACACACAACCATATCACCAGGGTGACTGATAGCCCGCGGGGGGGGGGGGCAGCGGGGGGGGGGGCAGGGGGCGGGGGGGCAGCGGGGGGGCGGCGTGGGGGCGGGGCGGGCGGCGGGAGGGCGGGCGGGGGGCGTGGGCAGGGGCGGGGGGGCAGGGGGGGGCTTCATTGAGAGTTTTGAATGAGTGGCTCACCTCAGTGCTTGGCCTAAGGAGCACTGGGCAGTACGCTTTGCAGCATCCCTTACTGGGGAGGCTTTAGCCGCTTACCGAGCAATGCCACCCGCGCTCGCTAACAATTATGACGAGCTTAAGAAAGCGGTTAGAGAAAGGCTAGGGCTAACACCTCTAGTTTACCACCGCCTACTAAGGGCCGTAAAACTAAAGCCAGGCGAGACTCCCAAAGCCCTATGTCAGAGAGTCCATAGCTTATTAAACAAATGGCTGACTCCCAAAGGGAAATCTGTTGAGGCTATTCTAGATAGTTTGGTATTGGAACAATACATGACTGCATTACCTCGAGAAATCCATACCTTTCTTATATTACAGAACTGCAAAACCTCTCAAGAAGCTGTAATGCTTTCTGAACGCTTTATGGAGGCAGAGATAACTGCACATGAAGGTGGCAGCACTTCCAGGGTAGCAGTTACTGGTGTATCAGAAAGGAGGATGGGGTTAAATGATGATTCTCTGAGAATGTGTATGCCAATGTTGAAGGGTCATGTAACAAGAAAGAAATGTTTCAAGTGCAGTAAAGAGGGCCATTTTCAGAGAGACTGTTACGTAAAGACAGCACTGGTAGCAGAAAACTGGCAGAAAGTTAGAGAAGAATTCCTGCTCTCAGTGGAAGTACAGGGAATTGCTAGCACGGCACTGTTAGACTCAGGTGCTGAACAGAGCATGTTGTCTAAAGCGCTCTGGCGGCAGATTGAGGCCAGGAATAAGAAAGTAGCAATTCAGCCTGTAAGCACTGTTAAAATCAGATGTATCCATGGAGGCACCTCCCTTTACCCTGTTTATAAACTGCAAGTGAATGGGTTAGGGGTAAGGAGAAAAATCCCCATAGCTGTGGTACCCAGGCTGCCCCATAATGTAGTACTGGGGAGGGACTGGCCACAATTTCATAGGGGAATGGAACAGGGCCTGCTTTCGAAAGGAGCTATGATTTCTACGAGGTCACAGTTAAAAGCCCTAGGGGATGATGAGGAATCCCCAGAAGATCCTGTAGAAATTCTTCCCTCACATGAGGATTTGATAGCTACCCCAGGGGATAAGAATAAGAAGGGAAAAGGGGAGAAGCGTAGAGAGAGGCGCTCTCGCGCTCAACATAGGGCGGAAGCACAAGCGGGACAAGGATTGCCGTGGGTACCGGCGGAATTAGTTGAAAAATTCCCCACGTTCCCCAAAGAGCAGCAAGCCGATCCCGCTCTAACCCAGGCATTTAAGTATGCCCAGAGTGAAAGAGACACCCTATCCAGGTTCCTTCTAGACGCAGGGATAATCTACAGGGAGAGTAAGGATCCCCATACAGGAAATGAGCATAAACAGTTGGTGGTGCCAGCAACGTTTAAAGCTTTAGTTCTAAGGCTGGCACACGACCACCCAGTTGGGGGCCATAAGGGCATTCAAGGAACCTTGGACCAAATTTTGGCACGTTTTTACTGGCCAGGCGTCTTTAAAGAAACGGCCAAATTTTGTGAAGCTTGTCCGGCATGCCAATGGGTTTCTGCAGCTCACCCAAAAGAGGTACCGATGGTACCCTCACCTGTGATTTCAGAACCCGTCCATAGAATAGCCATGGATATTGTAGGACCCCTAACAAAAACGCCCCGTGGGTTTCAGTATATACTAGTAGTTGTGGACCAGGCAACAAGATTCCCTTGGGCTATGCCTCTGCGAACCATATCAGCGAAAGCAGTGGCAGGAGAGCTGATAAAGTTGTTTTGTGAAGTTGGCTTTCCGCGTGAAGTCCTTACGGATCGAGGAAGCAACTTCATGTCTAGATATTTAGCGCAAATATGGGACGCGTTCGGCATTCCCCATATTAAGACTTCAGCCTACCATCCCCAAACAAACAGTCTGGTAGAGAGACAAAATCAGACTCTGAAGAGAATGTTACGCCGCAGTTTAGAGGGCAATATGGCTAACTGGGACACAATGCTCCCATTTGTCTTTATGCTTGTAGGGAAAGAAAACAAGCATCCCTAGGGACGGCGCCATACGAATTAATGTATGGCCGATCCCCTCGCGGCGTATTAGACATTTTACGGGAACAGTGGGTAGAACCCGATGTGAAAGAGGTAGGAGTGCCTGAGTTTTTAAGGGACTTGAAGGGCCGGTTGCACCGCGCCTCCCGTGTTGCGGAGGACAATTTAAAAAATAGCCAAACCAAGCAGAAAACCTACTACGATCGCGGTACACGGCCTCGCCAGTTGGAGGTTGGGGAAAAAGTCATCGTGATGGTAGCAGGTCCCGCACCTAAGTTTGAGAGCCAGTGGAAAGGGGCTTATAGGGTGGTGAAGCCTGTGGGACCAGTGTCCTACCTGGTTGAGAATAGAAAAGGCTGTAGGCAAGTCTATCATGTAAATGTTTTGAAGCCCTGGCATGAGAGGGTAGCTTTAGCCCATATGGCCACAATAGACCCGGGAATGGAGAGGTCAGAAAGGATACAGAAAACCGCAGAGCCCTTGTGTTGTATCACGAGCTGTGCCAATGACAGTAGGCCAGCCCGTGATATCTTAAGGGGGGGATGTGTAATGGTGAAAGTCCCCAGGTGGAGATGGAGGTGGAGGAAAATCCTGTTGAAATAAATGATACTGCACTTGTGCACAGGATTTCCAAGCCAGATAAGAAAAAAACACAGCTCTCTGCTGAGCTCAGGCCACGCCCCAGCTCAGAGGGAGAGACAGGCTTCCTCACTGATTGGTCACACCTGGGAGAAGGACAGGGAGTGCCGGGAAGCAAATGCTTTTTAAATCCACAAACAGAGCAGAGAGAGAGGACGGGAAGGAACACGAGAAGTGGCAAGGAAACAAGCAAGGGATGTGGAGAGGAAGGAAAAGAGCAAGCAAGAAAGGAACCTTATGAAGAAGGTGAAGGAGAGAGAGAGCCTTGGAGAGGACATTACAGCAAGGCAGAACCTTGGAGCAAGAGAGCTAGCAAGGGAAGCCATTGGAGAGATGGCAATTGGACATACAGCAACAAGGGCTATAGTAGCTGTAGAGGAAAGAAGGAAGAAAAGCCTCTTCAGAGCAGGTACCTAATTGGCACTGGAAATAGACATAAGGAAGCTGAATTCCAGAACCTGGAAGATAGCAGGGAAAAAGGGTTCAGCAGTTGTCTAAGAAACCCTGCCAAAGGTAAAGCTACCATTTCTAATGCTGAATCATTGTTAGAGAAGCCATTTGCCTTTGCTACTGTCCAGAAGGCAGACCCAACACCTTTAACTGATAATAGGTGGGGGGGAGAGTCTTACATACGGGGAAAACTATAGCACTGACAAAAGCAAGACAGCCGAGCCTTCAGAATTAGAAGCTATAAGCAAGCTGTTGTCAGAAGGAAAAGTTTTATCTCCTAATGCTAATGTGCCTGTACATGCTGAATTGCTCCTGAACCAGTTCAAGGAATTTCTGGAGGAAAGAAAGTCAGGGAGAACTGTTAAACCTGATAGAGATGCCAGTAATTCTAATACTGTTGAAAGAATGCAAATAGACTCTTGTTTGCCAGCTTTAGAAAGTGAACCTTCTCCCATGGATTGCTCTTTATGTTTAAAGGAAGAAGGCATTGTTGAACAGTACTGAAACTGTATGAAATAATATAGAAAGTACTTGCCATACCTGCTGAAGAATTGGAAAGGCTTGTTTTATGTTTAATAAGCTTAATTGTCTTCTGAGGATAAGAAACCGTGCTGTGAGAAAGAAAATCAGCTGTTGCAATTTAATCGTTTTCCGTTGAATAACCACACGGGGCAGTGTCCTGTGGAAAGTTTATGGGACTGAGAAACAGCTGAGCAGTGCTGAGGTATTTCTGTTACGTTTTTCTTCTGTTCCTGAAATACCCATATGTTGGAGATGCATCCTTTATGCTTGTTTGTGTTTGAGCTTTGATGCGCTGGAAATTCCCCACAATAAATATTCTTGCAGCCTTGAAACACTCGTGTCATAACTACAATTTTGTCCTTAAGGGAATAAACAAAACTAGAAGTCCCAGAATCCCTGGCAACAATAGAAATAGCTTTATTCAAAAGAGGACACCCAAAGGCCACTTCCAGTTGGTAAGCTCTCGGGCCCCAGTGGAAGCGTCGCAGTACTTATTTCAATTTAAGTCGGGAAGAGAATACAGCCTTGCTGCGATTAAAAAACAATTTTGAGATTATTATCCAGCCAGCGGACAAAGGAGGAGCTCTGGTCATTCAAAATAGAGATTTTTACATACAGGAGATCCTGCGACAAGTTAAAGACACTACTTATTATACAAGTTTGAAAGACGACCCTACTCAATTTCTTAAAGACAAAGTCGATACACTAATTCATGTAGGCCGAGAGGCAGGATATCTAACTCCAAAAGAAGCGGATTTTTTAACAGTAAGCCATCCTGTAATGCCGACAATATATGTCTTACCAAAAATTCATAAATCGTTAGAGAATCCACCGGGTAGACCGATTATATTGGCTATTGGCTCCCTCTTTGAGCCTGTGTCGAAGTTTTTAGATGTTTTTCTTCGTCCTTTTGTGGAATTGGCTCCATCATATGTTCGTGATTCATCCCATATGTTACAATGTTTGAAGTCTTATCAAGGAACGCATACTGGAATTTTATTAGTTACTTAAGATATAAAATCATTATATACCAATATACCTCAAGAGGCGGCCCTCACAGTTTTAGAAAGTGTCCTTATAACAAGATCTAGACCTGTTAGAGCACCCACTTGCTTTCTTATGCAATTGGCCAGCCTAATTTTGAGCAACAACTTTTTCTGTTTTCAAGAATTGTACTACTACTAAGTCAGAGGAGTCGCCATGGGATCCTTTGTAGCACCGGATGTTGCTAACCTTTATGTTACAAATTTTGAAAAAGTTTTTCTTTCTTCACACCCATTTCTGAAGCAGGTACTTTTATGGAGACGCTATATAGACGACATATTTTTTTATCTGGGAAGGGACATGTGATCAGTTAGACGTATTCACCAATTAGTTGAATTCATTAGATTCACATTTACAATTTGAATGCACATACAGTTCAGAACAAATTGCGTATTTAGATATTTTAATTAAAAATACATCAGATAGTTTTCTTACCACTTTGTTCAGAAAACCTACTGACAGGAATTCATTATTATATTTTAGCAGTTTTCACAATGGTTCTTGGAAAGAAAATTTACCTACAAGCCAATTTTTAAGAGTTCGTAAATTATGTACTACTGATGAAGATTTCGAAAATCAGGCCACATTAATGAGTAATAGATTTTTAGATCGTGGTTATCCAGTGCAATGTGTTGAAAAAGCATTGTTTCGTGCCCGTTCATCAGACAGAGAATCTTTGTTGAAATCACATACTGTGAGCTCTGCTGAGCCCATGGAAATAGAGGAAAATTGTAAATATACCTTTAAGGAGAGAGACAGGCAGGGAATTCACAGCTTTCGGACTGCAGTTAAAGGAAGAAATCACTCAGTCACTGAAGTCAGGCCACACCCAAGCTCTGCTAACCTAAGTGCAGGCTTGGGGAGTAATGAAAAACACCTGAGTAGGAAGCAGTGTATACTAGTTAAGAAACAGCCTTATAAACCCAAGGGGAGAAAAAGGAAGAGAGTCAGCACCTAGGAGCAGAAAGGAGATCACCGGGGAGGAGCATGGTGAAGATTTCGGTGAGGAGCTCAGCAGTGAAAGTAGCAGCCATAAAAAAAGCCAGGCTTGCAGGAGGAGGGCTGTTAGTCCTTAAGCCAGCCGAGGTGTGGCTAGGAGAATTGCTGACGAGGGTTAGGCTACAGTTCAAATGGTTCGTGGTCCAGCTCAAAGAGTTCAAGCTGCCAAAAGGTGGGTGGACAAACTCACAGCTAGAAGTGACCCAAACCCAGCTGGGTGGAAAGAACCAGGGCTGAACAAGTTAGAAGAACTGAGGCAGTTGATCCAGAGAAGGAATCCTCACATTCCAGGTACAAATATTCCTTATTGTGGAGAGCACCTCTGGAGAGATGTCCAGGAGCTTTTACAAAGCATTAAGCCAGAAACAGTTCATGAAAGCTCAGAGTCAGACGTAAATGCTGAAGAGCAGGAAGAGATGCAGGTAGACTGTCCTAAGCAGGATTCTGTAACTGAGGAATTAGCAATGGACTGTTCATTGTGCCGAAGGCAGATTGAAAGCTTTCTGATAAAAAGTCTTTAATCCAGAAAGCACTGAAGAAACAGGGTGAGTTAACCTATCTGTGTTAATGCTAGGAACTGCTTCTAATGAAAAGAATACATGCATAACTTGTATTTGAATTACTAAAGAAACAGAAGATAAAAATGGACACTTTGCTTTGCTTGAAGGAAGAAGCTATGTTTTGTTTGCTGAATGTTTGATGAAAACAGCTCCACCTTGCCACCCACCCACTCCCTGGACCTTGAGGGTTAAGGGAGGGGCTGGCCTTGAATGCCCTTGAGGGTTAATGTTGTAGTTGTGTTGGTGCTCAAGTGATAAGGCAAGGCAAAGAATATTTCTTTTTCTGAGGTTTATTTCCCGCTTTCGCAGTTCAAATGCAGCAGACGTACATGAAATAATATGGCACAAAACAAGGTTGAGAAAACTGAACTTAAACAAGGCTTTTTTTTCACTGCTTGACTGAATGTCCATTACTGATCACATTCACCTGTCATGTGATCTCCTTTTCATTAAGGTAACAGAAAACTCTTATACCAGCACTGCTCCTGAATTGCACAGAATATGCTTCCACTTATTCCCTTCACATACAACACTGGCAAGCCAATCATTTAAACATCCTTTGGAATCATACAGGTAGAGCAATCCATCGGGACTTCCTGTTCCGTAGATGGCAAAGAAATTAAAGGCATTTCTTCTTGCCAGCTGGTCAATGGCTTTGCTACGTTCTGAGTAGAAACTGCTCTCCTCTTAAGGAACTCTCTGAATTCGGTGAGAAGTAATTCAGCCTGTGTATTTTCTGAGCTAGGCTGAGCAAATCCTCCTTCAGGTAAATGCTTGTTTGTATTTCTTATCTCTAGGCAATTATCAGTGCTTTCACTTGGACAACATTTCAGCGTGTAAGCATTTCCCTTCCCCCACCTATCTCCACATGGCAGTGCAGGGTAAAACGCTTCAGCTGTGGTTAGAGAGTCACTCAGAGTGTTAAAAGGAAGACAGCCAGGCTTTTCTTGACTTAACCAGTTAGTATCAAACTTTCTGCCTTTATCCTGTCTTTCACAATTAAAATTCACTCTCTCTGGCTTTCCATTGTTAAGCTTGCTAGCCGTGCCACTCCCACCAGATACCTTGTGCTTGGGCTTCTTCCAGGGTAATTCCTTATCCCTTTGCCTCCTATTCCAAGGTTCTTCTGGGTCCTTTAAGCTCCTGATCTGCAGCCTTGGGTCTCTCAGTGCCTTAGAATCCTTCTGCTTCCAGAAATCTTTCTTGGCCCCTGAGTCTCCCAGCTCCTGTCTGCTCCTTCTTGGCTCACAGCTGCTTAGTGGTTCTCTCTCCCACGATTCCTGTTCCTGGTCATCTGACCTATCCTCGTCCAGGTGCTTGTATCCTTCTTCCCTCTCTTGTTGCTTCCCTGGCTTGTCTAACTGTTTCTGTTTTAACAAGCTGGCTGAGTGCTGCACTTATCAACAGAAGACAGAGGCCAGAATAACCCCAGTTCCTGGTCCGCTGTTTGGAAAATTTCAGAAGCAGAGACAGAGGGAGCGACCTCAAAAAGATGATTCTGAAAACAAGTCAAAATTTGTGTTAAAGTACTGCATAACAACCCCAAATGCACAGAGCCCGAGGAGAGCTTCATCTAAGGCAGCTGGCTATGACTTGTGTAGCACAGTGGACCTAGTTATTCCAGGACAGGGAAAGGCCTTGGTGGACACGGGCCTCCAAATGGAGATGCCAATGGGATGCTATGGCCGCATCGCACCCCGCTCTGGTCTAGCTTTGAAGTATTTTCTAGATGTAGGCGCAAGTGTCATTGACCCGGACTATTGAGGAGCGGTCAAAGTGTTACTCTTCAATTTCGGGAAAGAAGACTTCAGGGTAAACGTGGGTGACCGAATAGCTCAACTTATCTGTGAGAGGGTGGGTTTTCCTCTGCTTGAAGAAGTTCCCATGATGTCCTGTATAACCCGAGGAACCAGAGAGTTTGGATCTACCAGGCATGCAGACGTAAAAGGATTGGCCGCTACCTTCGAAGAGAAGGGAGAGGAAGATTTGGGTCCGCAATTATCAGATTGCAAAACAAACCCCGAACCTAGAGTGGGCGAAGAACTTTCTTGGTTACAAAGGCAAGAGTTAGCCCGAGTATTGGAAAAGTTCGCAGATGTCCTAACACCAGTTCCCAGGGAAACTAAGCTAGTAGCCCACGAGATAATAACCCCACCTTGTGAGGTAGTGAGGCAAAGACCTTACAGGCTCCCTGAAGCCAAGAAACAGGAGGTGGTGAACCAAGTAAGAGAGATGCTTAAAATGGGGATCATTGAAGAATCTAAAACTCCTGGAACAGCCCCATCGTGCTGGTGCCAAAGCCTGACGGGATGCTAAGGTTCTGCATAGACTTTCGGCAAGTCAACGCTGTCTCGAGGTTCGATGCCAATCCGATGCCACGTATAGAAGAACTATTGGATCGGTTGGGGCAAGCCAAATTCCTTACTACACTGGACATGACCAAGGGTTATTGGAAAATTCCCTTAACCCGGGAGTCACGTCCTAAAACTGCATTCAGTACACCCATGGGACTCTTCCAGTTTCAAAGAATGCCTTTTGGTCTGCATGGCGCAGCCACGACCTGTCAGAGGTTGGTGGACCTCGTGTTACGTCCACACCAAGAATACGCCGTCGCCTATATGGATGATATAATCATACACAGTTCCAGGTGGGATCAGCATTTGCCTCAGGTGGAAGCTGTCTTACTGGCAATGAGGCACGCGGGCATAACCTTGAACCCAGCGAAGTGTATGTTTGCCAGGCAGGAGGTAAAATATCTAGACCATATGGTGGGGCGAGGTATAGTTAAACCTCTATTAAATAAGATAGAGAGTGTTAAAGCTTTCCCTAGGCCGATAACCAAAAAGCAATTGCGCAGCTTTCTAGGCCTAATAGGATATTATCGGCGCTTCATTCCGCATTTTGCAGAAGAGAGTGCATTACTGACCGACATGTTGAAAAAGAATGCTCCAAATCAATTGAAGTGGGCCATTGCAGCTGACGAGGCTTTCACTTTGTTAAAAGAAAAGCTCTGTAGTGCGCCTGTGTTAAGAGGCGTAGATTTTGGACAACCGTTCATCATACAGACGGAGGCTTCTGAGACTGGTTTGGGTGTGGTGTTATCGCAGAAACATGAGGGCACGGAGCATCCGATTATGTTTCTTAGTCGGAAATTATCCCCAGCAGAAAGAAAATATTCCACCATAAAAAGAGAGTGTTTAGTGATCAAATGAGCGGTGGAGGCTCTCAAGTTCTATCTTACAGGACGAAGATTCCTGTTGGTTACCGACCATGCGCCCCTGAAGTGGCTAAACCAGATGAAAAATCACAACACCCGTTTAACCCGCTGGTACATGGCATTACAGGCCTTTGACTTTCGTATTGAACATAGAGCAGGGAAACTGCATCAAAATGCAGACGCCCTATCTAGAATTACGAGCTGTGAGGGTAATAAAGCGCCAGCCCGTAATATCTTAAGGGGGGGGATGTGTGATGAGGGGAGCTCTGCTGAGCCCATGGAAATAGAGGAAAATTGTAAATATACCTTTAAGGAGAGAGACAGGCAGGGAATTCACAGCTTTCAGACTGCAGGTAAAGGAAGAAATCACGCAGTCACTGAAGTCAGGCCACACCCAAGCTCTGATAACCTAAGTGCAGGCTTGGGGAGTAATGAAAAACACCTGAGTAGGAAGCAGTGTACGCTAGTTAAGAAACAACCTTATAAGCCCAGGGGAGAAAAAGGAAGAGAGTCAGCACCTAGGAGCAGAAAGGAGATCACCGGGGAGGAGAACGGTGAAGATTTTGGTGAGGAGCTCAGCAGTGAAAGTAGTAGCCATAAAGAAAGCCAGGTTTGCAGGAGGAGGGCTGTTAGTCCTGAAGCCAGCCGAGGTGTGGCTAGGAGAATTGCTGATGAGGGTCAGGCTACAGTTCAAACAGTTGGTGGTCCAGCTCAAAGAGTTCAAGCTGCCAAAAGGTGGGTGGACAAACTCACAGCTAGAAGTGACCAGAACCCAGCTGGGTGGAAAGAACCAGGGCTGAACAAGTTAGAAGAACTGAGGCAGTTGATCCAGAGAAGGAATCCTCACATTCCAGGTACAAACATTCCTTATTGTGGAGAGCACCCGTGGAGAGAGGTCCAGGAGCTTTTACAAAGCATTAAGCCAGAAACAGTTCATGAAAGCTCAGAGTCAGACGTACATGCTGAAGAGCAGGAAGAGATGATTCTATTACTGAGGAATTAGCAATGGACTGTTCATTGTGCCAGAAGTCAGATTGAAAGCTTTCTGATAAAAAGTCTTTAACCCAGAAAGCACTGAAGAAACAGGGTGAGTTAACCTATCTGTGTTAATGCTAGGAACCGCTTCTAATGAAAAGAATACATGCATAACTTGTATTTGAATTACTAAAGAAACAGAAAATAAAAATGGACACTTTGCTTTGCTTGAAGGAAGAAGCTATGTTTTGTTTGCTGAACGTTTGATGAAAACAGCGACACCTGTTAAAAGGCTTATGAAGCAGTTTCAGTTCTAGTTTGTGTATAATTTCCTGATGTTATTGCTTGGAGAAGAATCCTAACATTTGTGTTGAGCCTTAGTACTTTGGGGAAGATAAATAAATTTCTTGTTTGCCTTTAAAAACCATCGGTTTCACACTACTGTCTTTAGTTAAGGAGAAACAACTACAAGTCCCAGAAGTCCAAGCTGTGGACAAGAATAGTAGAATTCTTTATTTAAGGACTAACATTGGCAGCCCTGCGCCTTTAGGCCTTTGGCCCGGGTTAGGGTGACGACAATACTCACGAACAAACGAACAATATAGTCTGCATGTTAACTTTCTCTGCATATTCAAAGAAAATCACTCAGATTTTAAAAAACGCATGGCATATTTTGGAACCCTTACCTTTTTTAAAAGACACTAAGGGGTATGTTTACTAAACCTTCTTAATGTGCGCTCTGTGATGTTACCACGCGTTAAGGTGCCTTAACACGCGTTAATGGCACTTTATCAGGCGCTCAGGTACCTTAGCGCGCGTTAACGTGCGCAGCGGCGCAAATGAGCATTGAAGGCGGGGAAAGGCTCCCGGAGGGTGGAGGAAGGCTCCCCAGGGGCGGAGAGAAGGGGTCAATGGGTGGAGAGTGGGAGGGGAGAGGCTCCCCGCACACTAACGATGTGAAAGCCGAGGCTCAAAACGAACGCCAGTGAAACCCTGGCGTTAGAGCTGATTTAAAGGGCAGAGAAACCATTTCTGTCAGCAATGTACAGCAAAACCAGGGAAACCTACAAAAAAGTGATAAGTGTGATACATGTGCAAGGAACAAAAGTGCAAAGGAACATTGAAAATGACTCCAACAAAATATAAAAAAAACATAACCAAGCTGGGCAATAGTGATATTAATGGGAAACATCAAAAAGCACTCCCGAGAAAGCTCCAAAAAAAAGATATGAATTTTGGAAGGGTCTACGCTCCGTCCCCATACAAGGTGAATGATCCCACAGTGCAATTGCGCTCATCAGGGTTTCCCTCTCCATTGGACAGGTTTCCTATGGGGTGCACATGTTCCACAACAGCAGGGCGGGCATGTCGGAATGGGCAACTGGACAGATGCTGGGAAAGGGGACACAGAGGGCTGCAGAAGGCACATGCTGTACTGCAGCTGGGCCACAGTGCGGACTAGGGTGATGCCTAGGTGGCCCATAGGAATGCTGAAACAGTAGAGCAGCCAGACAGCAACTGATGAGGGCCCAGCATGGGCACGAGTGTGCTTCCCACAGTGTCACAGGGGATAGTACCCAGTAGGGACCCCCAAGGGCACAGAACAGTGGCAGGCGGTGCTGGGGGGAAAGCGTGGACGCCTATGCAGGCACCCCTACCCCAGAACCCGCACCATAGGCAGCCGCCTACCCGCACACTGGATGGCCTGACACTGCGCTCCACCAGCAGCACCAGCAGAAGGGCATGTCAGCAGGGTGGCAGAGGGGCACTGGTGGTGGAGGGGGCAGTGGCAGCTGCCCAGAGCAGACCATGGCCTAGCCCTGTGTAGGTGGGTGCCATGCACTGCAACAGACAGGCCCCGTCTGATGAACAGTCATGGTATCCCCAGGGAATATACTGTCTCTGTGGCAACACGGTGGTGCAGTGCACACAGCCAGTGTGTTCAGGAGCAGAAGGTCACAGGTTCAAGTCCCAGCTGTGGTTCCTGCCAACCCAGTCCCCATTTTTTACCCACTACTAAAACGTGCTAATACAGACAGAACCTTTATTGCAGATGACGTAAACATGCCCAAAGCACCTACATTTTACCCTACAGAGCACAGACACCATAAACAGGCGCATTACCTAGAGCAGAGTCTCCCAAATGCAGTCCTGGAGGGCCAAACACCATTCAGGTTCCATGGTGCCTCTAATAAAGATGCCTGTGCTGCATATCTATGCACCGCCCCCATGGTATGCAGATGTATCTCATGCATATTGTGGTAATGAGGACACTGACAGGCATAAGAAAAGGGTTGGGTTTAAAACTTTTTCTTCTGAGTCAAAGCATGGCTCAGGCAGACAATCAGTTAAATCAACACCTAGAGAGAAAAGCCACATGATTGAGAGGGCTGAGTACAGACCACACCCTGCCTCCATGGCAACACAAAATGCAAATGAGAAACACGTGGGGGGAAGAGCTAGGAAAACGCCTCTCACACTCAAAGATTTAAGCTCTCAGAAGCAAAGAGAGTTAGGACAGGAAGCATTAGCACGGGAAGCAGAGGTTGAAGCATTAGGAGAAGCAGAGTCCAGACAGGAGTCTTGGACTGAGCAAACACAGGAATCACGGCAGAGAGTTCAGAAGCCAAAGCCAGGGGAATGGCAGAGCAAGTCTGAACCTCAGCACAGAAAGGTTTCTAACGACAGCTCTTCTACCAGGTACAGCTGTACAGAGTTTGTAAGCCCTTGTGAAGGTAGGAGCCAGAACTCTGGGAGAATTGTAGAATACAGCTCAGATAGCAGTGACGCTGCTGAGGATTCTGAAGGGGAGATTTATTCTTCTGTAAAGCCTGAAAGGAAGTCTGTGCATAGAAGCCAGCAGAGACGGCTGAGTCATGTGAGTGTTTTGCCTAGAGATACAAAGCCCTGCAATGCATATAGAAACCCCGAGGGGAGAAAAAGAAATCCCTGGGATAAAGTGTTTAAATTAATGCAACAACTGAAGCCAGGTTATGCTGATAAAAACCCAGAGCTGTTTCAGGATGAAATAGAGGACATGGAAACAGAATTAGCTGAATTTGACCACGACTCAGATTGTATAATGGATTGCTCAACAGCTTATGTTTAATAATAAGAAAAGCTGAATTGCTGGTTTAAAGAAAGAATTCAGAACTGTGTTTAAATGCTCTGAGTGTTTTGAATCCTGAAAGAAAAGAAAAGGATTACAATTTATTTTACTCAGCACTGTTTAAAGCATTAATTTCCAGTTGCTGAAGGAAGCTATTTGAGTTACTCATCACTAATTCTGTTACACCTTGTTCATGTTCCAAAGAGAAGTTTACTTTGCTAAGTTTGATGAAACAAGATAAAATTAATAAATTTCCTGTGAACTGCCTAAAACTACTCGGACTGCTTATTAACCACAACTACAAAAGGTCCCAGCAGCATTTGCTCTGGAAATAAGTTTAACAAAGAACAGTTGGCACGCTGCTTCTTATAGGCAACTGCCTAGACGCTGCAGCGCCACAATATTTATGAGGGACAGCATGAAAACCCGAACAGTGTTTGGCACACCAGGACTGGAGTTGGGAACCTCTGCCATAAAGCAGCAGCCAACAGGGGCAGACACACCCACACCCACAGGCTCCATTAGCCAATGCCTCCTGGAGAGGCAGGACATTGGGCCCTGTGTGCATCTCCCAATACTATCACTTGCATACTGTAGCAATGCCACCCTAAACCTGAGAATACGGTACACAGCTATCAAAAGGTAGCTATGATTACTGGCAGATAGCAATTCCTACGTTAAGCACGGTTTGCTGATTGAGCTCCATCATAGCAACCTTTCTGATGTCTGTGGAGTGTGCTTCAGGCCTGGTGTCTGACAGTGTTTACCACCCTGGGGAGTGACCCCCAACAGTATTGCATACCATATCCATGCCTGCACTGTGCCCAGGACTGGTGTGGTGGCCAGGGCTGCCAAACATCTCTATAGTAGCACAATGCTGGCATAGGTGCGGGAGTGTGTGTCTGTCTATCCAGTGTGTGGTGGCTGCAAACACCCTCCACAGCCCACACTGCCAGCACTGTTGCCAGTATTGGCCTGCCAATGTGCATAATGAGGAGCAAGGTATCATGGGTATAGCCCGGACAGGGTGGCCTGGCCAGGATGCATCTGCACAGGGCATAGGGCAATGGCTGGGACATTGTAGTGCCCGGCCACCACCTGCACAGACAGGGTGGCCACAGCATGTTCTGCTGGGAGATCACTCTCACCCTGACTGAGCAGTGACCACAGCATGGCTAGGTTCCCCCATAGTGCTAGGTAGTATTTTTTTCATGTGATATTTATGAGTTCCCTTTTGGGGCCCAGTCACTGACTTATCTGCTTGGTGTGTATGCATTTCCACCAGGAGCATACACTATGGACTAGCTAGCAGACTGTCTGCAGCTGGTATGTGTCTTGCTGGAACACCTTGCAGAGTGCAGTGGCTGAAGGCTTGCTGCAGGAGAAAATCAGATAGTGGTGGGGTGTAGCTTAGCATATCCAGGCCTGTCTGCTATTGCTTTATGGATGTGTACAGAGCTGCATTGACTGCCCTGTAGAGTGTCTGTTCCCCAGCAGGACTGGGGTTGATGGTCCCCTCTACTGCCACCATTGCAGAGAGGTAGAATGTGGATCTGTTGATGGGAGACCCTGTTTACCACCCTCAGCCCCAGAGAGGGGTGGGGGGGGGTGGTGGTACATAATCCTCCTATGGGTCCATAAGGGCTAAACCTTGACTGAGAAATACAGATGTATCCAAGGTGTGTCTGCAGCCACTACCTATCTCACACATTAGCACTGCTGGGGTCCTGCAGCATGGCCTATTTCTGCTGTGGACCTGGTGCTGGGCGCCCCACCTCACCCTCAGGGTGAGTACAGTACCTGCACAATGTGACGGTGTGTAGCTACTCTGTGCCAGTACCACACACGATCAGTTCCCCCTACCAGGCCGACGTGCTGTGGGGGTGCATACCCCATCTTATGATCATCTGTAGATTGCTGATTTGCATGTGCAGTGCATCATGGGTATGGGTGGGTTAACCCTATCCTGGTGACCACAGCAGACTGTTTGTGACCACATGCAGTCCTTCTGCAGCCAGCCAGGATTTTGCTAGCAGCTATGGAGCTGTAGCCCACTGGTTACTTCACTGCTTGTGGAGCCAGAGGTCATGGGTTCAAACCCACAGTGGGGCCATTTGATAGGGCTGTCTGAAGCATTGTCTATATTTAGTGTACATTAGTGCTGCCAGCAAAACACCCTCAGGGTACTGTAACCATAAGGTGCCTCAGAAGGCGCCTTATAGGGCACCCTATAAAGCGCCTTCTGAGGCACCTTATGGTTACAGTCTGTATAAGGTGCCTTATAAGGTGTCCTATGGAGCGCCTTATAGGGGACATTATAGGGTGCTGTGGCGGACAGTGCACTTTATAATGTGCCCTATGGAGTGCCTTATAGGGTGCCTTATGCGGCACCTTAGGTTACGGCACGTGAGGGTGTGTTTGCTGGCAGCAATAATTAAAATGCCTCAGGAAACAATACTTACATGTCAAAGCCAATGCCTCAGCCAGCCTTATGCATTAGGCACACTGGGGGATCAAACTCATGACCCCTGTATCATCAGTCAGTGTATTAACCATTATGCTACATTTCTGTTTCTGTGTCTGGATGTCTGTGCGCCTACTTAAGATTACCGCACGGTAACGCGCTTAGTGGCGCTTTGCCCAATAATGTGTGCAGCAGCACGCGTTATCGCGCGCTAATCCCGTTTTGCTACTTTAGACTGAAACGCCCACTCCTTATATGGCATCCTGCACACTAACGCCGGGCGCACATTAAGAAGGTTTAGTAAACATACCCCTAAGTTAATAGTGGCTCATAAAAGGAATTCAAATTTGAGGGACATTTTGGTTCCATTTGCTCTTAGCAACCCACAGTTTTTGCCTAAAGCTGTCGGCCATTTTAGGTGTGGCAAATGCACTGTATGTGAAAACGCCATAGTTACTAAAAAGGAATTGATTAATCCCATTAATTCGTACAAAGTCAAATTGTGTGACTTTTCGAATTGTGATACATCAAATGTTATTTATCTAATACAGTGTCCCTGCAAGTTATGTTATGCAGGTAAGACCGAAAGGAGTATTAAAACTCATATTATAGAACATAAAAGCTGTATTCGCAGGAAAATTATGGAAAAACCTTTGGTACAACATTGGTATGAGGCCCAGCATTCTGTTTCAGATTTACGGTTTCTTGTTTTAAAGGTAGTAAGACCCCATTGGCGAGGAGGAGATATTAGTAAGGTCCTTCTTAGGATAGAACAACGCTTTATATATAATTTACGTACATTACATCCACAAGGTCTGAATCAAGATGTTGACTTATCTGTTTTTCTATAACTCTTCATAACCTTTATTCCCCTCCCCCTCCCTCCCCCCTCTTCCCCCTCCCCCTCCCTCTTCCCCCCTTCCCTCCCCCTCTCTCCCCCTCTCCTCCCTTCCCCCTTTTTTTCTCCCCTTTTTTTTATCTTTTGTTTTCTCCCTTTTTCCCCCTTCCCCTCCTCTTCCTCTCCCCTCCATCTCCCCCCTCCCCCTCCCCCTTTCCCCCCTTTTTTCTCTCTTTTTCCCTTTTTTTCTCCTTTTCCTTCCTTTCTAACTTTTCCTTCCCCTTTCCCTGCCTCTTCCCTCCTTTCTTCTCCCCTCTTTTTCTCCTTCCCTCCTTCCCCCCTCTACCTCTCCTTTCTCCTTTTCCCCTCTCTTCCCCCCTTCCCCTTTCCCCCTTCCCCTCCCCCTTTCCCCTCCCCCTCCCCCTCCCCCTCCCCCTCCCCTTTTCCCTCCTTCCCCTCCCCCTCCCCCTTTTCCCTCCTTCCCCTTTCCCCCTCCCCCTTTCCCTCCTTCCCCTTTCCCCTCCCCCTCCCCTTTTCCCTCCGTCCCCTTTCCCCTCCCTCCTTCCCCTTTCCCCTCCTTCCCCTTTCCCCTACCCCCCTTTCCCCTCCTTCCCCTTTCCCCTCCCCCCTTCCCCCTTCCCCTTTCCCCTCCTTCCCCTTTCCCCTCCCCCTCCCCTTTTCCCTCCTTCCCCTTTCCCCTCCCCCTCCCCTTTTCCCTCCTTCCCCTTTCCCCTCCCCCTCCCCTTTTCCCTCCTTCCCCTTTCCCCTCCCCCTCCCCTTTTCCCTCCTTTCTCCTTCTTCTTCTTCCTTTTTTCCAACTTCCGTCTCCTCCCCCTCTTCCCCTTCCTTCCCCTTCCTTCCCCCCTCTTCCCCCTTTCCGCCCTTCCCCCTTCCCCTCCCCCTTCTCCCCCCTCCCCCTTCCCCCCACCCCCAATCCCCTACCCCCCCACCCCCACCCCTCCCCCTCCCATCCCTATCCCCTCCCCCCTTCCTCCTCCCCCCACATCCCTATCTCCTCTCCCTTTCCCCCCCTTTTTTCCTTTTTCCTCCTCTTCCCCTTTTTTTCAACAGAGATCATCAGTGCAGAATTAATATACAAGCCATGCTAGTTTTTGAATAGATATTGCTACAGCACATGCACTTTATTAATTCTGCAACACATAACGTGTGGACACATTGATATCCATATGCAGTAACATTTTTGTGTTCAACAACATAAACTCGTTTGATAACCTTTGCCTCATGAACCTTCATTCCGTTTTGGCGGGAGAACGCCGTTAAATACTTCAGGAAAACATGGTTCACTCTCCATTTGTCACTTAAGATTCTCCACGGAATAGCGGTGAGTCCCTCTTTTTTGTCCTTTTTATGGCCTAATTTTGAAAGAACACATTTACAATATGGCTTAATTTTAAAAGTAGATATTTTAATAACACATAGGTTTGGTTTTTCTTTGCCAGCAAGATACAATGTGTTTACAAGCACTGTTGTGCTACTCTTTGTAAAAAGATCTTTAGAGCATTTGTAAAATAGATCTTTAAAGCAATCATATAGTGCACATATTGGTTTTTAGAACACTTTTATATATGTTCTATAAGTTCCCCTGAGATCACATTTGTAAAACTTCAGTATTAAGAGATACAATTTGTTTGGCATGGCGTTCCGGTATTCCGCGTTCAATATCAATGGCAGCAATGTCGGCTTTACAAATTCCTCTTTTCTATTATGGCTGGCCGTTCTTTCTCTCGGTTGTAAATGTTCCCTATGTGAAAGTAGTGATAGCATTCTTTCCAACATTATAAGTATGATATGTCGTTTTTCAAAATAGGAGAGATCTTCAATGTTTTTTAAAAAGTATATGTACATGGTTTACATGGTCACTTTAGTATTTCACATGCATTTAAGTTTTCTTGAAATTATTGTGATTTTCACAATTGGTAGATGCACCCTCGTCAGTATTTAACAGCCCGTTTGACAGGTTTGTTTTCTGTCTGTATTTTTGTTACTTTTATGCCATATTGGTGAGATGAACTTCATATTTTTACCTACACATGTGTTATTTTGTATTTTTAAGTTGATAGACATTCTCTATATGGAATTAACAGCGCTATCTTATTTCATAGATTTGTAATGTTACACATATATTTTTTAAAAAAGACACTTCAGGATATCTTAGGGGCATGTTTACTAAACATTCGTATCGTGCGGGTCCGCGGTAGTGTGCCTGTGCCATAAAAGGAGTGGGCGGGTCAGGCAGAAAAAGGAAAAAAGCCGACCGTACGTGTGCGCGGCGCGCACATTTGCGGGCCCGACATTAGCGCGTGGGAAGGCTAAGTGGGGCGCTGCTGGGCACATATAGGAACAGAGCCGTAGCACAATGCTGAAGACACTGACCAGTGGTGCAAGGATCAGGGGTTCAATCCCCCATCGTGCGCCAGGAAAAAGGCTGGCTGGCTGAGGCATGAATTTTCATGGTTAAAACTGCTTTAGGAGGCATAATAATTTTGGGCGTCATTAGGCGTTGCGCTGTTAATTGTGGGCGGCAGTAATTAAGTTCGTGCGGCATTAGGCGTTGCGCTGTTAATTTTGCGCGCTGTCCATCTTGTGCGTTTTGGCCGGCATCAGGCGGTGCGCTGTCAGTTGTGAAGGGCATAAGGCGGTGCGCAAACGTCCAGACACAGGAACAGAGCCATAGCACAATGTTTGAAACAGTGAC
The DNA here is from genome assembly GCA_033557465.1 of Ichthyophis bannanicus. Classification (NCBI taxonomy): domain Eukaryota; kingdom Metazoa; phylum Chordata; class Amphibia; order Gymnophiona; family Ichthyophiidae; genus Ichthyophis; species Ichthyophis bannanicus. The sequence continues at coordinate 866,073,005 of CM066034.1, forward strand.
CACTGATGCAGGGATCAGCGGTTCAATACCTCACAGTGCCCAGTGAACACGGCTGGCTAAAACAGTATGTATTATGTTGTGTTGTGGTGTAGGTGGCGTTTTTTTCTTTTTGTATCACTACTAGCAAACGCACTCTCACAGCATGTTAACATAAGGCGGCCCATAGGGCACATGTTACAGTGCACTGTCCGCCAACGCACCCTAGAATGTCCCCTATAGGGCACCATATATGTTGCCACACAGGATAATGTATAGTGCACACTATATGGATGGCAACCATAAGGTGGCCTATAGGGCGCCCTATAAAGCACCCTCAGACACACCTTATGGGTACAGTATGCCGCGGGTGTTTTATCATGCATAAAAATAGGTGGATTTGAGATGGACAAGCCTATCACATTACCACACTGTGGTTTTGAACCCATATCCTCTGGCTACACAGGCAGTGACATAACCTTTGGACTACAGCACTATAGCTGTTAGCAAAAGCCATGGCTGGCTGCAGAAAGCCTGCACGTCACCTCACAGACAGTCTGCTGTTGTGAGGTGGATAGGGTTTGGCCACCCGTGCCCATGATGCACTGCACATGCAAATCACCAGTCCACAGATGCACACAGGATGGGGACTGCAACCTGACAGCTCCAGGCCTGGTATGGGGATGTGCCCATGTGCACCCACACATCAACTCGGCCTGGTAGGGTGTACTGAGTGGGTGTTGTACTGGCACAGAGTAGCTACACACCGTCACATTGTGCGGGTACTGTGCTCACCCTAAGGGTGCGATGAGGCACCCAGGACCAGGTCCACAACACCCTCCACGGCAAATTTAGGCCTTGGCAGAGCTCCAATGCACTATTACTCTGTGAGATAGGTTCTTTCTGCAGAAACAACTTGGATATCTCTGTCGGTCTGAGTCTGGGGAACCCCTTATGGATACCTAGGTGGGTTAGGTACCACCATTTGTCCCCCTCCTCCTTTGCAACACAGGGTCTCCTCTCTAAATGCTACCTCCCTGCAATGGTGGCAGCAGAGTAGACCATCAACCCCAGTCCTACTGTGAAAGAGACACCCTACAGGCCAGTCATGGCAGCTGTATACACATCCAGAACACAATATCTGACAGACATTAGGCCTGTATGTGCTCGGTTGCACCCCACCACTATCTGATATTGTCCTGCAGCAAGCCATCAGCCACTGCACCCTGCAAGGCGCTCCATCAGGACACAGACCAGCTGCGGACAATCTGCTAGTTAGTCCTGTTAGACATGCACATCCCTGACATAATATCTGACAGACAGTATGCCTTGATATGCTACGTTGGGCCCCACCACTATCTGATATTCTCCCGCAGCAAGCCATCACCCACTGCACAGCACTCCATCAGGACACAAACCAACTGAGGACAGTCTGCTAGTTGGTCCTGTTGGAAATGCATGCACCCAGAACTAGGATGGCCGTGCACACCAGCAGATAGGTCAGTGACTGGGCCCCAAAACACAACCCATATATATCACATGACAGAGATACTATCACTATGGGGGTGCCTAGCCATGCTGTCGTCACTGCACAGTCAGGGTGTTGTACAACCCCAGCAGCACATACAGAGGCCACCCTGTCTGTGTGGGTGGTGGCCAGCCACTACAGTGTCCCAGCCAGTGCCCTCTGCCCTGTGCAGATGCATCCTGGCCATCCCACCCTGTCTGATCTATACCCATGGTACCTTGCTGCTCATTATGCACATTGGCAGGCCAATACTGGCAACAGTGCTGGCAGTGTGGGCTGTGGAAGGTGTTTGCAGCCAACACACACTGTATAGACAGACACACACTCACACACGTATGCCAGCATTGTGCTACTATAGAGGCGTTTGTCAACATTGGCCACCACACCAGTCCTGGGCACAGTACAGGCATGGATATGGTACGCAATACCGTTGGGTGTCACTCCCCAGGGTGGTAAACACTGTCTGAGACCAGACCTGATGCACCCACTGCAGACAACAGAATGATTGTCATGATGGAGCTCACAGAGCATAATTTGCGTAACGTAGGGTTATCTATCTGCCAGTACTCATAGCAAGCATTTGACAGCTGTGTACCGTATACCCTGGTGTAGGGTGACATTGCTAAGGAATGCACATGCTAGTATTGTGAGATGCACGCAGGGCCCAATGTCCTGCCTCTCCAGGAGGCATTGGCCAATGTGGCCTGTGGGTGTGGGTGTGGGTGTGTCTGCCCTTGTTGGTTGCTGCTTTACAGCAGAGGTTCCCAGATGTAGGCCAGGATTACAACACACTGTTCTGGTTTTCCTGCTGTCCCTCATGAATATGCATGTGCTACATCTAAATGCCATGGCGGTGGTGCAGGGATATGACACACAAACATTTCTATGCGTGGCAGCATGGAACAGGAATGGTGTGTGGTCCGCCAGGACTGCATTTGTGAGACTCTGCTGTAGGTCGTGCCCCTGGTCATGGTGTCCGTGATCAGTGGGGTGAAAGATAGGCGTATGACCAATGCATATGTCCCCAGCAATAAAGGATTATCATTACTATCACATTTTCGTTGTGGAAACAATATGTGGGCAGGATTGGCAGGGCTTTGAACCTGTGACCTTCTGTTCTTGCACACACTGTCTGTGTGCAGTGCACCCCTGTGCTGCCACAGATTGGCTGGATTTTCTGGGATGTCCATGACTGTACATCCGACAGGGCCTATCTGTTGCAGTGGACGGTGCCAGCCTGCACATGGCTAGGCCACTGTCTTCTGTGGCTATCAGGCACTGCCCCCTTCACCACCTGTACCCTTCCGGCAACATGCTGCCATGTGCTTATCTTGGAAAAGCTGATGACATGTGTGCGTTGTAGCACTCCAGGAATGCATTTTGGAGACTCTGCTCTAGGTAATGGCCATTGTTATGGTGTGTGTGCAGTGTTGGGTACAAAATGTGTGTGTGCACCATTCTTATATTCTCTGCAATAAATGTATGTCTTTACTCTCTCTGTTTAGCGGTGGGTAAAATATGGGGACTGGGTTGGCAGGAGCCCCAGATGGGATTTGAAACTGTGACCCTCAGAAATTAGAGGTACTGGCTTTGTCCACTGCACCACACTGTGGCCACAGAGACAATGCAGTCCCTGTGGATGGCAGACCTGACCAACAGAGTCAACATGCCTGCTATGCACATTTGTGATGTGGGGTCTTTCACCTTGTCTGGTGACAAGGGTGCAAATAACTCCCCCAACTGACCTCGACAAAGGGGGAATGAATGTAACCAAGCAGAGCAACAGTGATGTTTATGGACAACCATAACAGACACTCCCAGGACAGCTGAGACACACGGAAGTGAATTTTGGTCAGGTCTCCGCTCCATAGCCCCTTCCACAGCTCCTGTCCTTCTACTGGGGCTTTCCTGGGTGTGTTTTTAGTTTTTGCCCATCAATAGTATCAGTGTTCCCCAGCTGTATGCGTATTTGTGTCTGTTGTTGCTCAGAGAGCAAACAGTGCTTCATGTAGGAATGTCTATCTACCATTACTCCTAGCAAACATTTGAGGGCTGTGTACCGTGTACCCAGGTATAGGGTGGCATTGCTAAGGTATGCAGGTGCTGGTAATGGGAGATGCATGCAGGGCCCAATGTCCTGCCTCTCCAGGGGGCATTGGCCAATGGGGCATGTGGGTGTGGGTGTGTCTGCCCCTCTTGGCTGCTGCTTTACAGCAGGGGTTCCCAACCCCAGTCCTGGTATGCCACACACTATTCGTATTTTAGTGCTGTCCCTCATGAATATGTATGAGCTACATCTACATGCCATGGGGGTGTTTCATAGATATGCAGCACTGGCATTTGTATTAGGGGCAGCATGGAACCAGAATGGTGTGTGGCCCTCCAGGACTGCATTTGGGAGACTCTGCTCTGGGTAATGCACCAGTTCATGGTGTCTGTGCTCAGGGGGGTAAAATAGAGGGGTATTACCAATGCGTAGCATATGTCCTCACTACCACGGTGTGGGTGTGTGATAAATATGTGGAGAGGATTGTCGGTTACTCCAGCTGGGCATTGAACCGGTGACGTTCTGTTCTTGCATACACTGTCTGTGTGCACTGCACCACCGTGTTGCCATGGATAGGCTGTATTCCCTGGGCAGACCATGACTGTACATCCCACAGGGCCTGTTTGTTGCAGTGGACAGTGTCAGCCTGCACATGGCTAGGCCACTGTCTTCTGTGGCTAGCACCCACTACCCCCTCCACCACCTGTCCTCGTCCGCCAACATGCTGGCATGTCCTTCTCTCAGGGACAGCATATGACCTGCTTGCGTTGTGGCACTCCGGGACTGCATTTGTGGGACTGGGCTGTAGGTACGGCTCATTGTTATGGGGGGTGTGCAGTGTAGGGCAAAATGTGGGTGTTTGCACTATGCTTATGTTCCCTGCAATACAGGAGTGTCTGTGCTATCTCTGCTTGGTGGTGGGTAAAATATAGGGACTGGGCTGGCAGGTGCCCCAGCTGGGATTTGAACCTCTGCCCTCTGGTCCTAGAGGTACTGGCTCTGTCTGCTGCACCACACTGTGGCCACGGAGACTGTGCAGTCCCTGGAGATAGTTAACCTTGCAGGATGGAGTCTCAACCCCTGCTCTGCACATTTTGACTGTGGGCTCATTCACCCTGTCTGGTGACACACGTGCAAATAAACCCCGCAATTGACCACAAGAGAGGGGGATGACATATAACCATGCTGGGCAACAGTGATATTAATGGCCAACCATATAAAACACTCCCAGGACAACTCCAAACAACGGACATGTTTTTTGGAAAGGTCTCCGCTCCGTTGACCCTTTCGACATTCATTTCCTGTTTCTGGAACCTTCCTGGGTGTATTTGTTATATTTGCCCATGGCTATCACTGTTCCCCAGCTGACTTACTGTTTTTAATATTTTTGTGCTGGTCATTTTCTAGTTTTAATAGCACTTTTGTGCTGTGCACATGTATCACACTGCTCACGTTTTACAGGTTTCCCCGGTTTTGCTCTACATTGCTGACTGAAATGGTTTCTCTTCCCTTTAAATGCCCTCTACCGCGAGTGTTTCACTCGCGCTATTTTTTACTTGTAAATTCGGCCCCGCAACTGTGCGAGGGGCCTCTCCCCTCCCCTTCCCCGCCCATTAACCCCGTCTCTCCGCCCCTCGGGGGCCTTCCTCCGCCCTCAGTTAGCCTTTCCACGCCTCTATCGGACATTTGCGGGCCCGTACTTGTGCGGGGCCCGTTAGTGTGTCGCGCACATGCACGGGGCTTCATCGCACATGTCCGGGGCGTTTAAGAGCGTTTAAGAGCGTTTAGGTGCCGCGTTTCCGTGCGCTATTGTGCGGCGCGCACCTTTGCGGTTTTTAGTAAACATCCCCCTTAATCTATTTTTTACAAATTTTTTTTCCAAGGTTCGTTTGTCCAGAGCTCCTCCCTCCTTTTTTAAGGTTTGATATATATAATCTATAGCAGCAAGAACTATGATTTTGATAGGTCCATCCTTCCTTTTAAATGTTTTCAGCATAGAATTTTTCTTGTGGTTGTCTTCTTATAAAAGCATAATTTTATCATTTTATATTTATATGTATATATTTTAATTCTGTGAATGATGTTTATTTCAGTGGTGTATGTCTCTATTTACATGAAAGATTTGTCTGAAGGTATTGGCATTTATTTTCTGTCTTATTCACTGATTGATATTTTAAACATAATTTTTTCCCAGTATATCCTCCTCATCTCTGTTTTGTTTTAGTTTCATCTTGTTTTTATGGTCTTATATTTATATTTTTAACCTATATTAGTAATTTATTGTTCACATGTATTGTTATTATAATTTTTATTTATAATTTGTATTATGGATGGTTTTAATATACCAGTATTAGCATTATTATTATTTATTTATGCATAGGTAGTTGACATACTTTGTATGTGTAACTTTCATTGTTTTAGACATTTATTTATTGATTATTTGATGATATTAATTATTTATTTATATGTTTTATTGGATATGTTTGATTTTAATGTTCATTGATTATGGATTTTTTGTTATTCTTTTTGAGGTTTGCCCTCTCACGTTACCCCCTGAGGAAGGCCTTTGGCCTAAACGCATAGGAGTCATCAATAAAAGGGTTTTTTTTTTTTTTTACATATTATGAAAAGCAAAATATACAAAACAAAAAAACGAAAATAGGAAAAACCAAATACAGGCATTCCCACAATACTATACAAATCACATAATTCAATCATAATATCAATAAGAACACATCTAGGAGGCACTTATAAAAAGAAACTAAACAATAAACCCACTAACCGCCCAGTAGTCCTCAAGGAGCCCAAAGGTAAAAGAAAATATTAAGAAACAACCTAAGAATTCCCCTAATAAAAGGGGTTTTACCTGAATTACTGCCAGTCCTTGTATCTGTTCCCCTTGGTTTAGAGATTAGTCCTTGTTCATAAAAACTCGCAGTCTAAAAGGACAGTTGCATACAACTCAGAGGGGACTAGCGTAGAACAAAGAGAAAATGGTATGATACACAAGTGTTATGACACAAAGTCCAGCCCAGAAAGAGCCTAATACCAAGGGGTATGTTTACTAAACCGCGCACACGTGCGCTGCGCACATTAGCGCACGGCAATGATGCACTTAAGTGCTCTTAAGTGCCATGCACGCGTGCGCGTCACACTAACGGGCCACGCTCACGTGCGACGAACACGCGCACGTGTGCGGTGCGCTGATGTGCGATAGAGGCGGGGAAAGGCGAACGGAGGGCGGAGGAAGGCCCCCGAGGGGCGGAGAGACGGGGTCAATGGGTGGAAAGTGGGAGGGGAGAGGCTCCCCGCACAGGAGCAGGGCCGAATTTACAAGTAAAAACTACCGCGAGTGAAACACTCGCGGTAGACTGCATTTAAAGGGAAGAGAAACCATTTCCGTCAGCAATGTACAGCAAAACCGGGGAAACCTAAAAAACGTGAGCAGTGTGATACATGTGCACAGAACAAAATAGCAAATAAAAATAAAAAATGAGCACAACAAATATGTTAAAAATTACAAATCAGCTGGGCAATAGTGATAGCAATGGGCAACAATGAAAAACACACCCAGGAAAGCTCCAAAAAAAGGAAATGATTTTTGGAAGGGTCTACGCTTCGTAGACCCTTTCAAAAACTCATTTCAGTTTATTGGAGCTTTCCTGGGAGTGTTTTGTTTTGTTGCCCATTGCTATCACTATTGCCCAGCTTGGGTATGGGTGTTAGCCCCTTTTTTCGAGGTGTTTTATGAGGTTTATATGCCCGTTTGTCTCCATACAAGGTAAATGAGCCCACAGTAAAATTGTGCAGAGCAGGGTTTCTGACTCGTCCGGCCAGGTTTCCTATCTCCAGGGACTGTACTGTGGTGCAGCAGACACAGCCAGTGCCTGTAGGACCAGAGGGTCACAGGTTCAAATCCCAGCTGGGGCTCCTGCCAACCCAGTCCCTATAGCTTTACCCACCACTAAACAGTGATAGTAAAGACACTCCTTTATTGCAGAGAACATAAGCATGGTTCAAACACCCATATTTTACCCTACACCGCACACAAACCATAACAATGGGCAGTACCTACAGCCGAGTCCCCCAGATTCAGTCCTGGAGTGCCACAACTCAATCAGGTCATATGCTTTTTCCCAGATAAGGACATGTCTGCATGTTGGCGGAAGGGTACAGGTGGTGGAGGGGGCAGTGGCTGCAAGCCACAGCAGACAGTGGCCTAGGCCTGTGCAGGCTGGCACCGTCCACCGCAACAGACAGGCACTGTTGGATGTACAGGGAATGCAGCATACCTGTGGCAACACAGTGGTGCACTGCACACAGACAGTGTGTGCAAGAACAGAAGGTCACAGGTTCAAAGGCCAGCTGGGGCTACTGCCAATCCTGTCCACATATCTTCCCCACAACTAAACCATGATAGTAAGGACAAACCTTTAATGCTGAGAACATATGCATGGTTAACACGCCTATATTTTACCACACCATACACAGGCGCATTACCTAGAGCAGAGTCTCCCAAATGCAGTCCTGGAGGGCCCCACACCATTCAGGTTCCATGCTGCCTATAATAAAGATGCCTGTGCTTCAAATCTATGCACCACCCCCATGGTATGCAGATGTAGCTCATGCATATTTATGAGGGACAGCATGAAAACCCAAACAGTGTTTGGAACACCAGGACTGGATCTGGGAAACTCTGCCGTAAAGCAGCAGCCAACAGGGCCATACACACCCACACCCACACACACAGGCCACATTGGCCAATGCTTCCTGGAGAGGCAGGACATTGGGCCCTGCCTGTATCTCCCAATACTAGCACTTGCATACCTTAGCAATGCCACCCTACACCTGGGTATACGGTACACAGCTATCAAACGTTTCCAATGATTACTGGCAGATAGCAAGTCCTACGTTAAACACAGTTTGCTCATTGAGCTCCACCATACAAACCATTCTGATGTCTGGGGTGTGTGCCGCAGGTCTGGTCTCTGACAGTGTTTACCCCCCTGGGGAGTGACCCCCAACAGTATTGCGTACCATATCCATGCCTGTACTGTACCCAGGACTGGTGTGGTGGGTATGGCTGCTGAACCCCTCTATAGTGGCACAATGTTGGCATAGGTGTGGGGGTGGCTGTCTGTCTATCCAGTGTGTGGTGGCTGCAAACATCTTCCACAGCCCACACTGCCAGCACTGGTGCCAGTATTGTGCTGCCAATGTGCATAATGAGGAGCAAGGTACCATGGGTATAGGCCAGACAGGGTGGCCTGGCCAGGGTGCATCTGCACAGGGCATAGGGTACTGACTGGGACATTTTCCTGCCCGGCCACCACCTACACAGACAGGGTGACCTCAGTATGTCCTGCTGAGAGATCACTCTCACCCTGACTGTGCAGTGACCACAGCATGGCTAGGCACCCCCATAGTGCTATATAGCATTTCTCTCATGTGATAGCTATGGGTTACTTTATGGGGCCCAGTCACTGAGTTATCTGCTTGCTGTGTATGTTGACAGCCCAGTTCTGGGTGCATGCATCTCCACTGGGAGCATGCACTATGGCCTAACTAGCAGGCTGTTTGTAGCTGTTGTGTGTCTTGCTGGAGTGGCTTACAGGGTGCAGTGGCTGATGATCTGCTGCAGGAGAATATCAGATAGTGTTGGGGGTGTAGCTTACCATACGCAGGGCTAATGTCTGTCTGCTATTGTGTTAGGGATATGTGTAGCGCTGCATTGACCGCCCTGTGGGGTGTATGTCCCTCAGCAGGACTGGGGTTGATGGTCCCCTCTACTGCCACTTTTGCAGGGAGGTAGAGGGTGGACGTATTGAGGGGAGGCCCTGTTTGCCACCCTTGGACCGGGGGGGGGGGGGGGGGGGGGTGGGGGTGGGGGTGGTGGTGCATGGGCCACCTAGGGGTCCATGGGGGCTACACCTGACTGACACAAACAGAGATATCCAAGGTGTTTGTGCAGAAACTATGTATCTGAAACATTAACACTGCTTTGGACCTCCAGCATGGCCTTTTTTAGCCATGGAAGGTGTTGTGGACCTGGTCCTGGCCGCCTCATCGCACACTCAGGGTGAGCACAGTACCCGCACAATATGACGGTGTGTAGCTACTCTGTGCTAGTAAAACACACGGTCAGTACCCCCTACCAGGCCGAGGTGCTGTGGGGGTGCACCCGGTCACATCCCCCTACTAGGCCGAGGTGCTGTGGGGGTGCATTCCCCATCTTGTGTTCATCTGTGGACAGCTGATTTGCATGTGCAGTGTATCTTGGGTACGGGTGGCCTAACCCTATCCTGGTGGCTGCAGCAGACTGTCTGTGTGGTGACGTGCATGCTCTCTGCAGCCAGCCAGGGGCTTGCTAGCAGCTATAGAGCTGTAGCCCAATAGTTACTGCACTGCCTCTGAAGCCAGAGGTCATAGGTTTAAACCCACAGTGGGGTTATTTGATAGGGTTGTTCAATGCATTATCTTTTTTTAATGTACATATTTTGTTGCCAGCAAAAACACCCTCAGCGTACTGTACCCATAAGGTGCCTCTGAGGGTGCTTTATAGGGCGCCCTATAGGGCACCTTATGGTGCCCGTCCATATAAGGTGCACTATACATTCTCCTGTGACGCAACCTATAGTGTGCCCTATAGGGGACATTTTATGGTGCTGTGGCGGACAGTGCAATTTCTAATGTGCCCTATGGAGTGCCTTATAGGGTGCCTTAGACGGCAACTTCAATTACGGCACCTGTGGCCGTGTTTGCTGGCAGCAATTAATAACATAAATATAAAGTGGTGCAGGACAAAATATGTACAATGCAAAGCTGATGCCACAGCCAGCCTTATGTATTAGGCACACTGGGGTGCAAACTCATGACCCCTGTATCAGCAGTCAGTGCCTTAACCATTGTGCTCCACTTCTGCTCCTCCTTACCTGTCAGCGCACCTACGTATGCTTTTCATTCCTTAAACTGCACAGTGCTGCCATAAAAAACAGTACACTGACCTCGCGGTACCTCATAAGGCACCCTCTAAAGCGCCCTATAAGCAACATTCTAGGGTGCCTTGGCTGACAGTGCACTTTAAAATGTGCCTTATAGGGCACCTGATGTTAACACGCTTTGGGAGTACGTTTGCTAGTAGTGGTAATTAAAATATGACTAAAATGCCTCCTAAAGCAATCTTCCCCATAATATGTTATGCCTCAGCCAGCCTTGTTCATTGGGCACTTTGGGGGATTGAACCCCTGATCCCTGCACCATTGGTCAGTGTCTTAACCATTGGGCTGTGGTTCGGTTCCTGTGATTGCACATCAGCGCGCCGCCATATGCCTCACAATATTAAAATACCCCCCAAAACATTAGCGTGCCGCCTTATGACGCCCAGTATTAATATGCCTCCAAAAACATTAGTATGCTGCCCATTATTTCAATGCCTCCTGAATTAACGCCTCAGCCAGCTGTCTTTATTGGGCTCTGTGGGGATCGAACCCCTAATCCCTGCACCATTGGTAGGTGCCTTAACCAGTGTGCTGTGGCTCTGCTTTTCTGCTTGCCCATCAGCGTACCACATATGCCTCCCACGCAGCCATCTGATGCGCTAAGGTGCGGGGCGCACAAGGGCGCCGCGCACCTTAGCGCATATTTAAATTCCGGCTTTTCTTTTTCAGGACGGAACGCCCACTCCTTATATGGCATCTGCACTCTACCGCGGCCCGCACTCTACCGGGGTTTTAGTAAACATACCCCCAAGAGTCTAAATGTACCCTTAACTTTATGATCATACACAAATCTTTTCTAAAGCACCGAGAGATTCCATGCTGTCTATCTATCTCTCTTATTTGCCAATACAAATACAGTAATAGCCTGATGGAAAAAAATGTAAAACGATTATTAAAAAGCAACATACGCTATATTATTACTTTTAGAATTAAACATTAAGGGCCCAATTATTTAAAGGCATTTATATGGTTTACAGACCTGTAAACCATATAAATGCTGCTGAACGGGATATTTAGTTGAATATTGCCAATCAATCCTGCTACACACCCCAATGCTAACCGCTTAGCATCGGGGCGTTCTGGGGACGGCACCAGTTGCTAAGCGGGCAGTGACGATATTGCATCACTGCCCAGTTAGCACCTGCAGGTAAAAGATAGGCGCAGCAAAAGCTGGCCTATCTTTACCCATGGGAGTTAACGGGCAGCGGCTCAATATCGCTGCTGCCCAGTTAGCTTCTGCAGGCTTGTGGACTGTGCAGCGACCCCGACTCTTCAATGCCGGGGCCGCATATTACCCTGGCTTTTAATATTTGAGGTTAAAGTTCAGCGGCGACAGCTAGCACATAGCCATTCCAAAGGAATATAAGGCCCTAAGTTGTTGTTATTTGTTTATGCACTTTGCAAGAGAGTCCTCTAAAACTTTGGGGAATGGTAAGAAAACACATAGTTGAATAGCAAGAGACAATGCAGATCAGGCTGCTTTGGATCCTGATCCACATAGTCTCCTGCTCTCCGACTATGTGTTTCTTTATCATTTCTCTAGACCAGTGTTTTTCAACCTTTTTGTGCAAAGGCACACTTTTTTCATGAAAAAAATCACGAGGCACACCACCATTAGAAAATGTTAAAAAAATTTACCTCTGTGCCTATATTGACTATATATAAAGATGTCAGAAATATAACAAGGGAATGCCATTGTGTGTGCAGAAAATAATTATAATGGAGCATCCGTATGACATCGCAAAAGGTTGTAGGGGACCGCAGAGGCGAGCCATTATGAGTGAGTGAAAATACATCCGCTACAAACATGTAGAAAATGAAAATAAAAATAAAAATAAAGAGCTAACCGCAAAGAATACAGAGCCCTACGATGAAAGGACATGAGATCTGTCACCCTGCCCCCCTAGTGGTGATGGCGTGGCACGACAGAAGGGCGTGGACAGAGAGGGGAAAAGTTTGTTTAGGGAGGAGGTTGGTTCTTATGCAGGGCCCAGGCTTCAGTAGGCCTGGTAGCCTTCTGTACTACTAACTCTCCACAGAAAATATAGTCCGAGTTAGGGAAATGGTAAAGCTTTTATTTCCCTCTTTTGCAAAACAGGTTCTTTAGCCCAGAGTACGAAAACAACACATAAAAAGAAAATGTCCTTGCTTCAGGTAAAGGAAAACATAAGCATTGAAAACACTGTTCTCTTCACAGTACAGGCACATGAAATATAACATTCAATTCTTAGCTCACCCCAGCTATGCCTCTCTTAGGGCTCAATTCTTTCTGACAGGCAGTAATTCACTTCCATTGGGATGTCTAATGGATCCTCTTGGTATTCCACCTGCATCGGCTCACTGCTTAGAGCGTTTGGGAGGTTTCCTTCAGGCTCTCTGCTTAGTGCTTGGATTAAACGCCAGTAATCAGCATTGCAAGGTAAGTCCTGTATTTGTAAACTTCTCTGCTGAGGATAGTCTCGCTTGCATACAGTACTTTCTCTGTTAAGCTTTTTATTAAGTGCAGGTTTGAACCTTGTTTCAGGCAGGCCTCTGTGAGGACAACAGACTCTAGTGTCTGCCCCTTTCTGTGTCACAGTATTCAAACTATTACCATTATAAAAATAGCATTTACCTTTGCTTCCATGTTGCTCTCTGAAAGGTGTAGGCTGAGGTTTGGGCCTGGCAGGTCCTAGATTATCTGCTACACAGGTAGGCCTCAGGCTCTTATCAAACTTAGGCCTGGGTCTCTCTCTTATAGTCCAATTTCCTTCAGGGTCAGCAGCTTTATAAAAGCTTTCTCTCCTGGAGAATTTATCTCTCCCTTCTTTAAAATGTTTACAGTAGATTCCTGTACCTGGTTTGGCTGGCACGGTTAGGCTGGTTCCCTTGGTCAGGAGTCCTCTCCCTGGATTCTCCAGATATCCATGTAGCTCGGGAGTTGAAACTTCCTGCACAATTTCCTGACAGTCTCCTTGTCTGTCTGAAGCTGCCTGCCAACCTCTTTGTCTTTCTCTTTTTCTCCCACCTCTTGGGCTGTACAGGTCTCTTTGCCAGTCTCCTTGACTGTGTTCTGGCTTGTCTCTTTGCCAGTCTCCTTGACTGTGTTCTGGCACGTATCCTTGCCAGTCTCCTTGTCTCTCCTCGACTGCTCTGTCGGCTGCTCTGTCGCCTGCTCTCTCGCCTGCTCTGTCGGCTGCTCTGTCTCCTGCTCTCTCGCCTGCTCTGTGTCTCCTCCAGTCAACTGAGCATTTAAGAGGAGTTTTTCCCCCTCTGGCTTGGGTGTTGGCTGGAATTACGTCATGGGCTTTAAGGCGTGGTTCTTCAGACCTCCAGAGGTCTCTCTGGCTCCCTCTATGTGGTTCCTCCTGTCGCTGCAGCTGTACTTTACCTCTTTTTTCCATGTTTAAAACTTTTCCTTCTGCTTGCAGCTGGTCTGCGGTGCCACATATCCCCCCTCTTAAAATATGACGGGCTGGTGCAGCCTCTGCCACACAGCACGGAATACACGACCTTGCGCTCGCCATAAAGTGTAGCTGCTGGGTGTTATACTTCTTCCATTTGAGCTCCGTCAATGTCTCTACAGGGTAGGGTATTTTGGTCGCTGATGCTAGCAGCGCCGATCGGTCCTGCCATGGCCGAAGAGTGTTGGCATGATAAATTTGTGTGTGCCCTTTGTCATCTTTGACCTCATAGGAAGTCGGTCCCAACGACTTGACTATTGTATGTGGCCCTCGCCATCGGGCCTCAAACTTCGGAGTTGCACCTGCTACCAGGATCATAACTTTTTCACCTGCTTGTAGCTGCCTGTGCTTTACTCGCTGGTCATAGTAATGTTTTTGCTTCTGTTGGCTTTTCTTCAAATTTTCTTCTGCAACCTGGGAAGTTCGCTCTAGGCGAGTTCGGAGGCCCTGCAGGAATAGGGGTACCCCTATTTCGGCCTCCACGGGCTCGATCCACTGCTCCTTTAGGACGTCCAGTAAACCTCTCGGGGACCGTCCATACAGGAGTTCATACGGGGACGTGCCTAGGGAAGTTTGTGTCCGTTCCCTACAAGCATACAGAATGAATGGTAACATGGTGTCCCATTCTGCCATTTGTCCACCTAGCGCTCTTCGGAGCATTTGCTTAATGCTCTGGTTAAGGCGTTCTACCAGACCGTTACACTGAGGATGGTATGCAGCGGTCTTTTTATGGTGTATGCCAAAGGCGTCCCACACCTGTGCGAGGTACTTCGACAAAAAATTGCTGCCCCTGTCTGTCAGTATTTCCTGCGGGAATCCAATTTCACAAAATAATTTAACCAGTTCACTGGCAATAGGCTTCGCCGAAATACTTCTTAGGGGAATGGCCCAAGGGAACCGGGTGGCCTGATCGATGATTACCAGGATGTACTGGTACCCCCTGGGTGTTTTAACCAAGGGTCCTACAATATCCATGGCTAATCTTCTCACCGGGTCTGTAATCACCGGCATAGGCACCAATGGTACGGCAGGAGGTTTTCGAGCGGTCACTCTTTGGCAGGTTGCGCAGGATTCGCAGAATCGAGTTGTTTCCCGAAATATCCCTGGCCAGTAGAATCTGGCCAGAATCTGGTCCAGCGTACCTTGTGCTCCCTTATGACCCCCTACAGGGTGGTCATGGGCCAGTCGTAGAATCAATAACTTGAACGTGCTTGGTATCACCAGCTGTTTCCACAGCTCCCCTGTTCGTGGATCTTTACTCTCCCGATATAACAGGTCATCCTCCATACAGAATCGGGGGTAGGAATCCTTATTATCTCGGGCTTGCTCAAAGGCATGAGCTAGTACTGGGTCCGCTTTTTGCTCTCTCTTGAAGAAGGGAAACTTCTCCATCAATACAGCTGGAACCCAGGGCAACCCTTCTCCAGATTCCAATCCTGCTCTTCCTGAGAGCGACATCTTCGTTCACGCCTCCGTTCAGCCTTCGGCTTTCGCTCTTTCCTCAAGGGATCTCCCATTAGGTCCTCATGCGACGGGAGGGTTCCCAAAGAATTATCTCTAGAGCAGGAGGGTTGTTCGTCATCCTGTGTATGGGACCTCGTGGAAACTAGAGCCTTTTTGAAAGGCTCACTCTTCTTTGCACTGTTTGGCTGTACATTGGAGTGATCGGCCGACGTAGCCCGTGCCTCCGGGTTGTCCACAGCCTCATGCCAACTACAGGTGGAACCAGGGATTTGTTTTTCTGCAGGAGACAAGCCCTCTTTGAGGCTCCTTCGGAACTGCGGCCAGTCGCGGCCCAACACTAGTTCTTGGGGCAATTTTGGTACGACTGCTATCAGCATCTCCTTCCTTATTCCCAAACCTTTAACCGACAGCCTGTAGAGAGGATAGCTTGTGGCAGCCCCGTGAATACATTTTATTTTTACACTGCCTTCTGGACATTCAGGTACTGATCCTCCCTGGTCTCTGATCACAGACCATAACGTCTGGGACATCATCGTTTGATCAGCGCCTGAGTCCAGAAGCGCGCTTACATCCACTCCATGTATTTGTACAGACAATACAAATCCTTCTCGGACTGTCTTTGGGGTTTCTCCCACAAGGGCAGTGCGAGTGTAACAATCATTTTTTAAATGGCCTTTCTTACCACAAGTAAAACAACGCCTACCTTCTTGCTTATCTGGAGGGTAATTGCTTTTCATACTTCCATACACTGGACGGGAAGTGTTCCCTACTTTCCGGGCTTCCATACCTAAGGCTGTCTTGGGGCTACCCATCCTATGTTGGGTGACTTTCTCAGCCTCAAGGTACCTTTCTGTAAAGGTAATAGCCTCAGTAGTGGTACAGCAATTCTGCAACATAAGGTAATTCTGTACCCTACTGGGCACCGCTGTCATATATTGTTCCAAAACCAGGGCGTCCATTAGTGTGTCTACAGTTCTCCTCTCGGGCTGTAGCCACTTGTATGCTAAGCTCCTAATTCGGTATCCCAGGGCTTTTGGCGTCTCCCCTGCTCTAAGGGTAGTAGCCCTAAACATTTTATTGTATGACAATGGTGTAAGCCCTAGGCGATCCCTAATCGCTGATACTACCTCTTCGTAGGTGTTCGCTAAGGCAGGCGGCATGGCCCGGTAGGCAGCCAGTGCCTCGCCCGTAAGGGACGCTGCTAGACGTATTGACCATTGTTCTGGGGGCCAATTTGCTGAACTAGCTATTCTGGTGAAGGAATCTAGGAAATCGTCCACATTGTCCTCAGGACTCAATTTCCCTACCACCAAATCATGGCAAGTCCATTGTCCCACTGCTTGCTTGTTCACAGCAGTTGCACTCGCCTTCTCTTCATTGAGCTTGGTCATTTCTTTTCTTTGTTGCGCCAACCAGCTCTCCATCGTTTGCAGCACCGGCGCCTGTTGTGCCTGCATGGCCTGCAGCGCTTGAGCCTGATTCTTGAGCGCCACCTCTGCCTGTTTATCAAACTGGTGGGCCATCCACGCACATAGCTCTCTTTGCTCCATGGTGAATCTGCAAGAAAAAAAAAAAGACACAACCAAGTGCGGCTCTCCAACTTTTTTTTTTTTTTTTTTCTATTTCTCTCTCTTTTTTTTTTCAAACTTCCTCCTTTATCCCACACTAGACAGGCTTATTTACATGTTACCTGATCCTGGTGTGTAATCAGCATTGGGATGGAAGTTGCTGTTGCTCGCCACCGCTCTCCGTCCGAGAATTTGGCAACAGGATTTTCACTATTCAGGATTTCTTTCCAATCCGATCCGGATCCTCAGCTACTCCGCTCCGGGTTTTCAGCTTCCGGTTCAGTTTCTTGAGCTGATCCACTCCGGGTTTTTCGGGTTTTTTTTTTTCAGCAGCATAGCCAAGAATTTTCCCTTTTCTTCAGGAATTTCAATCCTTATCCTCTTTAGTGCTGTAGTGAATCTCCAGGCAAAATCCAACAACTACGCCATTTTCCCCATGTCACCCTGCCCCCCTAGTGGTGATGGCGTGGCACGACAGAAGGGCGTGGACAGAGAGGGGAAAAGTTTGTTTAGGGAGGAGGTTGGTTCTTATGCAGGGCCCAGGCTTCAGTAGGCCTGGTAGCCTTCTGTACTACTAACTCTCCACAGAAAATATAGTCCGAGTTAGGGAAATGGTAAAGCTTTTATTTCCCTCTTTTGCAAAACAGGTTCTTTAGCCCAGAGTACAAAAACAACACATAAAAAGAAAATGTCCTTGCTTCAGGTAAAGGAAAACATAAGCATTGAAAACACTGTTCTCTTCACAGTACAGGCACATGAAATATAACATTCAATTCTTAGCTCACCCCAGCTATGCCTCTCTTAGGGCTCAATTCTTTCTGACAGGCAGTAATTCACTTCCATTGGGATGTCTAATGGATCCTCTTGGTATTCCACCTGCATCGGCTCACTGCTTAGAGCGTTTGGGAGGTTTCCTTCAGGCTCTCTGCTTAGTGCTTGGATTAAACGCCAGTAATCAGCATTGCAAGGTAAGTCCTGTATTTGTAAACTTCTCTGCTGAGGATAGTCTCGCTTGCATACAGTACTTTCTCTGTTAAGCTTTTTATTAAGTGCAGGTTTGAACCTTGTTTCAGGCAGGCCTCTGTGAGGACAACAGACTCTAGTGTCTGCCCCTTTCTGTGTCACAGTATTCAAACTATTACCATTATAAAAATAGCATTTACCTTTGCTTCCATGTTGCTCTCTGAAAGGTGTAGGCTGAGGTTTGGGCCTGGCAGGTCCTAGATTATCTGCTACACAGGTAGGCCTCAGGCTCTTATCAAACTTAGGCCTGGGTCTCTCTCTTATAGTCCAATTTCCTTCAGGGTCAGCAGCTTTATAAAAGCTTTCTCTCCTGGAGAATTTATCTCTCCCTTCTTTAAAATGTTTACAGTAGATTCCTGTACCTGGTTTGGCTGGCACGGTTAGGCTGGTTCCCTTGGTCAGGAGTCCTCTCCCTGGATTCTCCAGATATCCATGTAGCTCGGGAGTTGAAACTTCCTGCACAATTTCCTGACAGTCTCCTTGTCTGTCTGAAGCTGCCTGCCAACCTCTTTGTCTTTCTCTTTTTCTCCCACCTCTTGGGCTGTACAGGTCTCTTTGCCAGTCTCCTTGACTGTGTTCTGGCTTGTCTCTTTGCCAGTCTCCTTGACTGTGTTCTGGCACGTATCCTTGCCAGTCTCCTTGTCTCTCCTCGACTGCTCTGTCGGCTGCTCTGTCGCCTGCTCTCTCGCCTGCTCTGTCGGCTGCTCTGTCTCCTGCTCTCTCGCCTGCTCTGTGTCTCCTCCAGTCAACTGAGCATTTAAGAGGAGTTTTTCCCCCTCTGGCTTGGGTGTTGGCTGGAATTACGTCATGGGCTTTAAGGCGTGGTTCTTCAGACCTCCAGAGGTCTCTCTGGCTCCCTCTATGTGGTTCCTCCTGTCGCTGCAGCTGTACTTTACCTCTTTTTTCCGTGTTTAAAACTTTTCCTTCTGCTTGCAGCTGGTCTGCGGTGCCACAGATCATGGCAGTATACGGGCACATAAACATATAAAAACGAAAGTAACTCAAATAGAAGTGCTTTTAATAAATACCGAAGCTTATTATTGCCGAAGAGGTGCATAATTCTCCTTAGCCATGACAAGGAAGACTTATAAGTGCCGTAAACCAAATAGGGAGAAGCCATAGTGCGATAAAACTGTGCACAAAAAAGAGAAATTACCTTATGATTTAGGAGGAGAAAAGCAACTCGAAACAAACTGCAACCATTACCAGGTCGTTGCTCTGCGTGGGAAAACGCCGCGCAAGTGCAGTAGGGGTATTTAAATGATTCTATGATGGTGCTTCGAGTGTTACCGCTTAAAAGGGTATTGAATTGGGACTTGAGACTCCTGTCAGTGTAACAGTGACACCGGAGCTATTTATAGTCCGTAACATGCGCTTCGGCTCACAAATAGACCAATCATTAGAATCTAATGATTGGTCTATTTGTGAGCCGAGGCCACATGTTACGCCACGGATGAAATTGGAATTTTTCCCACGGCACACCAGACAATATCTCACGGCACACTAGTGTGCCGCGGCACAGTGGTTGAAAAACGCTGCTCTAGACATATGCTAGTCCCCAGCTGTTATGTGGTCTATCTTGACTAGACTGTAAGCTCTGATGAGCAGGGACCTTCTCTTACATGTCTCTGTACAGCACTGTGTATGCCTTGTAGCGCTATATAAATGATCAGTAATAGCAGTAGTACCTTTATCTAAACAGTGTCATTTTATTCTTCAACGAACTACCAGTGTAGGCAATGCTAGCACTCAAGTGCCATACAATTATTAAGCATTCATACATGAAGTAAACATTTATAAAATAAATGTGTGTATTCTGGATTTGATCAGTTTGCTTTGGTGAATCTGAATTCATCATCAGTATGGGGTACTCAAGAATATCAGTTTGCCTTACCATACTTGATTGTGCTTTAAGCATTTAAACTGATAATGCTATTAATAAGCAGCAGGGTTCCCAAACCTGTAGCAATAGCCTTCTCAGGGCGTGGCTCATTTGGTCTAGCAGAATTCAAGGAAAGAAAATTAGCAGGTAATAAAATTTCTCCTTCCTTATCATCCTGAAAGACCAATCCAGATGAGTGGGATATACCCAAGCAGTTAGAACGCAAGGTGAGAAGACGCCGCCGCTCCAGACAGAAGTGCTCTGCCAAAGGCACCACCTTTTCAAGTTCCCACTGCAACCTGTAATGCTTCACAAAGCTAATCACCAGGTAGCTGTTTTACAGATATCTTCCTGAGATACCAAGGCAGACTCAGCCCATGACAAGGCTTATGCCGTAGTGCAGGGAGCTTTGACTCCCTCCAGAATGCATTTTCCTTACAGGAGGTAGGTTGAACTAATAGCCTCCATAATCCAGCAGGCAATCAAGGACTTGGCTGCCATCTTTCATTTCCTTGGACTGCTGAAGAGGAAAAAGAGATGGACTGCTGGAAATAATTAGTAATCTCCAGATATTTTTTCCACACGTCTAACAGACACAGTGAAGGATCTGACCAAAGATCCTCCTCCAAAAAGAAGGGCAGATCACAGTCCAATTAAGAAGAAAGGAAGACAGCACTTTTGGGAGAAAGGACAGCACCAGGCAAACAATGCTGACAAGAGGACCAGAAAAGACTCCCTATAGGACTGTAGCTTCAATACCTGCCTGGCTGAAGCAACAGTTACCTTTCCAAACCTGTGTAAGAGTAGCATTCCTCTGTGGAAGTGATTTTTACATTAATCCAGTGGTGTTCCAAAGCTCCTGGTCACCAGGAACAGACACCCCCCTCCTCCCTCCCGCTGGGCCAACATGACGGAGGTGCATTTGGCAAGACATACCGTTACTACTTTTCTGGCCTGATATGCTGCCTCTGCTTCAGGCCTGGTGGTTATTCCCTCCCAGACCGAGGTCTTGCGGTTATCATGAGACTTTAGCCGGGAGCGAACAGCTGCCAAGCCTGGAGCAGAGGCAGTGTGGCAAGCACAAAGTAGTAAAGGTATGTTTGTCGTGGCTCCCACTACTGTGCCTTGTGATCTTGTGCAAGTCTCTTTACTTTCCAATGCCTCAGATACAACCTTACAGACCGATGCTGAAGTTGCACTCTATCAACATATTATGCCTATTTGCAGTGCACCAATAGTGTGCAACTTCAGCACTGGCATACAGAAAGGGGCTTATATGCAAATGAGCTATGTGTTAAACTGTGTGCAAAATGACAGTGTTAAACTGGGAGAGCAAGCCAAACACATATGCAAAGAATTTGGTGCTATTTTGGTATGCTCTCCCAGAGAAATAGGGGCACTGTGTGGTTAATTTGCATATATGTCCCAATAGTATTTTGATGGCATCGGGGGCTTTCTCTGATACCTGAATCATCTGAAGGGAAATGTCAAACTCCCCTCAGATGATCCAGGCATCGGGGAAAACCCCCAATGCCATCAAAATACTGTTGGGAGCCGGTGCCCCCGACAGAAAGCGAATTTCTGGTGGCCCAGTGGCCCCGAACCCAACAAAAATAAACCTGGTGGTCCAGCGGCCCCGAACCCCCCTCCATCCACTTTACGCCACTAAAAATAAACCTGGTGGCCCTGAACTCCCCACCCTTCTCAATTAAAAATAAGCCTGGTGGCCCAGCAGCCCCGCTCAACCAAAAATAACCTTGGTGGCCCAGGGGCCTCGAACCCCCCACCCATCTCCTGGTACCTTTAGAAATGAGTGGGAGCGCTGCCCATGCACTCTCGCTCTTACCCTGTCATCTTGAAAAAGGGCGGCACCTGACCCCGTGCAGTACACCCTGGGATGCACCACGTGGGATCAGACTGCTATATAAGGCTATGGCAGCCTGACCTCACCCGGCGCATCCTACAATGCACCACGTGGGGCCAGGTGCTGCCATTTTTCAAGATGGCTGGGCAAGAGCAGGAGCGCGTGGGCAGCGCTCCTGCTCATTTCTGAAAGTACTGGGAGGGGGGTGGGGGGTTCGGGGGCCTCTGGGCCACCAGGGTTATTTTTGGTAGGGTGGGGAATTCAGGGCCACTGGGCTACCAGGTTTATTTTTAGTTGGAAGGGAATGGTGTGTTCAGGGCTGCTGGGCCATCAGGGATTTGCTTTCTGTTAGGGGCATCGGCTCCCGACAGTAATTTGATGGCATCAGGGACTTTCCCCGATGCCTGGATCATCTTTGACATTTCTCTTCAGATGATCCAGGCATCAGAGAAAACCCCTGATGCCATCAAAATACTGTCGGGGGCACGTGCTAGATGTTTAAGCCACGTCAGACCCAGATATATATTGGCGCTAAGGCTGGTTGCAAAATTCTCTACATGTTTCTCTGCATTGGGCACAGCTAATATTTGCATACCATGCAGCTCATTTACCTATAATTTAAATACATGGAAATACTTCTGGTATTAATTGTACACTAGCTTTTCCTTTGCTGTTTATGCACGCGTCTGTTTCTTTTCTCCATTTGGCAGTAGCAGTAAATGTACTTAAAAGTGGTGTTATCTGTGCTTAAAGGCCACACTAGTTTTCTGCATTGGTCTGCTAGATTGCAAGCCCTCCGGCGACAGGACTATATCTATTGTAGTATCTGAATGTAACTTACCTTGAACTTCTGAAAAAGGAATGAGCTAAAAAAAGTCCACTAAACGTCGTATACTTTGATTTCATCAAGGGTATTGGCATGAAAAAGTAAATAGGTTGTTAAGGGAGAAAGGGGGAAAGTCACTGCTTATTTGAATGTGCAGTTCTCTGCTGTTGCCTTGAATTTCTCCCCTCTGAAACCCTCCTTGATCCACTTCAATCTGGCTTTTGTCCCTTACATTCTACTGAAAGGGTTCTTGCCAAAGTCTGCAGTGACTTGTTCCTGGTTATATCCAAAGGCTTTTACTCAATCCTTATTCTCCTTGACCTTTCTACTGCTTTTGACACTGTTGACCACCACCTTCTCCTTGACACGTTATCCTCACTTGGTTTTAGTTTGTGCTGTCCTGGTTCTCTTCTTATCTCTCCCATCGCTATTTCAGTGTTGTTCTGGTAATTCCTCCTCTACTGCTATCCCACTCTCAATTAGTGTACCCAAAGGGTCTGTTCTCAGCCCTCTTCTTTTCTCTCTTTATACCCAGTCTCTTGGTGTTCTTATCTCCTTCCATGGCTTTCAGTATCATTTTTATGCTGATTACCCAAATCTATCTGTCTACACCTGATATTGCTCAATCAGTCCAAGCCCGTATCTCTACCTATCTGACATTGCTGCCTGGATGTATCACCACTGCCTGAAACTGAACATGGCCAAAACCAAACTTCTTATTTTTCCCCCTAAACCCTCCTCCCCCTTCCTCCTTTCTCTATCTCTGTTGATAACACTCTTCTACTTCCTGTTTCCTCATCCCACAAACCTTGGGGTCATCTTTGACCCCTCCCTATCTTCTACACATATCCACCAGATAGATAAAACCTCTCATTTCCCTCTCTTTAACATTAACAAATTTGCCCCTTCCTTTCTGAACACACTACTAAAACACTTGTCCACTCATCACCTCCTGTCTCGACTTTTGCAACCTCCTCCTTGCTGGTCTCCCTCGGAGTCATTTCTCTCCCCTTCAATCTATCCAAAACTCTGCTGTGCGGTTAATCTTCTGACAGCCCTGATATACTCATATAACCCTTCTCAAATCACTTCACTGGCTTCTCTTCCGTTTTCGTATTCAATTCAGACTTCTCCTTCTAATCTATGAATGCATTCTACTGCTCCTCACTACCTTTCTTCTTTCCTCTCTGTCTACACCCCTCCTCGTGAACTCTGCTCTTCCTCTGGCTTACTTCTCTTTATGCCCTTTTCTTCCACTGCCAACTCCTGACTTAGGAGTCTGTTTACTAAACATTCCTAACGTGCGGGGCCGTGCTAGTGTGCCTGTGCCATATAAGGAGTGGGCGGTTCAGGCAGAAAATAGAAAAAAAACGGTAGTAAGCAACCGGATGTGTGTGCGTCGCGCTAATGTGCGGGGGTCGACATTAGCGCGTGGAAAGGCAAAGTGGCACGCTGCTGAGTATACAAAACAACAGAGCCGTGGTACAACGGTGAAGACACTGACCAATGGTGCAGGGGCCATGGGTTCAATCCCCCAGTGTGCGCAACGACAAAGGTCAGCTGAGGCAGTAATTGTAATGATTAACATTGTTTTAGGAGGCAAATTAATTTGGAACGGCATAAGGCGGCGCACAGTTATTTTTGGGCGGCAGAAGGCGGCGCACAGTTATGTTTGGGCAGCAGAAGGCGGCGCACTGGTCCCCTTGGGCGGCAGAAGGCGGCGCGCTGATAGGCACAAGGCGGCGCGCTGATGCACAAGCACAGGAACAGAGCCACAGCACAATGGTTACAACACTGACCAATGGTGCAGGGAGCAGGGGTTCAACACCTCACAATGCCCAGTGAAAAATGCCTGCTGAGGCAGTATGTAGGAGGCTGTATAAATTTATTTTGTTATCACTACTAGCAAACGCACTCTCCCAGCATGTTAACATACGGCGGCCCATAAGGCACATGTTACAGTGCACTGTTCGCCAAGGCACCCTTGAATGACCCCTATGGGGCAGCATGTATGTTGCGACACAGGATAATGTATAGTGCACCCTATAGGGATGGCAACCATAAGGTGGCCTACAGGGCGCCCTATGAAGCACCCTCAGAGGCACCTAATGGGTATAGTAAGCTGAGGGTGGTCTTGCCGGCATAGACATATGTACAGTAAATAAAAATAAAGCTGTGGACAGCCCTACCAAAGGGCCCCACTGTGGGTTTGAACCCATGACCTCTGGCTGCACAGGCAGTGATGTAACCATTGCGCTACAGCTCCATAGCTGTAAGCAGGCCCCTGGCTGGCTGCAGATAGCCTACACGTCACCTCACAGACAGTCTGCTGGTGTCAACAGGATAGGGTTAGGCCACCCGTACCCATGATGCACTGCACATGCAAATTAGCTGTCCGCAGATGGACACAAGATGGGGAATGCACCCCCACAGCACCTCGGCCCTGTTGGGGGAAGTGACCGGGTGCACCCACACAGCACCTTGGCCTAGTAGGGGGCAATGACCGGGTGTTTTACTGGCACAGAGTAGCCACACACCGTTACATCGTGCGGGTACTGTGCTCACCCTGAGTGTGCAATGAGGTGGCCAGGACCAGGTCAACAACACCTGCCATGGCTGATGGAGGCCAAGCGGGCGTTCCAAAGCAGTGTTAATGTGTAAGATAGCTAGTTTCTGCACAAACACCATGGATATCCCTGTCTGTCGCCATCAGGCACCCCCCCAGTGGCAAACATGGTCCCCATCAAGGGATCCACACTCTACCTCCCTGCAAAGGTGGCAGTAGAGGGCAACATCAACCCCAGTCCTGCTGAGGAACACCACCACCCCCCCCCCCCAGGCAGGCAGCTCCATACACAGCCATAACACAATAGCAGACAGACATAAGCCCAGGGTATGGTAAGCTGCACTCCACCACCAGATATTCCCCTGCAGCAAGCCAACAGCCACTGCACCCTGCAAGCCATTATAGCAAGACATTTACCAGCTACAAACAGTCTGCTGGTTAGTCCATAGTGCATGTTCCCAATGGAGATGCATGCACCCAGAACTGGGCTGTCTGCATACACAGCAAGCAGATAGATCAGTGACTGGGCCCCAAAGAGAAACCCATATCTATCACATGAGAGAACTACTATACAGCACTATGGGGGGGCCTAGCCATGCTGTGGTCACTGCACAGTCAGGGTGAGCGTGATCCCCCAGAAGGACATGCTTTGGCCACCCTGTCTGTGTAGGTGGTGGCCGGACACTACAATATCCCAGCCAATGTCCCTGCCAGGGCCCTATGCCCAGTGCAGATGCATCCTGGCCACGCCACCCTGCCCTGGCTATACCCATGGTACCTTGCACCTCATTATGCACATTGACTGGCCAATACTGGCAACAGTGCTGGCAGTGCGGGCTGTTGAAGGGGCTTGCAGCCAACACCCACTGTATAGACAGACACACACTTCCACACCTCTGCCATCATGGTGCTACGATTGAGGGGGTAAGTAGCCTTGCCCACCAAACCGGTCCTGAGCACGGCAAGGCATGGATATGGTACGCATTACAGCTGGTGGTCACTCCCCAGGGTGGTAAGCACCGTCAGAGGCCAGGCCTGGAGCATGCCCCGCAAACACCTAACAGATTGTTTGGATGGGGTCAACTAGCAGTATGTACGTAACGTATGGATAACTGCCTGCCTGTGCTCCTAGCAAACGTCTCCGAGCTGTATACCGTATACCTCAGGTGTAGGGTGACATTGGTAAGTTATGCAAGTGCTCGTTTTGGGTGCTGCATGCACGGTCCAATGTTCTGCCTTTCCAGGAGACATTGGCCAATGGGGCCTGTGGGTGTGGGTGTGTCTGCCCTTGATGGCTGCTGCTTTACGGCACAGATTCCCAACTCCAGTCCAGGTTTGCATCACACTGTTCGGGTTTTCCTGCTATCCCTCATGAATATGCATGGGCTACATCTACATGCCATGGGGGTGGTGCATAGATACAGCACAGGCATATGTATGAGTGTCAGCATGGAACTTGACTGGTGTGTGGCCCACCAGGACTGCATTTGGGTGATTCTGCTCTAGGTACTGCCCCTGTTCATGGTGTCTGTGCTCAGTGGGGTAAAAGATAGATGTCTTACCATTGCATATGTCCCTGCCATGAAAGGTGTGTCCTTACTATCACTGTTTAGTTGTGGGAAAAATATGTGGGCAGGATTGGCAGTAGCCCCAGCTGGGCTTTGAACCTGTGACCTTCTGTTCTTGTATGCATTGTCTGTGTGCACTGCACCACTGTGTAGCCACAGATTGGTTGGATTCCCTGGACTGTCCATGACTGTGGATCCGGCAGGACCTGTCTGTTGCAGTGGACTGTGCCAGCCTGCACATGGCTAGGCCTCTGTCTTCTGTGGTTAGCAGCCACTGCCCCCTGCACCACATGTACTTGTCCGCCAACATGCTGGCATGAACTTCTCTCAGAAAAAGCAGTTGACCTGATTGCAATGTGGCAGTATGGGACTGCATTTGGGGGACTTGGCTGTAGGTAATGCCCATTGTTGTGGTGTGTGTGCGGTGTTGGGTAAAATATGGGTGTTTTCCCCATGCATACAGGGGTGTCTGCGCTATCTTTATTTAGTGGTGGGTAAAATATAGGGACTGGGCTGGCAGGTGCCCCAGCTGGGTTTTGAACCTCTGCTCTCTGGTCGTAGAGGTAATGACTCTGTCCGCTGTACCACACTTTGGCCACAGAGACATTGCAGCCCCTGGAGGCAGTAAGCCTGGCAGGATGGAGTCACAAACCCTGCTCTACGCAATTCTACTGTGGGCATATGCACCCTGTCTGGTGACAAACGTGCACATAAACCCCGGAAATGACCACGGAAAATGTGGGACAAAATATCACCACGCTGGGCAACAGTGATATTAATGGGCAACCATAGCAAACACTCCCAGGAAAGCTCCAATACGTGGCAATGTGTTTTGGAAGAGTCTCCTCTCAGTAGACCCTTCCAAAAGTCATTTCTTTTTTCTGGAGCTTTGCTGGGTGTGATTTCTGTATTTGCCCTTCACTATAACTGTTCCCCAGCTGAATTACTATTTTTAATAGTTCTGTTGTGGTCAATTTCTATTTTTATTTTCACTTATGTGCTGTGCACATATATCACACTGCTCACGTTTTGCTGGTTTCCCCGGTTTTCCTGTACATTGCTGACGGAAATGGTTTCTCTTCCCTTTAAATGCTTTCTACCGCGAGTGTTTCACTCGCGGTAGTTTTTACATGCAAATTCGGGCCCGATACTGTGCGAGGAGCCTCTCCCCTCCCACTCTCCACCCATTGACCCCGTCCCTCCGCCCCTCGGGAGCCTTCCTCCGCCCTCAGAATGCCTTTCCACGCCTCTATCGGACATTTGCGGGCCGGGTACTTTTGCGGGGCACGTTAGTGCGGCGCGCAATTGTGCGGGGCCCAAGCGCACTTGTGCGGGGCGTTTAAGAGCGTTTCTGAGCGTTTGAGTGCCGCGTTTCCGTGCGCTATTGTGCGGCACGCAATTGTACGGCTTTTAGTAAACATGCCCCTTAGATCCTTTAACCTTGCTGTTCCCTATGCCTGGAACAAGCTACCTGTTTCTATACATCAGGATTCTTCTTTCCCCCTTTTTAAATCCATGTTAAAGACTCACCTCTTTGAGGCTGCTTTTGGATCCTAATCTCTTGTTCTCCTCTGTCTCCTTACCTTTCTCTATTTGTACCCTTGTTCTCATCTATTATATTGCCTGTCTTGATTAGATTGTAAGCTCTGACAAGCAGGGACCATCTTTTATATGTACCTGTACAGTGCTGCGTACCTTTGCAGTGCTATATAAATGTTTATTATTATTATTAGTAGTATCCCTAACTGTAAGTAAGTACCATAGAATCTGGCTACTTTTGGAATCCTGTCAGGTACTTGTGACCTGATTTACCACTGTTGAAAATAGGATGCTGGACTTGATGGACTTGTGGTAGGGTAATTCTTATGTTCTTATGTGGTAAATGGAGTTTACTCTGAGGATGGGGCATTTACTAGTAGTGTGCCACAGGGGTCGGTCCTTGGGCTGGTTGCTTTCAATATTTTTTAAGCTATAGTGTAGAAGGAGTATCAGGAAATGTTTGCTCCTTTGCAGATGATAGCACAATTCACAACAGGGTAGACACCCTGGAAGGTGGGAATAACATGAGCAGGGATCTAGCTAGGCCAGATTTGGACAGTTAAAATTTAATACTAGAAAATGCAGGGTTTGAATTTGGGCAACAAAAAAACCAAGAGAACAGTACAGTATAGGGGGTGAAATTCTGTGGATGAAAGGAGTGAAATCTGGGGGTGATCGTAAGGTGAAGTTGGGCAAGTCACTTAATCCTCCATTGCCTCAGCTACATACTGTGAGACTATACCCACCTTAGGCGCCCGCCTAGATATGGGGTATAGCCTGGGTTGTTAAAGGAATACTCTGTAGTCGTGTCCAAGTACAATTAAAGCTGGGCTTTATTCCCCTTCCCTTGAGGATTGCCTTCTGGATACATCAAACAAGGGTAACACAAATAAACTGTTGCTTCACAGATAAATAAAAGTTTTCCAAATGATAATAATGCTTCTTCTTGCTTCTTAACAAAGAGATTCTATCTCATCAGAAATACATAGAGCACAATCCATCGGTTCTGGAATGACCTCTGGGTTTGAACTTTCCCACTGCATAACCTCAGGACCTGGTCCAGTATACGGGCACCATGTTTCTGTATTACTGGATTCAGAACCTTGCCCTTGGGAGACCTCAGTTTCTATGAGAGGAGCCTGTTCTGTGCAGCCAGAGACATAAGGAGCTGTGCTTGGGGTTTCTTCCCACCACTTATTCCAATAGGGGTTTTCTAACCCTCTGTAAGCCTGGCTCTTTACAAAAGGACCCACTTCTTTCCCTCTGTAGAAAACAGGGTACTTATCTTTCTTTTGGGTGAAGATAGTTTCTAGCCCTTCCTCTATTAGCCAAGGCTTCTTCTCTGGGGTGCAAACTGCCTTTCTCCGGGAGTACCAGACACTAGGCTTAGCTGAGCTGAAATCACTTCCTGGCTTCAGTGAGCTTTCCTGGGTGTGACGTTTGCTCTCTACCTGCTTGGTTGCTTTCCCTGGCACGAGGACCCCTCTGGCTCAGAAGTCTCTTGCACTGTTTTTCCCAGCACTCTCTGGTTCAACAGCCTGCTTCCACTCAGCCCTCTTTCTCTCTCTGTGTTTGCTCCTGAGTCTCACTTCCCTTCTGGGTCTGACTCCTCGGCTGGATCTCTCTCTCTCTCTGCTGGCTCACTTGTTCTCCCTTCTCTCTGATCTCCCTGATCTCCCCCTGTGGAATTTCCCACCTGGTTTTAACTCCCTGCTTGTTGGACGTAGTACGTGACTCTTTCCTCAGGTGAGCATGATTAGGACTCTGAATTTCTACTGCGTCACTAATGCCATGAGGAAAGTTTGTTTCTCCATTCCTTGCTTTCCTGCAACCTGAATGTATCAACTGCACATGTGGCTGTGAGGTAAGCTCTTCTTTTTCATTTCCCTTTATTATCCCAGGCTCAGTGCTATCTACCTCATGACATATCCCCCCCCTTAAGCTATTTTGGGCTGAGGGACATATGTCCTTACAGCACGGAATACGTGATAATGCGTCTGCATTGAGGTGGAGCTTGCCTGCCCTGTGTTTTACAGTAAAATTGAATGCCTGCAAAGCTAAGTGCCAGTGGGTGAGCCGCGGATTATGATTCTGCATGGTACTAAGCCACTTCAGAGGCGCATGATTAGTTACCAGTATAAAGTGGCGACCCGTGAGATAAAACCTAAGGGCCTCTACCGCCCACTTAATCGCCAGGCATTCCTTTTCCACGGTTGAGTAATTAATCTCTGCCCTTGACAGTTTTCTGCTCAAATACAGGATGGGGTGTTCTGCTCCCTCAAATTCTTGTGATAGGACCGCCCCTAGACCAGATTCCGAGGCATCCATTTGGAGGATAAATGGCCTATGGAAGTCTACCCCATGCAGAACCGGGGCTTGACATAACTTCCCTTTTAATAGGAGGAATGCTCTCTCCGCCTCAGCTGTCCATACTAGGTTATTTGGGGCATTTTTTCTCAACATATTAGTTAAGACCGCACTTTCGTCCGCAAACCGAGGTATGAACCTGCGGTAATAACCAATTAGACCGAGGAAACTCCGAAGGTGCTTCTTGGTTATCGGCTGTGGGAACTTTTGCACACTCTCCACCTTGCTGACTAATGGTCGAACCATACCTTTCCCGAACATGTGCCCTAAATATTTCACCTCTGCCCCAGCGAATAAACACTTCGCCGGATTTAGAGTTAGACCGGCCTGTCGTAGGGCTTTTAATACGGCCTCTACCTTAGGCAGATGCTGTGCCCAATTTTCACTGTGTATAACAATGTCGTCCATATACGCCACCGCATAGTGTTGATGGGGACGTAAAACTTGGTCAACTAAGCGTTGACATGTCGCCGCTGCCCCATGTAAACCGAACGGCATTCGCCTGAATTGGAATAGACCGAGAGGAGTACTGAAGGCTGTTTTTGGTCTAGAGGCACGGGTAAGTGGAATCTGCCAATATCCTTTTGTAAGGTCAAGAGTGGTCAGATACCGTGCCTGCCCTAGCCGGTCCAGCAACTCCTCAATCCTCGGCATGGGGTATGTGTCAAAAAGGGAGATGGTGTTGACTCGACGAAAATCAATACAGAAGCGCAGGCTTCCATCCGGTTTTGGTACCAAAACCACCGGGCTGCACCACGGACTTTTAGATTCCTCAATGACTCCCATTTTTAGCATATCCCGTACTTGCTCTATTACCTCCCTCTTACGGGCCTCCGGCAGGCGATAAGGCCTTTGCCGCACTATTTCCCCGGGAGGGTATGAATCTCATGGGCTACCAACCCTGTTTCTCCTGGCAATGGAGTGAGGACGTCTCTAAAACCCGCTAGCAATTGTGTTAACTGGTTTCGCTGCTGCTGTGATAATTCCTCTCCCATTTTTGGAGCTGGGTTTTCCTTACAATCCCTGACCTGGGGTCCTAAATCCTCCTCTACCTTCTCTTCCACTAGGGCGGTCATGCCTTTAACCTCTTTTTGCCCCGTGGAACCAAAACCGCCCCCTCCGCGGCTGGTGGTAGTCAAGTATGGCATCTCCTTTAACTCGGGGAACCCAACCCGCTCACATATGAGTTGGGCCACTCTGTCCCCTATCTTAACCCTAAAATCTTGCTCGCCAAAATTAAAGAGTAAGATTTGAACGACCCCCCTGTAATCGGGGTCAATAACCCCCGCCCCAACATCAATAAAATGTTTGGCCGCGAGCCCAGACCGGGGTGCTATCCTACCATAGCAGCCTGCTGGCAACTGGATCTTTAACCCGGTGCTTACTAATGCTTTTCCCTTTTTGGGAACTACCTCCTCCACCGCACTGAAAAGGTCATATTCTGTAGCAGCGGCACTGGCTCTTTGTGGGCTCTGGGCGTTTGGGACAGCTTTACAGTATTTTAAAACAAAACCCTCTTTTTTGGCTATTCCAATGTTCTCTGGGACTTCCTTACCAGGCTCCTTCCTTTTGGGTTTAGCAAATAATGGTTCAGGGATTAAGGTCACCAAGGCTTCCCCGTCCCCCTTGTCCTTCGGTTGTTTTTGGGGATCCCACCTGGTCAGTTTATTTTCCTCCAGGGGTTCGACCTGGCCCCTCACCTGTGGGTCGTAGGGCTCGCTAGGTATCCTCTCTTCCTCACAGTGTAGGCCTTCACCTAGCCCTTCATCAAATAGTGGCCAATCTCTGCCTAAGACTATGTCAAAGGGAAGGCGTGGAACTAAGGCGACTAGAACCTTTTCCCAGGTTCCCAACCCTTTTATTGTTAAATTGTAAAGAGGGTAAGCGGTAGCCGCTCCATGTATACATTTTATTTTGGCCATGCCTTCCGGTTGATTAGGGGTGGATTGGTTGCTGGCCTGTAAGCGACGCCAGAACTTTTCCGACACCATAGTCTGGTCCGCCCCTGAATCAAGTAGGGCCTCGGCCAGCACGCCCTGTACCTCTACCTCAAGGCGAAAGCCTTCCTGCCTATATTTTTCCTTTTCACCCATCAGTGCTGTGCGTGACATGCATTCATCCCTCTTGTGACCCGTCCTCCCACATTTAAAACATTTCATGCGAGAGTCATTCCCCATACCTTTATCCATACATTTCTTTGTATCTGGTATACATGACATTGGGTCTTTCATTACTCTGCTGAAATTTGCCACCCCATACGAGTCGCTAGCTCCTCCGTACGGTTTATGGGCTATCCGAGCCTCCATGAACCTTTCGGTTAAGAGAGCAGCCTCGTCTGAAGTCTGGCAATTCTGGAGAGTGAGGAATGCCCTGACTTCACCTGGCACAGCCTCAGAGAACTGCTCCAACACGAGCATATCAAGAATACTCTCTATTGTTCTCCCTTCTGGAGTAAGCCACTTCCACACCAGGCTACGTATCCGTTGGCCTAGTGCCTTAGGAGTTTCACCTGGCTGGATTTTCGTTGCCCTTAACATCCGGCGATACACCATAGGCGACAGGCCTAGCCTGTCTTGTATGGCTGCTTTTACTTCTTTATACTCAGTTGCCTGGGCGGCGGGCATAGCTTTATAAGCCGCCAAGGCTTCTCCCGTCAGGGAGGTGGCTAACCGTACCGCCCACTGCTTCTCGGGCCAACCTGCACCTCGAGCTACCCGCTCAAAGGCCTCGAGAAAGTCATCAATATTGTCTTTGCCTGACCATTGTCCAAAAGATAAGACCCCACAAGTTTGTCGGCCTACCCCACAGTAGTGTCCTTCAGGGATCTTGTCTGTCATCCGCTCTTTCAGCAAAGCCTGCACCAAGTCCGTTAGCGGCTTCTGCTGCGCTTGCATGGCTGCTAAGGCTTGCTCCTGACACTGCTGGGCCAGCTCCCGTTGTTTTTCGAATTGGAGCCCAATCCAACGCAGCGTGTCCTGTGGAGTCTCCATGATGGCAGCCTGCAACAAACCAAGAAAAAAAAAACACACCAAGTGCGGCACCTTTTTTTTTCCCTAAATGCAGTTAAGCTGGGGTTTTTCAGTCCCCCTTTACTTCTCCTTACAGAATCCCACCCTGGCTGTACCCAGATACCTTTACCTTAGTCAGGTGGTGATTCTGGCCTTGAGAAAGTTCCTTTGCCTTCCAGATCCTGGAGTCCTCTGGGGCATGGTCCACTGCAGTCCCGGTCCTGTTCTTCGGTGCTGGTGACTCCACTGTGCTCCCACGGTATCCTTCTTTCCAGGAATCCAAAGAACTACGCCATTTGTGAGACTATACCCGCCTTAGGCGCCCGCCTAGATATGGGGTATAGCCTGGGTTGTTAAAGGAATACTCTGTAGTCGTGTCCAAGTACAATTAAAGCTGGGCTTTATTCCCCTTCCCTTGAGGATTGCCTTCTGGATACATCAAACAAGGGTAACACAAATAAACTGTTGCTTCACAGATAAATAAAAGTTTTCCAAATGATAATAATGCTTCTTCTTGCTTCTTAACAAAGAGATTCTATCTCGTCAGAAATACATAGAGCACAATCCATCGGTTCTGGAATGACCTCTGGGTTTGAACTTTCCCACTGCATAACCTCAGGACCTGGTCCTGTATACGGGCACCATGTTTCTGTATTACTGGATTCAGAACCTTGCCCTTGGGAGACCTCAGTTTCTATGAGAGGAGCCTGTTCTGTGCAGCCGGAGACATAAGGAGCTGTGCTTGGGGTTTCTTCCCACCACTTATTCCAATAGGGGTTTTCTAATCCTCTGTAAGCCTGGCTCTTTACAAAAGGACCCACTTCTTCCCCTCTGTAGAAAACAGGGTATTTATCTTTCTTCTGGGTGAAGATAGTTTCCAGCCCTTCCTCTATTAGCCAAGGCTTCTTCTCTGGGGTGCAAACTGCCTTTCTCCGGGAGTACCAGACACTAAGCTTAGCTGAGCTGAAATCACTTCCTGGCTTCAGTGAGCTTTCCTGGGTGTGACGTTTGCTCTCTACTTGCTTGGTTGCTTTCCCCGGCACGAGGACCCCTCTGGCTCTTGCAATGTTTTTCCCAGCACTCTCTGGTTCAACAGCCTGCTTCCACTCAGCCCTCTTTCTCCAGGACAGGGTGTCTCTCTGTGTTTGCTCCTGAGTCTCACTTCCCTTCTGGGTCTGACTCCTCGGCTGGATCTCTCTCTCTCTCTCTGCTGGCTCACTTGCTCTCCCTTCTCTCTGATCTCCCTGGTCTCCCCCTGTGGAATTTCCCACCTGGTTTTAACTCCCTGCTTGTTGGAAGTAGTACGTGACTCTTTCCTCAGGTGAGCATGATTAGGACTCTGAATTTCTACTGCGTCCTAATGCCATGAGGAAAGTTTGTTTCTCCATTCCTTGCTTCCCTGCAACCTGAATGTATCAACTGCACATGTGGCTGTGAGGTAAGCTCTTCTTTTTCCTTTATTATCCCAGGCTCAGTGCTGTCTACCTCATGACAATACTTACATGCAGAAAACTAGCGTGGCCTTTAAGCACTGAAAACATCACATTTAATCACACCTTAAGCACATTTAAGCTAATGTCAAATGCAGAAAACAGACGGATGTGCGTATAAATGGCTACGGAAACACTAGTGCCCAATTAATGCCACGAGTATTTAAATGTATTTAAATTGCAGGCAAATGAGCTGCACATAATAATCTGGTATGCAAATGATTGCTGCGCCCAATGCAGAGACAGGCATAGGGGATTTTGCAACCAGCTTTGGCGCCAGTCTCTCTACGCCTGCGTCTGAGGTGGCTTAAACTTCTAGCGCGTGCCCCCAATAGGATTTTGATGGTATCAGGGGCGATTGCGGCATTGGGAAAAGCCTCCGATGCCATCAGAATACTTTTGGGGGCCATTGCCCCGACAGAAAGTCACTTCCTGGTGGTCTAGTGGCCCAATCCCACCACCCCCACCCCACTTTAAAAAAAAAAGCTAACCTGGTGGTCTAGCAGCCCTAGTACCTCCACTCCCATCCCACTTTAAAAAAAAAAAAACTAACCTGGTAGTCTAGTGGCCCCATAAGCCTCTCCCTGTATCTTTCAAAGTGGGAGCACCTCCTACGTGCTCCTGCTCTTGGTCCACTATCTTAGAAAATGGTGTACCCTGGTCCTGCGCAGTGCATCCTGGCAGTCTGACCTCTCCTGGTGCATCCCACTATTGCAGGAACCGCTATTTTCCAAGATGGCAGAGTGGGAGCGTATATGTGGTGTTCCCGCTGTGAAATGTACTGGGAGGGATTTCTGGGGCCACTAGACCACCAAGTTAGTTTTTTTTAAATTAGAGACAGGGTGGGGGGTTCTGTGGCTGCTAGACCACCAGGTAGTGACTTTCTGTCGGGGCACCAGCCCCCGACAGTATTTTGATGGCATCGGGGACTTTTCCCAATACTGCGAACACTCTTGATGCCATCAAAATCCTGTTTGGGACTGATATGCAAATTAGCCATGCAGTGCCTGTTTGTCTGGGAGAGCATGCCAAACCAGCACCAATTTCCTGTGCGCATATGTTTGGCTTACTCTCCCAGTTTAACGCTGCCATTTTGTGCACAGTTTAATGCGTGACTCATTTGCATATGAGCCCCTTTCTGCATAGCCATGTTCAAGTTGTGTGCTATCGATGTGCTGCAAACAGGCATAAAAAACTGATAGCATGCAACTTCAGCACCCACTTTCTGCATCAACCTCTGAGATTGTAAGCCCTCCAGGGACAGGAAAATACCTACAGTACCTGATTGTAATTTGCCTTGAACCTCTGAGAAAGTTGTGAGCTAAAATCCAATTCCCCTGTCCCTTAAGGTGCCAGGTGGCCAAACACGTGGGTAAGGCAATGTCAAAAACCAGAAGGATGCTTGGGTGCATAGAGGAATGGTCAGCAGGAAAGAAAAAGTGCCTCTGTGTAAGTCTCTAGTGAGGCCTCATTTAGGATATTGTGTACAATTCTGCAGACCAAAAGGATACAAAATGGATGGAGTCAGTCCAAAGGGCAGCTACTAAAATAGTCTGTGGTATTTGTCATAAAGAATTTGGCTAGAAGGGAAAGACTGGAGAAAGACTACAGCCATGCTAGAGGGATCTTCTATTGTTGCTCTTTCAAAATAGTGACAATAGAAGATTGCTCTAGCGTGGCCATTGTTTTTCTCCACTCTTTCCTATCTGTCTTGTTTGTGGAGGTTGCCTTCCTTTTGGTTCCTGTTTCATAAAGGATATGGAGACAAACTTAAAGATCTAAATGTGTATATTTTGGCAGGAGAGGGGAGATATACTATAGGCATTTAAATACCTCCAAGCCATAAATGCCCTGGTTGTGGGACTTTTTCATTGCAAAGAAAGCACTCGAATAAGGTATCATGGTATGAGGGTAAAAGGGGATAGACCAAAAAGTAATCTTTGGAAATATTTTTTTACAGAAAGGATGGTGGATGCATGGAACAACCTCCCAGACAAGGACAGTATATGGACTAAAAAAAGCATGGATTGAGCACAGGATCTCTGAGGAAACAGGAAGGGATCATAGTGTGGCAGGTGCAGGCCTGTGACCCACAGTGTCCGAACATAAGCAGGCCAGCATGGCTAGCTTGACCTGTAAATGAGGCCTGTGGAGAGGCATATAGGATTGCACATCCCCCAATATGCTGCTATTGTAAGATAGAACTCAGTAGAAGTATTGAATTAGCTTAGGTAAGCAGAACTGCAGTATTGAAAGATGGAAAAATACAGAAAAACATGTTTAAAAGTTACTGATAAGAAAAAGTACATCTGCAAAGAAATAATTAGGAGTGCTGACAGATGAGTTGCAGAGCCCAGCTCCTCTGCACGTACAAATTGGTTCTATAACCTTGAAAGTGTGAAAGTAACAAGTTGATGAACTGACCATTGTAATTGGGACTAGAAGGGGGGTATGCAGGTGTCATGCCCACTGGAGGGACATAACTGGATAAACTTATCAGTACCGGGACCAATAGAAGAGGTACGGGAGGTACGGGAGATTACCGGGACCAATGAAATGTTTTTCTATACCTAGAATGGAACAGAAGTCTATAAAAGTTGTTGTAATGCTTGAAAACTTTGCTCAGCCATTTTGAAATTGACTGGTTCGAGACTTGTGCACAAATAAATGATTTGGACCTTCTGAACAGACTCCTGGTATCATTGGTTTGTCTGCGCTTTGCTGCTACATATTCCTTGGTGCGTTGGCCGGGAAGTTGTGGAATCAAAGTGTATATAGGGCAATATACCACGACTTTCCGCCTCTATAGGCTTGGTCCTGCCGGGATCGCGCCCTTCCGACGAGGGCTGCTCCCTGGCGCCACCGGTCCCTTGTATCGGAGGGAGCTGGTCGGACCTCGGCGGGTGACGAGCCCGGCTGGAGTCAACGCCTCGAACCCGAGTGAGGGGAGTCCGAGGTCCAACTCATGCGCCTGCTTGGGAAGTTTGAGGACCGGATCCGGTGAGTATAGTTTTGATTTTGGGTCTAGACAGAAATAGAAAGCGCAGTACTGCCATTGGAACTTGGAACTTTGGAATTTGTAATCTCGAGATATTGGGAATTGGTAAGAGAGCATGATCACCTCTCAAGGAAGAGCCGAGTAGCCTGGCATGGGAATTCGCTGGGTGAAACCCTCATCCTTTTTGTAATTGGGAAATTGGAAAAGACTAGTCAGAATAGATAGAAACGAATGCATTCTGGGATACGTTGCTAGCATGATTGTGTGAACGAAGTGTGAATGAGAGGTCTGGCAGCACGGACCAAGTGAAGGCGGACCCCTGAGTAGCGCATTTCCTGACCGGGCGACCGCGTTCAGGTCGCGAAAAGGGGGAAGCGATTGTCGTCTTGTCTTGTTATTTGTATTCCTTATACGTTTCCAGGGCCGTGAGGACCCCTTACCCACGGTCCGCCCTCCTTTTCCCTTCTGTCTGTTGTTGCGCGCACACATCGAAATGGGAGGGGCGGGGTCTACTAGAAACACTCCATTAGAATGTATGATCGCACATTTTAAAGAGGGATATTCAGGAGATTATGGTATTAAAATGACAGCAGCCCGTTTGCAAATTTTGTGTACTAGGGAGTGGCCCGATCTAGACCCCATCTGGCCCCGAGAGGGAACGTTCAAAGTAGAGATTATTCAGTCAATACACCGTAGAGTGCGGGTAGCGCACCCTGATCAGTACCCTTATATAGATTCCTGGTTAAGTATTTGTGAAGATCCGCCCCCCTGGGCGCAGCGCTGTTATGAGGAACAGTGCAGAATAATGTTAGCTAAAGCAGATTCTAGACAGAAAACGGAACAGCCTAGAATGAAAGAGCAGGATAAGAAAGCCAGACAGAAGCCCATCCTGGCAGATCCTGATTCCCCAGAAATAACTCTCAGGCAGCCCCGGACCCCAGGTCCAGTGAGAGTAGCCCGGCGTCCTGCCCCAGAAACCCAGAGACGGCCAGAGCCGAGGCGGGACCCAACCCCTGATCCCCCTCCTGGAGAAGAGAAAAAGGAAGAATTAGCGAGAAAAGAAGAGGAGGACCTAAAAAGCGAGTCAGAAGTGGAGACTGAAGAAGGAGAAAGAGAGGATCCCCCAGATGAGGAAAGTGTACAAATAATTGAGAAAGCCAGCACTAGCACTAGCACGCCAGTGACAGCGAAACCCAAAGCAAAACCTGTTGAGAAAAAGAAAGTGACTCCTGCAAAGGCAACGACAATAACCCTTAGATCCCAAAAGACACCTATAGCAGCCAAACTGTTTCCCTTACGGCAAGTCCCGGGAGTGCCCGTAAAGAATGATAATGATGAAGTGGTAGCGGGACCCCTAACTTATGTGTATATCCCTTTCTCTACAACTGATTTATTAAATTGGAGGTCGCATTACGCCTCCTATACTAGTAAGCCCCAGGAGCTGACAGAATTAGTAACTAGTATTATGGAAACTCACCAACCCACTTGGCCAGATTGCCGTCAGCTCCTGACCACCCTATTCACTACAGAAGAACGAGCAAGAATTAGAAAAGCAGCTATTGAATGGATGGCAGAAAACCCTGCAGCTCCGGCACAGGGGCAGAATATAATAGACCGTCGAGAAGCAGCTCAGAGAGAATTCCCGAATGAAGACCCCCAATGGGATCCAAATACAGATGAAGGATCCACAGCCCTAGCCCGTTTTCGCCAAGGCTTTTTACAAGGCCTGAAAAGGGGGGGCCAGAAAGCTATGAACCTTTCCAAAGTTGCAGGAGTAATTCAAGGAATAGATGAGAGCCCAGCAGATTTTTATGAGAGATTAACTGAAGCATACAGAATGTATACTCCCTATGATCCCGAGGCACCAGGAAGTTTATGTATGGTGAATTCTGCTTTTGTAAACCAGTCTCAACCAGACATTAGACGCAAATTACAGAAGTTAGAAGGGTTTGCGGGCATGAATGCAACACAGTTACTGGAAGTCGCTCATAAAGTGTATGTGAATCGTGATACTGAAAGACAGAGAGAATGTGATAGAAAGATGAAGAAGAAAGCTGATTTTTTGGCTGCGGCCATAGTGGAACAGAAAAGGGGAGGTGTCCCTAGTCGAAGGAGCAGAGGAAGAGGGCGGGGTCAAGGCAGAGGCCGGACCCAGAGACTAGGCGTGAATCAATGCGCCTATTGCAGAGAGGAAGGACATTGGAGAGATATGTGCCCGCAACTCGAAGACGCCCAGCATGATGACGACAGCAGCCATCAGTGGCGAGAAGAAAGACGAAGCTATCCCCGAAGCCGAGGAGGAGCCAATTGAGAACAATTCCAGCGAGAAAGAGGAGGAACCATTCAAGCATTGGCCACACCAGCCCATGATGAGAATGACGTGGATTAGGACAGACCGGGCTCCAAGTTTGCTTTAGGTCTCCAGGAGCCTATGGTCGGAATACAAATAGGAGACCAAATTATGGACTTTATGGTTGATACTGGAGCGCAACATTCAGTAATAGACAAAAAGATAGCCCCATTCACTACAAAAGCAGTCACCATCATAGGAGCAACTGGTGCCAAAGCCACAAAGTCTTTTCTTCAAAACCGAATATGCAGTCTGGGAGGACAGCAAGTAACTCATCAATTCCTTTATATGCCCGAATGTCCAGTGCCACTACTGGGACGAGATTTATTTATTTATTTATTTATTTAACAGGTTTTCTATACCGCCTTTTCCTTAAATCAAAGCGGTTACCAGACACAAGAAGGGAGAACAGAGACAGGGGGGCATACACTGACTAAACTAA
Organism: Ichthyophis bannanicus; assembly: GCA_033557465.1. NCBI lineage: Eukaryota > Metazoa > Chordata > Amphibia > Gymnophiona > Ichthyophiidae > Ichthyophis > Ichthyophis bannanicus. The sequence continues at coordinate 866,113,952 of CM066034.1, forward strand.
AGAGTGAAGGTAAAATTGGGATACGCAACATCAAGGAACCGTTACAGTAAAACAAGTTATATGCAGGCTATAATAATAGAGACTGTTAGATGTCTGTGCCATAGTACTCAGTGAAGAGTACAAATTTCAGTTGTTTTCTGAACTCCTTTAAATCATCCATGGATCGCACATCGGGAGGGAGAGAGTTCCATATAAGTGGGGCCGATAAGGAAATTGCCCTTTGTGTAGTACATTTACACGCTTTTCTGAAACTACTTGGGGTGCTGAGGGTGTTTGATGTAGTTATTCGTCTTGGCCTGTTGTTATTCTGGAGTAAGAGGTTATGAAGGCTAAAAGCAGAGCATTTATGTCTGATCTTGAATATATTAATTACCATCTTGTATTTGACGCGCTGGCTTATTGGAAGCCAGTGGAGCTCTTTGAGAGTAGGGGTAATGTGATCTTGAGATGCTGAGCCAGCAATAATTCTGGCTGCCGTGTTCTGAGCCATCTGAAGAGGTTTAAGTGAGTGTTTTGAAAGACCGTAGTAGATAGGATTACAAAAGTCCAGAATAGGAGTTATTAAGGCTTGGCAGACAGACCGGAAGTGGTCATATGAGAGTAAGGGCTTGAGGCGTCTAATCACTTTCATTCTGTAGTATGCAGACCTCACAGTTTTTCTGATGTGTGACTGGAGGGTTAGACCTTTATCGAGGGTAATTCCAAGATATCTAACTTCATCCTTAACTGGTATTGTAATGTTGTTGTATTTAATGAAAGGTGGGGGGTTGAAGTCGGTGTTTCGAGTGACAATAAGCGCCTCTGTTTTATTGTAGTTTAAGGCAAGGTTATTGCATGTGAGCCAGGAAGACATGTTGTCAAGGCAATTTGTGATCTTGCTGTAGTCGGGGTTAATGAGATCAATCGGTGTATAAATCATGATGTCATCTGCATAAATCGTATAACTTATTTGATGGGCTGCCATAATTTGACAAATTGGCTGAATAAAAATGTTGAATAGAATGTTAGCCAAGCTTCAAGCACAAATATCTTTCTCTGAACAAGGAGAAATGCAAATGACAGTAAATTCCCAAACCAAACCAGCAGGAGTGATGCTGCTGACAGTTCCCCGAGAAGAAGAATGGAGATACTACATTGATGATTCGATACAAGATACCTATTTTGAACAAACTTTGAAAAGTATTGATGCACCACCTGGAGTATGGGCAGAAGGCAGCCCCCCAGGCCTAGCCAAACATATAGCTCCAGTGATTGTAACCCTTAAGCCTAGTGCTACACCAGTGCACGTCAAACAGTACCCTCTCCCAAGAGCCGCAATTGAAGGCATTCATCGCCACCTACAAAGATTGCTTGAGTATGGCCTACTAAAAGTATGCCAATCCCCATGGAACACTCCACTTTTGCCAGTAAAGAAGCCTGGGACAGATGATTATCGCCCAGTGCAAGATTTGAGAAGAGTAAATGATGCAGCTGAGACCATACATCCAGTTGTACCCAATCCTTACACCCTCCTAGGACTGATACCTGCTGAAGCTACCCATTTCACTGTACTGGATTTAAAAGACGCATTCTTTTGCATAAGATTAGCCCCTGTAAGCCAAATATTGTTTGCATTCGAATGGCAGGACCCCATCTCTGGAAGAGGGGGCCAACTTACCTGGACAAGATTACCCCAAGGATTCAAGAATTCGCCTACCATCTTTAGTGCCGCACTGAATCAAGACCTTTCAAGCTATCCAGTAGCCCCGGGGAAGAGAGTGCTTCTCCAATATGTGGATGATCTGTTGATAGCTGCCGTATCAGAAAGTGAATGTATACTAGCCACCAAAGATCTCTTGCAGTTACTAGAGGAAGCTGGATACAAAGTTTCCAGAGCTAAAGCACAGCTATGCCAAAAAGAAGTGAAATACCTGGGTTTTCGTATCACCCAAGGAAGCAGAAGATTAGGCAGAGAAAGAAAAGAAGCAGTATGTAGAATTCCAACTCCAACAACCAGAAAGCAAGTCAGAGCCTTTCTGGGAGCGGCAGGATATTGCCGAATTTGGATACCCAACTTTGCCCAAATTGCCAAACCACTGTATGAAGTCACAAAAGGAGAAGAAAAGTCGCCACTGGAGTGGGGACTTGAGCAGGATACAGCCTTCCAAAAGTTAAAAGAAGAATTGATGTCATCACCAGCACTTGGACTACCAGATGTCCACAAACCTTTTCACTTGTTTGTACATGAAGCACAGGGAAATGCCTTAGGCATGTTGACTCAGAAATTAGGAAATTGGGAGCGACCTGTAGCCTACCTATCGAAACAATTGGACCCTGTGGCCAAAGGATGGCCACCTTGCTTGAGAGCAGTTGCAGCTACAGCGCTACTAGTGAGTGAAGCAGACAAACTCACACTAGGACAGAACATACGAGTCACTGTGCCACATGCAGTCCTTGCCCTTATGGAACAGAAAGCAAATTATTGGCTCACCAATTCCCGAATGTTGAAGTACCAGAGCATGTTATGTGAAAACCCACAAATACAACTTGAAGTGAGCCATGCCTTGAACCCAGCCACCTTGATACCCATCAGTGAAGAACTCCCAGAACATGACTGTATCGAAGTCATGGAGACTGTGTTCTCCAGTCGACCCGACTTGACAGATGTGCCCATAGACAATCCTGACCAAACCTATTATGTTGATGGGAGCAGTCTCATCCTTGATGGACGACGCTGTGCCGGATATGCAGTCGTCACTCAACACGAAGTAGTTGAATCATCAGCCCTAGCCTCAGGCACATCAGCCCAGAAAGCCGAATTGATAGCACTCACCAGAGCATTATTGTTAGGAGAAAAACTTATACTGAATGTATATACAGATTCCAAATATGCCTTCACTACCCTGCATGCCCATGGAGCTCTCTATAAAGAAAGAGGACTCATCACATCCGGAGGAAAATCAGTCAAATATGGTCCCGAAATATTGATGTTGCTTGATGCAGTCTGGGCCCCAACACGTGTAGCTGTTATGCATTGCAGAGGACATCAAGCAGGAAAAGGAGAAGTTGCTCGAGGAAATAGATTTGCAGATGCCTCAGCACGACAAGCAGCTATGACAGGACAAATTGCCCCACAAGCTATGCCAATGCAAGCAGCATTGTTTCCAGTACCTTTGAATCTATGGACCCCACGATATACCACCAAAGAATTGGACTACTATTGTGACAAAGAAAATGGAGTATTGAAAGACGGATGGATTGAGCTGCCACCAGAAGAGGGCAGTCAACCTCCTGGACGAATAGTAATTCCTGAACTGTTAGGACCATCCTTTGTCAAAGCTTTCCACGAAGCCACCCACTATGGGAAGAGTGCTATGGAAAAAGCACTCAGACCACATTTCTACATCCCTCTGATGACAACCATATCAGCTTCAGTAGCACGACAATGTCAAACTTGTGCCAAGAATAATGCCAAGCAAGGCCTTATTACAGCACCCCGAGTTCAGTCAAGAGGTGTCACCCCCATGCACAACCTCCAAGTTGATTTTACCGAAATGCCAAAAGCCAATGGATATCATTATCTACTAGTATTAGTTTGTACTTTCTCTGGGTGGGTAGAAGCATTCCCAACCAGAACTGAGAAAGCCCGAGAAGTTACCAAAGTCTTAATGAGAGAGATTGTCCCCAGATTCGGAATTCCAGCAGTAATAGGGTCAGACAATGGACCCTCATTTGTCTCCCAAGTTACTCAGCAGTTAGCAAAAGCTTTGCAGATACAATGGAAACTCCACACTGCATACAGACCCCAGAGTTCAGGGAAAGTTGAGCGAATGAATCGTACCTTGAAAGCCCAAATGTCTAAGCTTTGTCAGGAGACACAATTGAAGTGGCCCCAAGTGCTTCCCATAGCTTTATTCAGAATACGCTCAGCTCCTGTAAAGTCAACAGGATTTTCCCCTTTTGAAGTTTTGTATGGTAAACCCCCACCAATAGTGCAGGGAATCAAAGGAAGTCTAGCCCAAATTGGTTCAGAAATAACCAGACAAGAACTTCTAGCTCTTAGTTTTGTTCTGCAGACTCTCCATACGTGGATCCAAGACCAGTTGCCTATCAACTTGACGGAACCCTTGCATCCCTACCAGCCTGGTACCTCGGTGTGGATCAAAGATTGGAAGAAGACACCGTTGGAACCTCATTGGAAGGGACCGTACACCGTCATCCTGTCTACCCCAACTGCAGTAAAGGTAGCCGAGATCGACGCCTGGATCCACCACAGCAGAGTCAAGCCCGCCGCCGATCCTGAACCAGAGCGGTGGACAGCAGAACAGCACCCTGATGTACCCTTGCGAGTTACTCTGAGACGGCAACCAGCAGCATAGACACTTCATCACAAGTGCTTTGCAGCAGCCAAGTCTTTCGAAGAGGATTGCTGTTTTCCATGCAGCAACAGCTTTGTTTCAACGAACCCAATTTGTGTGTGATTTGACACACTACTTTGAGACTACACTGACTAAGCCAGACTCCACAAGCCAACTGAATTGCTAAGTTGGTCAATGTGTACTGGACAACTTGAGGATCTTCAATCAACACTCAGCAACCGTTAAATTGCTTCATTAGCAAACGGGACGAAGAATAATAGAACGTCGTGATCAAGATCAGCAAGCTGAGGATTCAGAAGAACTCCAATCAACATCGACATGCATCTCTACTTTTGCTTTGCTTTGGTTGCCTTCTTTGGAGGTTTTGAACAGACTTATGCTTTACCTCCATGCACTGCCTGCATTACTTCTACTAGAATTGGACTGAAAGTAACTCAGACTTTGCTTTATCATTCTTACTATACCTGCGAGGGGACAGTAACTCGGTGTATCTATAACACCACTGAACTAAATGTTTGCACTCATGGAAAAATTAAAACATGCTATAATCCGCATCAGAATCCATCCTATTACACGATGGAAATAAGATGGAAGGATGCAGATGGACCTATATTAGCTGCAACGCCGCCACTTAAGGACATTACTAAACCTGCTGTTTTGAATTTTGATGCATGCAATGCTATTAATAGAGATAGTTATTCCACCTGTGGTACATGGGAGAAAGCGTATCGAAATGACCATAAGTATATGTGTCCAGAAGGTGCCACAGGATGGAGAAAGTGTACAGGTAAAAAGGAACCAGGCTATAGTACTGCCCCAGCAGCAGACTACTATTGCCCGTATTGGGGATGTGTTTTTTATGCTACCTGGAATACTGGTATAACTGATGAGAAAATAGATAAACGAATGGCTTCTTTAACCAAGCCAACCACAAATGATAAATGTCAGAAAGATGCTTGTAACCCCTTACACTTACGTATACACAATCCCCATGCATGGAAACAAGGATATAAGTTTGGTTTACGTATTGCTGGAGGAGCAATAGATCCAGGGACCATTGTGTATATCAGATTGAATACCCAAGCCCACAAGTCATCTAAATATCATATTCATAATACTTTCTATGAAGCCATGCATGTAAATAAGTTTGAGATCCCTCACCCCTCACAGAATTTATTTCTAGAATTAGCCGGAGCAGTAGTATCTAGTCTTAAGATCACAGATTGTTATTTCTGTGGCGGAACCCAAATGGGAGATCAGTGGCCATGGGAAGCCCAAGAATTGAATTATTCCATGATTTATAATCAGACTGAATTACACAAGACTACCAGTGAATGGGTGTTAGCGCACTCAATCGTTGGACGTCTTTGCTATGCCAGAACTGGACCCCAGTTCACCCAAAAGGTAGGACAGCTGGTCTGTCTTAGCCAAAAGTACTATAATGCCACAACCAAGAAGATAGCATGGTGGTCAGGAATTGGACATCCTGAACCTCCTAACCCATTAGCCAGATTTCCTGAACTTGCAGGTCTATGGACTAACCTTGCTGAAATCCAAGCCTGGCAGGCCCCACCTGGCCTATATTGGATCTGTGGAAACCGAGCGTATGCACAACTCCCACCACACTGGGGAGGAGCATGTGTCTTAGGAACCATCAGGCCTTCTTTCTTTCTTTTAAACACTGAACATGGAGAACAATTAGGATACCCTGTATACACTACCCACCGACACAAGAGAGCACTAAGACAGAAAAGAGAAGCCTTACAGATAGGCAAGTGGGAGAAATGGCAAGGTGATGATTGGCCACCAGAAAGAATCATTGAATATTATGGACCCGCCACTTGGAATGATGATGGTATGTATGGTTATCGTACCCCAATTTATATGATTAATCGTATTATTCGCTTACAAGCAGTAGTTGAAATAATAACCAATGAAACTAGTCATGCTCTCACGCTTTTAGCTAGACAAAGTACACAGATGCGCACTGCGATATATCAGAACCGCTTAGCACTTGATTATTTGTTAGCAGCTGAAGGAGGAGTATGTGGTAAGCTGAACTTAACCAATTGCTGTTTGAAAATAGATGATAAAGGTCAAGTAGTTGAAGAAATTGCTAAAGATATGCAAAGACATGCTTATGTGCCAGTACAGACGTGGCACTCATTGAAATTTCCTAATTGGTTTGCTAACCTCTTTTCATGGGTGGGAGGATTTAAGACTTTCATCGTATTGGTACTAATCCTTGTTGCTGTTATCTTCTTATTACCATGTTTAATCCCATGTTGTATGCGTTCCATCCATAACACTATTGATAGTACAGTAGAGCGGAAGACCGCAACAAAAATCATGGCTTTATATACAGCCAGTCCTGGTAGAAATCCTTTAGCCAGGATGTGATTCTTCAGAAAGTGATTTAATTCTCACACCTTATTAAGTAATAGGGTGAGATTAATCAAAGGGGGGAATGTGGCAGGTGCAGGCCTGTGACCCACAGTGTCCGAACATAAGCAGGCCAGCATGGCTAGCTTGACCTGTAAATGAGGCCTGTGGAGAGGCATATAGGATTGCACATCCCCCAATATGCTGCTATTGTAAGATAGAACTCAGTAGAAGTATTGAATTAGCTTAGGTAAGCAGAACTGCAGTATTGAAAGATGGAAAAATACAGAAAAACATGTTTAAAAGTTACTGATAAGAAAAAGTACATCTGCAAAGAAATAATTAGGAGTGCTGACAGATGAGTTGCAGAGCCCAGCTCCTCTGCACGTACAAATTGGTTCTATAACCTTGAAAGTGTGAAAGTAACAAGTTGATGAACTGACCATTGTAATTGGGACTAGAAGGGGGGTATGCAGGTGTCATGCCCACTGGAGGGACATAACTGGATAAACTTATCAGTACCGGGACCAATAGAAGAGGTACGGGAGGTACGGGAGATTACCGGGACCAATGAAATGTTTTTCTATACCTAGAATGGAACAGAAGTCTATAAAAGTTGTTGTAATGCTTGAAAACTTTGCTCAGCCATTTTGAAATTGACTGGTTCGAGACTTGTGCACAAATAAATGATTTGGACCTTCTGAACAGACTCCTGGTATCATTGGTTTGTCTGCGCTTTGCTGCTACAATAGAGTTTAGTAGTAGATATGGATGCGTAGAATGGATAGTCCAAATGTTCTTTATCTGCCATCATTTATCTGTGTTTCTGTTCTGTTTTGTCTCTGAATTCAAAATCTTCTTTCTTGTCTCCCCCCAACAATTTCTCAATGCTGAACACTCATAATTTTGCTCCTACGCTTCCTGATGTATCCTCTGGATGTTTGCCATCTTGAACTGTTGATAAGGACTGAAATGTAAGAAACCTCTCAACCAACTGTTGCAGAGGTGAGGAGGATCTCCTGTCTCCAGGAACAAACAGGAATGCAGTCTTCACATAAGGGTGATGTAGGTACCAACGGAGCCTGTGTGAGAACGCTCCCCAGCATCCAATAGGAAAGCCTTTGGGAGCACTCCACTGTGCCTGCCTTCCCAACTCCTCTCCTCAGTTCTTTGTTTTCCACAGAGCCAGCAGGACATCCTGTCCTGTCACTTTTCTTTCTAGTGAAACATCGTGTTCTGCCTTCCCGTCAACGCTGGTCTGTTGAATCCAGGACCAGTCCCGATCTTTCTTTTCATTTTTCTTTTTAATTTTTTCATTGTTCTATATCTTTTTTTTTCTTTCACGCAGTATCACCGCTAACTAGGCCTTTAGGCCTCCATAGCCTTCTCTTCAATCTTGAAGATAACTTTTCAGACATGGAAAAAACAACTAGTGGTTTTATTTATTTAATTATTTATTTATTTAACTGTGCTTATATATCGCTTTTCACTGGGTCAAAGCGGTTTACAATGAACAGTTTTTACATGGAATATATAATTAACTTAGGTACATTGAACAGATAACATTGTAGTGAACAGTGTCACACCGCTCCCCCTGGTGGTGATGGCGGGTCACGACAGAAAGGGGGTGGACATGGAGAAGAGTTTGTTTGTGGAGGAGCTTAGTTCATTTGCAGGGCCCAGGTTCTTACAGGCCTGGTAGCCTTCTGGATAACTAAAAGCTCCCAAGAAAATAACAGTCCGAGGGTAGGGAAATTATAAGGCTTTTATTTCCCACGTTGCAAATAGGTTCCTTAGCTCAGAATATATCAACACACAAAATAAATGTCCTTACTCCAGGTTAAAAGAAAAGAACATGAACTGAAAAATCTGTTAACTTCACAGTAATTCAAAGTAACCTAGTAGTGAAGCTAATACAATTTTTTTGTCGGAGCGGTTACCACAGTGAGGGAACAGGGGATATCCCAAACCGCTGTAGCCAGTCCCTTTTAATTAAACTTATAATAAAACTTTATAAAGGTGCATAAAGAAAGACCACTTAGCTGCAAAAATCGGCGGTGACCATCACACGCCAGGAAATTATTTAACACAGAATCAGGCTGTGAAGACTAGCGAAGCCGCTTCAGGAACGACGTGGCACGTTTCGGGGTCCATAAACAATCACCCCTGCATCAGGTTCCAGCTTTTATTCTAGCCAGGGCAGCCTTGAAAGACGTCTTCACACAAGCGGTTTAAATCATGAACTGATGATCAATGCCCGGATGAAGGTCCTCCCACAAACGACACTCAGCCAATCAAAAAGGAAGGGGGAGGAGCACTGCACAGCGCCATCCCCTCCCAGCTGTAGAAACAGATTGGCGTTGTCAAATATATGTATGATTGAATAGTCACAAAATGGTATGCCAGTCCACTTGTTGATTAAGTCCCAAAGGAGTAACGGCATTCAGGCGATATATCCATCTTTGTTCTAACAATTGTAGTTTATAGAGGCGATCACCCCTCCGTGGATTCACAGGAACTTGGTCCAAAACACGCCAATGTAGATCTGTAAAAACATGGGTAAATTTTATACAGTGGTCTACTAGAGGGGCAGATATAGTATTAGTCCGCAATCGAGACGCATGTTCACCCAAGCGTGTTTTAAAAGATCGTGAAGTACGGCCCACGTAATAAAGATCACATGGGCAAACAATAAGATACACCACATAGGATGACAAGCAGTCCGTTCTCCAGCGAGTGGTATAAATTCTGCCAGTATGCTTGTCAGACCAGGAATCCCCAACAATTGTGTTAAGACAATATATGCATGATCCGCAAGCAAAGTGGCCAGCTAAATCATGAGACTTAGGCGGACGATCTTCGAGGGGAACAGTGTGTACTATTTGGTCACGCAGGTTCATCCCACGGGTATAGGCTACACGTAAATCTTTGCGAAAACAAGGATGGACAGCCAGCACCGGCCAAAATTTGTGTAGAATGCCCACAACATTAGTGGAACCACAAGAATATGGAAGAATACCAGTAATTTGTGTAGATTCTTCCAATCCAGAGCTAGATGAATTGAACAACCATTCACGATGAACATTATCAGCACGTTTTCTAGCAAGACGAACCACCTTAACTGGATAACCTCTGGTTAATAGACGCTCCGTCAAGTCACTCGCTGCCCGTTTATAGTCAGCCTTATCAGAACAAATCCTCCGAATCCGAAGGAATTGGCCGAAGGGCAAACCTCTACGAAGTGCAGGGGGATGAAAACTATTGTACCTCAAAAGAGTATTTCTCTGAACTGGCTTACGATATAAAGAAGTGCAAAATCCGGCGGCTGACATCAAAATCTCGTTCTCGTAATAAACGTGTCACCTTTGATTCTGATGATACCACTGATACAGATTCGGCTGGATCTACTGATGAGATTAATAAGCTCCGTTCAGCTTCGAAAACACCTGCTGTTAGGGGCAATACTTCTCGGGGACGTCGCCCTCGGGGATCTACACATCAGGATTTTCTCGAGGGACCGGACACCAGATCTCGCACCCGCAATCGTCAGTATTGAATCTTTCTGGGGTCTCTCTTTCACAACATCAACAGGAGATCCTGGAATTGGGTTTATCTTTTGTCCCCTCTTCACGTTATGATGGCTTTGAGATCCGCCGAGCTCCATATCGTCTTTTTCGTAAGCTAAAAGTTATTTATCACTTTTCGCTTCAACCAGAAATTATAGATACCTCTCTAATTAAGAACCGGTCAAAATGGTTACCACCCTCTTCATCTGATGCTGCCATTTCTACTTTTCAACAACTGGTCCTACAAGAGTTGGATCGTTTTGAAGCTACGGCAATTCCTAAGTTTAGCAATCTATCGAGGATGCATATTCAGGCTATACAACAGCTATCCTCTGCCCCCCTGGTGATTCGTCGGGCTGATAAAGGGGGTGCTACAGTACTCCTCTCTGAAGATCAATATGAGGAGGAAATTGTTAAACATTTGAGTAATCGCCAATATTATTCTGTGATATCAGATCCTACCTCTGGGCTTCAGAAAGACATTCAAATCCTTGTGTCATCAGCATTTTTGCTTAATTGGATAACTAAAAGGGAATCTGAATTTCTGATTAATCTCCATCCTACACTTCCGGTATTCTATTTAGTACCGAAAGTCCATAAATCTTTGGTTGACCCTCCTGGTCGACCTATTGTTTCGTGTAGGAATTCTGTTCTGGAACCCCTGTCCAAGTTTTGCGATTTGTTTTTACAACCTATGGCAGCCCAAGTTCCATCTTATATAAAAGATACTACTGATTTTCTACGACAGCTATCTGCCTGCACAGCTTGTTCTTCCTATACCTATATGGTTACGTTGGACGTTCAATCCCTCTACACAAATATAGATCAAGATGAAGTTTTGGAGGGTCTTCGTACTTGTCCTCTGGATTTACCCAATCGTCTTCCACGTCAATTTATATTGGACCTGCTTGCCCTTGTGCTTCAGAAGAATCATTTTCTTTACCGCCAACAATGCTATTTACAAGTTTTTGGAATAGCTATGGGGGCCACTGTAGCTCCTTCGGTGGCCACCATTTATATGGGTTGGTTTGAGGAGACCTATGTTTATACCCATTCTCTATTTGTGCATGTTCCATTTTGGCGTCGTTTTCTTGATGATGTCTTTTTTCTCTGGACTGGCACGTTGGCTGACTTGCATACATTTTTGACATCGTTGAATTCTTTCAAACATAACATCCAATTTACAGCTCAGATGGATACAGCTAGTATTCAATTTCTGGATGTCCAGATTTTGATGTCAGCCGCCGGATTTTGCACTTCTTTATATCGTAAGCCAGTTCAGAGAAATACTCTTTTGAGGTACAATAGTTTTCATCCCCCTGCACTTCGTAGAGGTTTGCCCTTCGGCCAATTCCTTCGGATTCGGAGGATTTGTTCTGATAAGGCTGACTATAAACGGGCAGCGAGTGACTTGACGGAGCGTCTATTAACCAGAGGTTATCCAGTTAAGGTGGTTCGTCTTGCTAGAAAACGTGCTGATAATGTTCATCGTGAATGGTTGTTCAATTCATCTAGCTCTGGATTGGAAGAATCTACACAAATTACTGGTATTCTTCCATATTCTTGTGGTTCCACTAATGTTGTGGGCATTCTACACAAATTTTGGCCGGTGCTGGCTGTCCATCCTTGTTTTCGCAAAGATTTACGTGTAGCCTATACCCGTGGGATGAACCTGCGTGACCAAATAGTACACACTGTTCCCCTCGAAGATCGTCCGCCTAAGTCTCATGATTTAGCTGGCCACTTTGCTTGCGGATCATGCATATATTGTCTTAACACAATTGTTGGGGATTCCTGGTCTGACAAGCATACTGGCAGAATTTATACCACTCGCTGGAGAACGGACTGCTTGTCATCCTATGTGGTGTATCTTATTGTTTGCCCATGTGATCTTTATTACGTGGGCCGTACTTCACGATCTTTTAAAACACGCTTGGGTGAACATGCGTCTCGATTGCGGACTAATACTATATCTGCCCCTCTAGTAGACCACTGTATAAAATTTACCCATGTTTTTACAGATCTACATTGGCGTGTTTTGGACCAAGTTCCTGTGAATCCACGGGGGGGTGATCGCCTCTATAAACTACAATTGTTAGAACAAAGATGGATATATCGCCTGAATGCCGTTACTCCTTTGGGACTTAATCAACAAGTGGACTGGCATACCATTTTGTGACTATTCAATCATACATATATTTGACAACGCCAATCTGTTTCTACAGCTGGGAGGGGATGGCGCTGTGCAGTGCTCCTCCCCCTTCCTTTTTGATTGGCTGAGTGTCGTTTGTGGGAGGACCTTCATCCGGGCATTGATCATCAGTTCATGATTTAAACCGCTTGTGTGAAGACGTCTTTCAAGGCTGCCCTGGCTAGAATAAAAGCTGGAACCTGATGCAGGGGTGATTGTTTATGGACCCCGAAACGTGCCACGTCGTTCCTGAAGCGGCTTCGCTAGTCTTCACAGCCTGATTCTGTGTTAAATAATTTCCTGGCGTGTGATAGTCACCGCCGATTTTTGCAGCTAAGTGGTCTTTCTTTATGCACCTTTATAAAGTTTTATTATAAGTTTAATTAAAAGGGACTGGCTACAGCGGTTTGGGATATCCCCTGTTCCCTCACTGTGGTAACCGCTCCGACAAAAAAATTGTATTAGCTTCACTACTAGGTTACTTTGAATTTCGACTGTTTGGTTGAAGTTATATTGATCGAGATTGGGTATAATTTAGTTTTGAACTTCACAGTAATGTCAAAACGGAACACAGCATCAAACTTTACCCCAGACCACAGCTATTCCTCTGCTAGGGCTCAATCCTTTCGGTCAGGCAATAGCTACAGTCCATCGGAATGTCCGAGGGATCCTCTGGGAATTCCACCTGCATGGGCTCGCAGTCTGGAATGTCTGGGGACTCTCTTTCAGGCTTCCTGAGTAACGCTTGTATGATGCACCAATGGTCAGCATTAAAAGGTAAGTCTTTGCTTTGTATACTTCTATAACATGGACAGTCTCTCCTGCACACTGTTCCTTCTCTAGCAAATTTCCTGTTTAATGCAGGTTTGTATTTTGTCTCATGAATGCCTCTAGAAGGACAGCATTCTCCCGTGCCCTGCTCCTTCTGTATCACAGCATTCCTAAAATCATAGTTAGTAAAATGGCAATTACCTTTTCTTCTAAGGTTCTCACAGTGAGGTGGGGGCTGAGGCCTGCTCCTGCTGGGTCTTGGTTTCTCAAATGCCCAAGTAGGCCTCTGGTTCTCAGGTCTGCCTTCTGCTGGGGTTAGGCCGTGTTTGTGCCACAGCTCCTTTCTCCCAGGGCTTTGAAAGTTACCCTTCACAATTCCTCTTTCACCTCTTTCTTTACTACTCCCTGTTGCACCTTTCAACAGTGGCTGGCCCTTGTTACTCTCAGGCCTTGGACTTTCTGGTACAGTCCTCCTCCTTTCAGGGTCAGCTTCCTTATGGTATCTTTCCCTCCTGGAAAATGTATCTTTTCCTCTTTTGAAATGTTTAAAGCAAGTTTCTTCACCTGGCTCTGCTGAGTCTGCTAGGCCGGTTCCCTCGGTCAGGACTCCTATTCCTGGATCCTCCGGATATCCATGCAAATCTGGAACTGGAACTGGAACTCGTTGCACAACTCCTCGCCAGTCTCCTTGCGAATCTGCTTGCCAGCCTTCCCCTTCTCCTCCTTCTGACTTCCTCCAGTCATCTGAGCTTTTAAAAGGAATTCTTCCCTTTCTACATTGGGTGTTGGCCGGTATTGCATCATTGGCTCTAGGGCGTGGTTCCTCAGTCCTCCAGAGGTCTCTCTGGCTCCCCCTATATGGCTCCTCGTGATGCTGCAGCCGGTGTTTACCTCTTTTTTCTGGGTTTAAAACCTTTTCTTCTGCCTGCAGCTGGTCTGCAGTGCCACATATCCCCCCTCTTAAAATATGACGGGCTGGTGAAGCCTCTTCCACACAGCACGGAATACGCAACATTGCGTCCGCCTTAAAGTGTAGCTGATTGGTACTATACTTCTTCCATTTGATCTCCGTCGGTATCCCTTCAGGGTAGAATACATTGGTCGCTGATGCTAGCAGAGCAGATCGGTCATGCCATGGCCGAAGAGTGTTAATGTGATAAACTTGTGTGTGCCCTTTGTCATCCTTGACTTCGTAGGAAGTCGGTCCCATCGACTTGACTATCGTATGTGGTCCTCTCCATCGGGCCTCAAACTTCGGGGTTGCACCTGCTACCAGGATCATTACTTTTTCTCCTGCTTGTAGTTGTCTGTGCTTTACCCGCTGGTCATAATAATGCTTTTGTCTTTGTTGACTCTTCTTCAAGTTTTCCTCCGCAACCTGGGAAGTTCGCTCTAGGCGAGTCCTGAGGTTCTGCAGAAATAGGGGCACCCCTATTTCGGCCTCAACGGGTTCGATCCACTGTTCCTTTAGGACGTCCAATAAACCTCTCGGGGACCGTCCATACAGGAGTTCATACGGGGACGTGCCTAGGGAAGTCTGTCTTCGTTCCCTGCAAGCATACAGAACGAATGGTAACATGGTGTCCCATTCTGACATTTGTCCACCTAGCGCTCGTCGGAGCATTTTCTTTATGCTCTGATTAAGGCGTTCTACCAGACCGTTACACTGGGGATGGTACGCAGCGGTCTTCTTATGGTGTATGCCAAAGGCGTCCCACACCTGCGCGAGGTACTTTGACAGAAAATTGCTGCCCCTGTCTGTCAATATTTCCTGCGGAAATCCAATTTCACAGAATAGTTTTACCAGTTCACTGGCAATAGGCTTAGCCGAAATACTTCTTAGTGGGATGGCCCATGGGAACCGGGTGGCCTGATCGATGATTACCAGGATATATTGGTATCCCCTGGGTGTTTTAACCAGGGGTCCTACTATGTCCATGGCCAATCTTCTCACTGGGTCTGAAATCACCGGCATAGGTACTAATGGCACGGCAGGAGGTTTTCGGGCGGTCACTCTTTGGCACGTTGCGCAGGATTCGCAGAATCGAGTTGTCTCCCGAAATACCCCTGGCCAATAGAATCTGGCCAGAATCTGGTCCAAGGTACCTTGTGCTCCCTTATGACCCCCTACAGGATGGTCATGGGCCAGTCGTAGAATCAACGATTTAAACGTGTTCGGTATCACTAGCTGTTTCCGTAGTACCCCAGTTCGTGGATCTTTACTCTCGGTAGAGCAGGTCATCCTCCATACAGAATCTGGGATAGGAATCCCTTTTGTCTCGTGCCTGCTCAAAGGCATGAGCTAGTACTGGGTCCGCTTTTTGCTCTCTCTTGAAGGAGGGAAACTTCTCCATCAATTCGGCCGGTACCCAGGGCATTCCTCCTCCGGCTTCCAATTCTGCCCGTCCCTGAGAGCGACATCTTCATTCCCGCCTTCGTTCAGCCTTCGGCTTTCGCTCTCTCCGCAAGGGATCTCCCATTAGGTCCTCATGCGAGGGGAGGGTTCCTAAAGAATTATCTCTGGAGCATGAGGGCTGTTCATCATCCTGGGTATGGGATCTCGTGGAAACTAGAGCCTTTTTGGGAGGCTCACTCTTCTTTGCACTGTTTGGCTGTACATTGGAGTGATCGGCCGACTTAGACCGTGACTCCGGGTTATCCACAGACTTATGCCAACCACAGGTGGAATTTGGGATTTTGGTTGGAGACAAGCCCTCTTTAAGGCTTCTCCGGAACTGCAGCCAGTCGCGACCCAATACTAATTCTTGGGGCAATTTTGGCACGACTGCTATCAGCATTTCTTTCCTTATTCCCAAGCCTTTGACCCATAGCCTGTAGAGAGGATAGCTTGTGGCAGCCCCGTGAATACATTTTATTTTGACACGGCCTTCTGGATAGTCAGGTACTGATCCTCCCTGGCCTCTGATCACAGATCATAACTTTTGGGACATCATCGTTTGATCAGCGCCTGAATCCAGAAGCGCGCTTACATCCACTCCATGTATCTGTACAGTTAATACAAATCCTTCTCGGACTGTCTTTGGGGCCTCCCCCACCAGAGCAGTTCGAGTATTACAATCATTTCTTAAATGTCCCTTTTTACCACAGGCAAAACAGCGCCTAATTTCTTCCTTATCTGGAGGGTTATTTCTTCTTACATTTCCATATACTGGTCGGGAAGGGCTCCCTACTTTCCTGGCTTCCATACCTATTGCTGCCTTGGGGCTACCCATCCTATGTTGGGTGACTTTCTCAGCCTCTAGGTACCGCTCGGTAAGGGTTATTGCCTCTGTAGTGGTACAGCAATTTTGTAACATTAGGTAGTTCTGTACCCTACTGGGCACCGCTGTCATGTATTGTTCTAATACTACGGCGTCCATTAGTGTCTCTATATTTTTCCTCTCGGGCTGTAGCCACTTGTATGCTAAGCTCCTAATTCTGTGACCAAGGGCTTTTGGCGTCTCGTCCGCCCTAAGGGTAGTAGCCCTAAACATTTTGTTATAAGACAATGGGGTAAGTCCTAGGCGATCCCTAATTGCTGACACTACCTCTTCGTAGGTGTTGGCTAAGGCAGGCGGCATTGACCGGTAAGCAGCCAGTGCCTCGCCCGTAAGGGACGCTGCAAGACGTATTGACCATTGTTCAGGTGGCCAATTAGCTGAACTAGCTATTCTGGTGAAGGAGTCTAGGAAATCGTCCACATTATCTTCAGGACTCAATTTTCCTACCACCAAATCATGACAAGTCCATTGTCCAACCGCTTGCTTGTTCAGACCAGTCGCACTCGACTTCTCTGCATTGAGCCTTGTCATCTCTTCCTTTTGTTGCGCCAACCAGCTTTCCATGGTTTGCAACACAGGTGCTTGCTGAGCTTGCATGGCCTGCAGTGCTTGGGCCTGATTCTTCAGCGCCACCTCTGCCTGTTTATCAAATTGGTGGGCCATCCACGCGCATAGCTCTCTGGGCTCCATGGTGAATCTGCAAGGAAAGAAAAAGACACAACCAAGTGCGGCTCTCTAACTTTTTTTTTTTTTTTTTTTTTTAAACTTCCTCCGGTGTCCCACCCTAGACAGGCTCAATTACATTTTACCTGATCTTGGTGTATAATCAGCATTGGAATGGGTTGGGGAGTTAACTTATATTTTGTAGTAGAGGTTTCTTTTCTTTGTTTTGTGGTACTGCTGTCTCAGTTTGTATTTTAGAGGATTGATTTGTTACAATCTGTTGTTTTGATGGATGTTGTCCTCGCCTAAGGGCCTCACCAAAGAGCTCTCTGGCGAGGCCCTCAGGCACGGGCACACCTAGTGGCACTGCTGATTTTGTCCTCTTCAGTCTGATTGGCCTTGTTGGTGGGGAGCAAGGAAGGGCTTGCCTGCTTGCTCTCTTCTCCAATACCGATTGGGGATGAAGTCAGCTGTTCTTTGTGTTCCCGCGCTGCTGATTAAAAAAAATGCACTAAGTGTGCTGGTACCATATCAGTCACTGATAAACATGATTGGTGTTTAAAATGTTTGGGACCTGACCATAATCCCAATTGTGTCAACAAATGACAAAGAGAAGCCTTAAGGACCAAGTCAGACAGTATGAATTGTTGCCTTGGACTCGATGTCAGTAGCTTTCACTTATTTGAGAGCATCAACTTCCTCAGGGTTCTCAGGTTTCTTCAAAGTCCAAATATAAAACTAAGTCAAAACTTCTGACCGCTCCAAAGTCACCGGCATCAAAGACCAATACCAAGACAAGAGAGAAGTCCCAGCATAAGCATTGTGACTCCCCAGAGGTGCTTCCAATGCAGACAGGCTAGCCAAACAGTTTTGGCAGGAGGATCTGTCCTCCAAAGCACAAGTAGGGCTCCAGGATGCTCCTGAGGCATCGACATCCAGAGAGTTACAGGTTCCATGTTCTGGTATGGTAGCCCAGAGCCCCATTGGTGATTCCACCCAGACATCGGCCATCTCCCTGGACCAGTGCATGCTGGCTCTTGAGAGGAGTTTGGCCACACTCCTGGCAGCCTTGATACCGATAACATCAAGAGTTCCAGGAGTGTAGGCTTCGACACTGGCACTACAGTCAAGTGTACCTGCCCCGATGCCAGCCCTAGAACCAGCATCGATGGAACCCTTGAGGCTGTCACCACCCTTGGAACTACCTGAAACCACCAGTATCTAACCAACTCAAGCTAACACGGCTTTCTCTGGGAACAAGCAGGAAGTCAGTCCTCACATATAGATGACATTGGTGCCGACGGAGCCCTTGTGGAAGCATCTACTATTACTACTACTACTACTATTTAGCACCTGTAAAGCGCCACACACGCAGCACTGCACAGCTAACCAACAAGAGGTAGCTAACATACAAAGGACAGTCCCTGCCCGTCAGAGTCATGCTCATTGGACAAGAGACAATCCCTGCCCGTCAGAGTCATGCTCATTGGACCTTACAATCTAAAAAGAACAGTACAGAGCATTAGTCAGTTCTGCAGTACGGTGTGGTATAGTTTGGTACAGTTTGGTCTATAGTTTGGTCATAAACTCTCGGGTAAGGTTTGCCTCTTTGCGGATGATACCAAAATCTGCAATAGAGTAGACACCCAGGAAGGTGTAGATAACATGAGGAGGGATCTAGCTAAGCTTGAAGAATGGTCTAGAATTTGGCAGCTGGGATTTAATGTTAAAAAATGTAAGGTCATGCATTTGGGCTGCAGCAATCCAAGGGAGCAATACAGTATAGGAGGTGAAGTACTTTTGTCCACTAAAGAAGAGCAGGACCTAGGCGTGGTTGTGTCTGATGATCTTAAAGTAGCTAAACAGGTGGAAAAGGCGACGGCAAAAGCTAGAAGGATGCTTGGGTGCATACGGAGAGGAATGGCTAGCAGAAAAAAGGAGGTGATATTGCCTCTGTATAAGTCTTCGGTGCGACCTCATTTGGAGTATGGTGTGCAATTCTGGAGACCGCACCTTCAAAAGGATGTGAACAGGATGGAGTTGGTGCAGAGGGTTGCTACTAAAATGATTAATGGGCTTCATTATAAAGCATATGAGGACAGACTTAAGAATCTTAATATGTACACCTTAGAGGAAAGGCGGGATAGAGGTGATATGATTGAGATGTTTAAATACCTCCGTGGCATAAATGTTCAGGGAGAGAGCCTCTTTCAATTGAAAGCAAGTTCTGCTACGAGGGGACATGGGATGAGGGTGAAGGGAGATAGATTCAGGAGTGATATGCGGAAATATTTCTTTACAGAAAGAGTAGTGGATCCATGGAATAGTCTCCCAGTGGAGGTGGTAGAGATGAGGACAGTAACTGAATTCAAAAAAGCATGGGACCAACACAGAGGATCTCTAAAGGTAAAAAGTGGACTGTTGTAGTTGTTGTTATGGAAGGACAGACTAGATAGGCCATGTGGTCTTTTTCTGTCATCATGTTTCTATGTTTCTAAACTATAGACTAGTGGCCTAGTGGTTGGGGCAAGGTACTTCAGGCCGGAAGGTCGGGGGTTCAAATCCCACTAGAGGACAGCAACCTTGGGCCGGAAGGACTGGGGTTTCTAGTCCCACAGGTGCTCCTTGTGGTCTTGGGCAAGCCACCTAACCCTCCATAGCCCATGTTCCCTATAAAATAGTTATCTCGAAGTTATAATGCCTTGTTCAATGTAATTTCAGTTAGTTCAATGTAAACCGCACTGATGCAGAATAGCATGGTATATAAGAGAATGTAAATAAAATAAAATAAATAAATAAACGTTAACAGGGGTTTGGACATGAATGTTGATGGGGTTAGGGTAAGATGAGGATGGAAGTCAGGATCTGAATGTGATGGTGAAGAGGTGGGTCTTCAACCTGGATTTGAAGAGGGCCAGGGTGGACGCCTGGCGCACAGATGCAGGTAGGCTGTTCCAGGCGTGTGGTGCAGCAAGGTGAAAGGGGCGCAGTCGGGAGTTCACGGTGCGGGTGAAAGGCACTGAAAGAAGCGATTTGTTGGCAGAGCGCAAATTTTGAGAGGGGACGTAGGGAGAGATAAGAGATAGGCGGTATTGAGTGGCCATAGAGTGAATGCATTTATAGGTCAGCAGGAGAAGCTTGAATTGGATACGGAATTGGACAGGGAGCCAGTGAAGTGACTTGAGGAGAGCAGTAATGAGGGTATGGCGAGGCTGGCAGAAGATTAGTTGAGCAGCGTGATTTTGTATAGATTGAAGGGGAAGAAGATGGTTCACGGGGAGACCAGGGAGGAGTAGGTTGCAGTAATCGAGGCGAGAGGAGATTAAGAACTGGATAAGCGTTTTGGTAGTGTGTTTAGAGAGGAGGGGGCAGATCTTGCTGATGTTGTAGAGGAAGAAGCGGTAGGTCTTAGCTACAAGCTGGATATGAGCGGAGAAGGAGAGAGAGGTGTCGCAGATGACCCCTAGATTGCGGGCCGAGGGAACAGGAAGGATAGTAGATCCATCCACATGGACTGAGAGAGGGGGAAGCGGGGGGGGGGGGGGCGGGAGGAGTTGGGTGGAAAAATAAGGAGTTCAGTCTTGGTCATGTTCAGTTTCAATCGGCGATGAGACATCCAGGCAGCAATGTCCGAGAGACAGGCAGAGATCTTGGACTGGGTTGCCAGAGAGATATCAGGTGTAGAGAGGTAGATTTGGGAGTCATCAGCATAGAGATGGTACTGAAAGCCATGGGAGGAGATAAGCGCACCAAGGCCTTGGGTATAGAAAGAGAAAAGGAGGGGGCCCAAGACAGATCCCTGGGGTACACCTACATGGAGTGGGGTAGGGGAGGAGGAGAAGCCGCCTGAGTATACACTGAATGAGCATTGGGAGAGGTATGAGGAGAACCAGGATAGTACGGAGTCCTTGAAGCCTCCCTAGCTTTCAAAGAAAGTCTTTGGGAGATGCCCAAGGGTGCCATCTTGCCTCAGTCTCTTTTTTTTCACGGAGCCATCTGCCTGTCTGTCCAGTTTCCCCAGGAAAAAGTGGGGTTTTTTATACATTTTTGTCCAGTTGTGTACCGGTTCTTCCCCCCCTCCCCCAAGCCAGCTCACCTCAGCATCACTCCTCAGGTTCGTTCATTCTTTCCCTTTTTTACATCAAGTATCCCTTGATTGGCGTTTGCACCCTTTTTCAGCTGAAGGCCTTGGACTCTTGCCTAGTGGCTTCAAGAATTGTGATCAGTGCAGCAAAATAATGTCCCTCACCGACTCGCATGACTGCTGCCTCTGGTGCCTTGACCTGGAACATAACAACTCAGACTGCAAACTCTGCAGAACCATTACCTCAAAGGCAAAAATGAGACATCATCAGCAGCAGGAAAAAATTTCCAGAAGTCCGACTCCACGCCGGAGTCTCCAGTGATACCACGTTCCAGGGTCCCCTCTGGTACCTCGGTGCCCCACGAAGCCCAAGCCTCTTCGGAGTCCCACGACTGTGGTTCATCCGAGCGGAAATCCTCAGAGGTGGAACACAAGAAGACAAAGCCCTCAAAGACTGCCTCGGAGGATGGGTGTGAGAAGAAGGGGAAATCCCACTCCAGGCCCTGCATTCCCCAATGTGAGTCTGAGGCGTCAGAGTGGGAGCAGCCTCACAAGCTAACCTGCAAGGAGTTGTCTGTACCCGCTGACCAGCCTCAGACAGTGCCGACACTGGGCCCGAAGCATTGAAGGCTGCAGAACCAACTGGTATGGAGACAAGGATGGTGGCCTTAGGGTATCTCTGCCCTCATGGCCATGCAGCTGGTGTTTTATATCTGATTTATCCGCCCCAATGACGGGACCCTTGACATCAAGGGCTTCCCTGGATGTCAAGCTGATCTTCGAGTGTCACCGGCCTCGATAAAGTCATTGGCACTGGGCAAGGTCCTGGTCCTGTTCCTCAGGGCACCTGTCCTCTCTGGCAAGTGCCCATGGCTCAGGCCGCAGATCCTCCGGAGGTCGCGACCTCCCTTGTGTGGACCTCGACCTTCGGTGATCACGATGCATCGGACTCATGCTTGGGCCTCGAGTCCGAATGGGAGACCGAGGACGATGAGTCCCCGGACACATGGTGACACCAAGACGTGCTCTCAGATCTGTCTCCCCCGATGTCCTCATGCCGTTGCCCAGATGAGGATGTTGCTTTCCTCAACTTTGTGTGGGACATGGCCAAAGCTCTCACCATTGAGACCGAGGCCGAGGAGGACCCGCACATTGAGGAACTGGAGATACTTCAATACAAGGCACTGCTAAGGAAACCCTTATGATATCGGTGCTTCCGATCCTTGACCGCCGCCTCCTCCAGATGTGGGAAACACCAGCATAGTACCAATCATCAGCAGGCGCCTTGATGCCATGTCCCGAGTGCGCCAAATCCCTGTGTTCCAAAAGACCTAATTTCCCTACAACACAATGGTTGTGGAGTTAACCATGAGCAGGCTCAAGAGCCCGAAAACTCATTTGTCGGTGCCACCCGGCAGGGAGGCCCAAACCCTCAACACCCTCGACTGGAAGGCTTTTCAGGACTCGATGCTAACTTGCAGGATCCAGTCCTAACAGCTCTATATCAGCATGTACCTGAAGGAACTGTCGAGGGAGTTTGGTGGATTCTTGGCAGGCCTCAAAGGGGAACCCCTGCAGAGGTTTAAGTCTCTGACTTCAGTGGTAAAAGAGTGCTTGAAGTTTTTGTCTTGAGCAGCCTACGATGGCTTCGAGTCTTCATCCAGAGTGGCTGCTGCAGGCATCGGGGCATGACGCCAGGCATGGCTGCAGTCGTCTGACCTAGAACAATGGGTGCAGGACAAATTTATTGATGTCCCCTGCATTGGAGAGAACCTTTTTTGGGAAACCCATGGCAGACAAGGCTGCAGAGATAGAAACCAAGTTCCTGACAAGAACCAGGCTCTCAAAGAAGACCTCGGTACAGCCCCAGAAGAAAGCCCCAGGGAAGAAGTCCTTCTTCCCAAGGAAGAAAGGGGGGCTTTGGCAGTACCCCGCATTTCTATGCCTTCTCAGTCCCTCACCAGAGCTAGCAGCACAAAAGCCAGGGGCATGGTCCCTGAAAGCAAAAGATCCCGAAGTCTCTGGTGCTGGCACTGGCCCAGCATGGGGGAGCTTTTGATTGCCTGGGTGTGACCTTCCCACCCCCAGGGGATCCTTTGCAGCCCACAGGGAGGTGCCTAGCCCTGTTTGCCCACAGGTGGCCAGCCATGACCACCAATACCTGGGTGTTACAAGTAATCATGGGAGGGCTACCTCCTCCACCTACAGCAGGCGCCATCCTCCTACTTTCCAGGAGAGACCTCTCCTTTACCAGACCCTGCTCCTCACCGAGCTAGCAGGCCTACTCCAGGACAAAGCAGTAGAGCCAGTGCTGAAACATCTCTGGGGCACCGGCTTCTACTCCAGGTATTTCCTCATCCCCAAGAGGACAGGGGGCCTCAGGCTCATCCTGGACCTGCGAGAGCTGAACAGGTTACTGGTCAGGGAAAAGTTCAAGATGCTCTCTCTTGGAACACTGCTGCTATTCCTCCAGCAGGGAGACTGGCTATGCTCCTTAGACCTAAAGGATGCCTACACACACATCTTAATCCATCCCAGCCAAGAAAATAGCTCTGGTTCGTGGTGCTATCCTTTGGACTGGCCTCATCACCAAGGATCTTCACAAAGTGCCTTGCAGTGGTCGCGGTCCACCTTAGGCTCCAAGCAATGTTCCCTCTAATTTTCTGTAGGCTGTGTGCGCATAAAATATCAGCTGTGCAGCTTTTGAAGGAAGGTTAAATTTTTGTGCGCCACATAACGACACTTGGAGTTAGATACTTTAAAATTTGACTACACGTCAGAATACAGTATGTACACCACTTTGATTGCACTAGAAAATATTGTAGAACTTGTGAAAACCATAAATACACAACAACGTTTCAATTTTAAGAACGTCTGTGTTGTTTTCTATCAGAATCAGAACCGTAATTTTTGTGCGCTCTATTGTAAAGTATGTGCGCTCACTCAGCGAGGTGTGTGCGCGCGCACACGCGCACAGCTTAGAGGGAACAGTGGCTCCAAGGGGTCTTCATCTTCCCTTATCTTGATGAATAGCTCATAAAAGGGGGCACAGTTGCAGAGGCTTAGTGCGCCATTGGGTGCACCATAAATGCCCTGCAGCTCCTGGGATTCATCATAAACTACCCCAAGTCCCACCTTGCTCTGGCTCAGTGCCTAGAATTTATAGGGGCACAGATAGATACCCACCAGGCAAAAAGCCTTCCTCCCTCAGAAGAGGTCAGAACGCCTCAGGGGACTTGTCTCGGAGGTACACCGATGCCGGGCGCTACCTGCCCAGCACCTGTTGGGACATATGGCCTCCATGGCTCATGTGACCCCATATGCCAGACTGCACATGAGGGCAGCCCAGTGGTGCCTCCACTCTCAGTGGACACAAGCCACAGCCAGGCTCAGGGACAGAGTGAAGGTGACCCGCCAGCTAGCGGACTCCCTCGGATGGTGGCAGATTCCCTGTCAGCTTCAGGCTGGGATGCCCTTCCAGGCACCCACCCCCCAAAATGTCCTCACCATAGATACCTCCTTACTGGGCTGGGGAGCACAAGGCAGCTGGTCCCAGATGGCATCCCAGATGCAAATAAATCTGCTGCAGCTCCAGGCGATATTTCTGGCTCTCCGAGCCTTCCACCACCAGCTGCAACACCACTTGGTGCTGATCCAGACCGAGAACCAGGTCGCAGTGTTCTTCGTGAACAAACAAGGGGGGACAAGGTCATACCACCTCTTCCAGGAGGCAGTAGCCCTCTGTTCCTATGCAGCACACAAAGGGATACTCCTAAGGGCGGTTTACCTTCCAGGCCAGGACAATGCCCAGGCGGACAAGTTGAGCAGTCCTCCAGCTGCACGAGTGGCGCCTGGATCCCGAAGCAGCTTTCCCGCTGTTTCGTCTCTGGGACATCCCCCTGGTGAACCTGTTCGCCAGTCTGGACAACATGCATTTGCTCCGCTTCTGCTCCCGCCAGCCGCATCCATCCCAGGTGGCAGCAGATGCATTCCTCATCCCATGGACGGAAGCCTTCTATACGCCTTCCCACCAACACCTCTGGTCGCCAAGACCCTATTCAAGGTCCAGCGTGACAGAGCATCACTAATGCTGATAGCTCCCCGGTAGCCCAGGCAACCCTAGTTTCCACTGCTCCTCTCCCTATCGGTGGCATCGCCTATTCCCCTAGACCAAGCCCCAGGGCTACTCTCATAGGAGCAGGATTCTCTCCTACACCCCAACCTGGGGTCCCTGTCACTCACAGCTTGGCTGCTGAAAGGGTAGCGTTAGTTCCCTTCTACCTACCATGGGGCATAGAAGAGGTTCTCCTGGCCTCTCGTAAGGCTTCCAGAAGAAAAGCGTACGACTTCAAGTGGCGCCGATTCTCAATGTGGTGTGCTGAAAGAGGGGCAAATCCATTCTCCTGCTCAGTACAAGTGTTACTCCAGTATCTGCTCCACCTGTCACAGGTGGGACTAAAGTCCAATTCAGTCAGAGTATACATCAGCACTATCGCAGGACACCACCACCCCATTGAGGGAAAGTCCCTTTCATCTCAGCCCCTTGTGTCTCGGTTCTTGCAGGGCCTCGCACTATCCAAACTCCCCCATCTGCCCTCCAGCGGCAAAGTGGGATCTCAATGAGGTGCTTTCGTTGCTTACGAAGCCACCGTTTGAGTCTCTGGCTACCTGCCACCTGTGGTACCTCTGCTGGAAGGTCGTCTCCCTTGTAGCACTCACATCAGCTCGCAGAGTCAGCGAGCTTAAGGCTCTGATGGCAGAGCCCCCATACACGAGGTTCTACAAGAACAGGGTGGTGCTCCGAACACACCCCAAGTTTCTGCCAAAGGTGGTGTCCCCATTCCATCTCAATCAGGAGGTGGTGCTCCTTACCTTCCTTCTGAGGCCTCATGCCGGTAGAGCGGAGACCTTTCTCCATACTCTGGATTGTAAAACGGCCCTATCCTTCTACCTGCAATGGACCCAAGACCACCCCAAAGCTTTTCGTATTTTATGACCCCAGCCATCTGCGGCTCCCAGTGACTAAGCAAACTCTGTCTGCTTAGGTGACGGACTGCATTACCCTTACTTATGAGCAGACAGGAATCTCACTGGACCAGTGAATCATGGCACACTGCTTCAGGGCCATGGTTACTTCCGTGGCAAATCTGCGTTCCGTCCCCGTGATGGAAATCTGTCAGGCCGCCACCTGGTCTTTGGTCCATACCTTCGCAGCTCACTACTGCCTGGAAAAAGAGTCCCGACAGGACAGTGCCTTCGGCCAGGCCATGCTCCATAATCTCTTCGGGCTGTAGGCAACTCCTGCCCTCCGACCCTTCGATGTTCAGGCTACCGGAGTGCTGGTTATCTGCCAAACACTTGGGTCTTGTGAGAGTCTCTTAGTAGGGACTCAACTGCTGCTAATCACGGCTCACCCTTTACAGAATTCCATGGCGTTTTTTGCAGGTTCTCAGTAGCTTGTAGCTGGGGAGTCCCATATATGAGGACTGACTTCCTGCTTGTTCCCAGAAAAAGCATTCTCACCTGTAACAGTTGTTCTCTGGGGACAGCAGGAATCAATCCTCACAACCCTCCCTCCTCCCCCTGGAGTTTCTTCTTTACCGTATTTTAATTTTTTGCTGTCTTAGCTATGTCATTAGACTGAGGCAATATAGCACCCTTGGGCAGGAAGGGGACCATGCGTGCATGGTACATCTCCCAAAGGCTTTCTTTGAAAGCTGGGAAGATGCTTCCATGCGGGCTCTGCCGGCTCCGACATCATCCATACATGAGGACTTATTACTGCTGTCCCTGGAGAACACCTATTACAGGTGAGTAACTACGCTCTCTGTTCCGATACTTCCAAACATCGATATCAGTATTGACCTTTGTCTATGAAACATCGAGGTCAAACCCAAGACCGTCAATGCTTTGATTTTTTGCCAGAATCTGAGTCCAGTTCTTCAGACTCTGATGAGGGATCACTCAATTCCTAGGAACTTCCAGATATCACTTCAGAACCCTCGTCGCTCCAAGAATGGCATCGGTCTCCACCGGAAGATATGTCCTTCCTGAACTTCATACAGGACACAGCAGCAGGACTTGCTATCAGAGTAGCCCCGGAAAAAGGAAGCCCCACTCACGGTTCAGCCTGTCAGCAAAAGGCTCGATATCATGTACCAAGTACTCAGTGCTCAGGCTTCCAGAAATCTCAGCTTCTCCACCACTCAATGGTGATGGAATCGGCAATGCTACATAAAGAGCTCTAAGAACCATTCATTCCTGCCACCCGGCAGAGACTCAAGGACGCTTGATGCTTTCAGGTGTCGATGCTTTCAAGCATGTATGTTGGCCTCCACAATAAACTCTTACATGCTATATATGGGTATGTTTCTGAAAGATGTCACCAGGGACGGGGAGACTGTTGCCCCTAAGCTTCCTGATGATGAGCAGAGTTCATATCAGACACTCATCAAGGAAGGCCAAAATACTTCTAAGTTTCTTACAAGGGCCTCTTTCGATGCCTTTGAATCAACCAGCAGAGCATCAGCAGCCTGCATTAGGGCTCGTAGATTGGCCTAGTAACAGGCATCAGACCTCGAGCAATGTGTCCAGGATAAACTGGTCAACATCCCATGTACTGGGGAGAACCTGTTCGGCAAGGGTTGGAGGGAGAAAGCAGGGGAGATTGAATAGATTATCTCACCCTGAAGTGCCTTTCCAGGAAAACATCTGACCCATCCAAGAGGAAGGCTCTTCCCAATAAATTTTTCTATTCCAAAAAGAAGAGATAATATTCTTCTTACTTGTCTTCTCCTGCCTATCAGTCTCAGCATCCTCAGCAGAGACAGCAGGACCCTCACCAACCTAAGAAGCCTAAGTTTCCTAAGCCTCAACCAACCGCACAGGCACAACCTGTGCCTGTTTATTGACTCCTTCCTGGAGACCATTGCCAATCTGCCCCTGGAGGGTTCCCAGCCCATTCACATAGCCGACAGACTCTGTCATTATGCCCACAGGTGGCACCTCAAAACATCAGAGCAGTGGACATTTCAGATTATCCATGGGGGTTATCAGCTTCACTTCAAAACCTTACCCCCCACCAGCTTCACAGGGAATTATCCCACACAACCCCTTCAAAGCACGCTCTTAAAAGAAGAGGTGACCACCCTCCTCTCCCAGGGGTCCTTAGAAAGAGTTCCTCCCCCTCAAGAAGGGATAGGCTTCTACTCTGCATATTTTCTCATTCCAAAGAAAACAGGAAGATTCAGGCCCATCTTGGATTTCTGAGACCTAAACAAATTCATCGTCTGAGAAAAATTCAAGATAATATGTCTAGGAACTCTTCTACCATACCTCCAGAGACACAATTGGCTATGTTACGTAGACCTAAAAGAGGCATACATGCATTTACTGATCCATCCCTCACATAGACAGTATCTGTGCTTCATGTTCTAGGGAAACCATTATCAATATTGGGTTCTCCCGTTCGGTCTAGCCTCTGCCCCAAGGGTCTTCACAAAATGCATGGCAGTAGTCACTGCCTTCCTATGTACCTTGGGGGTATTCATCTTGCCTTACTTAGATGACTGGCTGATCAGGGGAGACTACCCCAAAAGGTGAGACTCTCTTTATCACACCATCATGGTGCTCCAAAACCTAGACTTTGTCATAAACTTCCAAAAATCTCACCTCACTCCGACCCAACAACTGGAGTTCATATGAGCGCTCTTAGACACTCAACAGGCCTGAGCTTTCCTTCCACAGGATCACTATACCAGCCTCATATTGCTGGCAAAGGGGGTGCAAGAGCAAAGTCGAATTACAGCTCTAAAAATGCTACGGCTATTAGGACACATGGCCTACACAGTCCATATCGTCCCCTATGCTCGGTTACGCTTGCATCAAGCACAATGGACTCTGTCTTCTCAAAGGACTCAAGCGAAGGGGCATCTCGGAGACAGGATCCAGATTACACTTTTACTGATCAAGTCCCTTCACTGGTGGTGTTTTCCACAAAACCTACACGTTGGGTCACCTTTTCATATGCTTTCACTTCGATGCACCCTAACAATAGATGCTTCCAAACTGGGTTTTGGAGTGCATCTGAACTACCTAACCACACAAGAACTGTGGACACCACAAGAATCTGCCCTGTAGATCAATCTCCTAGAACTATGGGCATTGACAAATGCTCTTTGGAATTTTCAACCCCAACCTTCGGGGCAACCTGTTCTAGTCAGGAGAGACAACCAAGTTACCATGTTTACAAGAGCAAACAGCGGGGAACGGGGTCCCGTCCCATCTGTGCGGAAGCCATTCACCTATGGTCCTTGACCATCTCACACCGCATTCACTTCAGAGCAGTGCACTTCCCGGGCCAACTCAAAGTCTTTGTGGACAGGCTAAGCTATATCCTTCATCTACACAAATAGACCTTGCATTGAGAGACGGCTGCTTGGATCTTCCAAACGTGGAGAACACCACTCATGGATCTTTTTGCCACTATGCAAAACACACAGGTTCAGCTCATAAGAACATAAGATATGCCATACTGGGTCAGACCAAGGTCCATCAAGCCCAGTATCCTGTTTCCAACAGTGGCCAATCTAGGTCATACATACCTAGGAGTTTCCCCCAAAAGACACAGGTTTCACAATGCTTGTATTGGGTCAAGCATTGATATCCTGGGTCCCTTCTTAGATTTAAATCTGTTTTATTCATTTTAAACAGATGAAAACATCAGAAGCAGCTTACATACGGAAAGCACGTAAAACAAAACAAAGGGAAGCATGGTAAGCAGCAGATAGATGATACAATGCAAGGACATGATCCAATGCAGACAGCGTACATAGGAAACCATCATAGGCAGCAACATTTTGATCTGCTAACGAAAATAACTGTAAGGGTAACCCCCCCCCCAAACCAAACCCGAACCCCCCTCCCCTCCTCCCCCCCCCCAACCCACCCCAACGACACCAAAGAGACATTCACTCCTACTCACAGACGCACCCAAACCTACAAAGAGTCACACATTCCTCCCTGAAAACTCCCTGAAAACTCCAGGAGAGCCCCAGTGAAAGAGGAAGACCCCAAAGAAGAGCCGTAGGAAAAGGAAAGGAAAAGAAAGGAAAGAAGGAAAGAAAGAAAGGAAAAAGAGGAAGCAAGAGGGATCGTGCCACCCCTCCAGCTAATACCCTCTGAGAAGTCTATGACGAGCTCCAGCTGGCAAAGATTGTAGATGGGGGCCCCAACCCTCCAGAAATCTCTCCCAGCGCCGTGGGTGACCCCCAGCCCCACGCCTTTCCATCACCAACACCTGGTGTAACCGAGTCCTCCATTCCCCATACGTAGGGCCACGACCATCCATCCATCTGTGCAAAATAGTCATGCGAGCAGTCACTAATACCAGACGAACCCACTGCCACACCACACACCCAACTTGCTCCTCAAAGGACTCCTGCCAAATATCCAAGACCACACTCGCCGCGGAGAGCCCCAGTCGCATCTGCACACAACCCTCCAGATACACCAGTACCCTTCCCCAAAAGACCTGTACCCGTGGACACAACCAAAACATATGCCCTAGAGTAGCTCTATCCCCTTTACAACGAGGACAACAGTGCGACTTCCCAATTCCCGCCTTCCACGCCCGAACCGGAGCAAAATAAAGTCTGCGGAGCAGTTTGTATTGCATATCCCTATGCGCAACCACTGCGCTCAACTTCGGGATGCCTGCCAGACCCCGCAGGACCCCTTCCCCGTCAATTTCCTCCCCAAATCCCTAGTCCAGGCAGTCGCCAGAGCAGCTATCCGGAGAGGGAGTATGGACTCCCACAACATTTTATGAAGTCCGGATACAACACTCCCCCGTACTCCTCCCAACAAAGCCCCCTCGATATCGGTATTCACCTCCCCTCGCAGAGCCTCCGAGCGAAGACTATTTATATAACTACGAATCTGAGCATAGGGAAACACATCGCTTCCCGTTAAAGGGTACTGCGCCTGGAGAGCAGCAAAGGACTCTATCTTACCTTCTACCGTGACCAAATGTGCCAAATCCACCATGCCAAACCGGCACCACCTAACAAAACTCACTCCCGTCAAGCCCGGTTGGAACACCATGTTGCCCCGTATCGGCAAATAAGGAGAGCAATCGGCCCAAAGTGCCCTGTTCTGGCAGAAGTACTGCCAAGCTCTACGTACTGGGTCTAATAGTACCTCACGGGTAACCCGATCAGTCCCAGGAAGCGATGGCGCATGTAGAATGTATCGCAAGTGTAAGGGTCTCACCAGCTCCCGCAGCAGAGGCAGGGGAGTATGCACATCCATGTCCCATAACCAGTCTCGGGCGTGACGTAGAAGGCAGGCCACGTTATATTTTTTGGCATCTGGGAAACCCATTCCCCCAAGTATCCAGGGCTGCCGCAGGATCCCCAAGCCCACCCGAGGTCGCCTACCCCGCCAGAGAAATTTATTGATCAAACCCATCCATCTTACGGAGGTCTGCGCGCTTCAACAGTATGGGCAAGGTCTGCAATACGTAAAGCAACTTGGGAAACAACGTCATCTTATAGAGAGCGATACGACCCCCCAACGACAATGGTAAATCCCGCCATCTATCCACCCTGTCCGACAAATCACCAAGACACTTATTTACATTCAGACTGTAGAGAACCATCAAATCTGCAGGTAAATAAACTCCCAAATATTTAAAGTACCCATCAGCCCACCGGAGCGGAAAGTCACCCCTCCCATTCCAGGGGACCAGCGATCCCACCTGGAGCGCCTCTGACTTGTCTAGATTCAGACGTAGACCCGAGGGCCTCCCATAAACCTGAAAGAGTTCCAACAAAAAAGGCAAACCCTCCCACGGATCCGCCAAATGAACAAGCAGATCATCTGCAAATGCAGCCACTCGAAATTCACCCTTACCCACAGGAATACCCCGAAACAAGGTAGATGATCGAATCCGAATCAACAAAGGCTCCAGCGTCAGCACAAACAGCAAAGGGGATAGGGGACAACCTTGACGCGTGCCTTTCTGGATGCTGAACTCAGAGGTTAGGTTCCCATTTACCATAATTGCACCCTTTGGGGCAGCGTACAGCAGTCGCACCACATCCACAAAAAGGCCAGAAAAAACCCATCCCCTCCAGGACCTGGTACATAAAATCCCAAACCACCCGGTCGAACGCTTTTTCGGCGTCAAAACTAATCAGCAAAGTTCCCATACCTGCCTTACGACCCGCACAAATAGAAGCCATAATTCTTTGTAAATTAAATGAGGCATGCCTCCCACGCACAAAACCCACCTGATCCGTGTGTATAAGAGCCGGTAAAAACTCCGCTAAGCGATCTGCCATAATTTTTGCCAAAATCTTAATGTCCACATTCAAAAGAGAAATAGGCCGATAAGAGCCCGGAAGGAGGGGGTCTCGACCAGGCTTCGGTAAAATAGTAACCACAGCCTGATTTGCTTCATAAGGAAATCGGCCCTGGCGGACCAAATCGTCAAAATATTCCAGCATAGGGACCACTACCTTATCCCCAAGCAGTTTGTAAAATTCCCCCGTAGCCCGTCGATCCCCGGAGCGCGCCCTCCCTTGAGCTGCTTAATCCCCCGCTGCACCTCCCGCACCGATATAGGTTGATTAAGAACCTGTAAGTTGTCCTCTAATAATTTGGGCAGCTCACAGCCCCGCAAAAAAGTCCCGACCCTCCTCTAGGCGTGCATCACGGTCGCCGCTATACAACTGTTGAAAGAAGTCACAGAAAACCCGCTCAACATCGGTCCGCTCCGTCTTAAGAGACCCATCCGGGTGACGAATCGCCCCTATCAGCCGAGAACCCCCTGCTGACTTAATCAAAGAAGACATCAGCTTTCCCGCCCGATTGCCATGAAGATACAACTGGAACCGATAATACATCAGTGATTTCTGTGCGCGCTGATGGAGTAGCATTTCGAGCTCCATCTGGAGCTCCTGCATAGTAAGCTGATTACCCCAGGTCCTGTTCGACGCCAACCGCCGCCGGGCCTTCCCCAACTCCCGCTCCAATTGTAAAATATGTCGGTTCAACCGCTTACGTTTAGAGCTATAATAACTAATAATTTCGCCACGCATCACGGCCTTGCCCGCCTCCCAGAACAAAACAGGGTTAATCTCGTGTTGATCATTAATTTCCGCATAGATCGCCCACCGTTCCCGAAGATACTGCTCGAAATGAGCATCCCCAGTTAACTCCAAGGGGTATCGCCATAACTTGCGACCTCCTTGTACCTTCCTCCCCAGCTCTATGATCACCATCGCATGATCTGAAAGGACTGAGGGACCCACTCCTGCCCATGTATCCGACTGAACAGCGCCTCGGATGTCAAAAAATAGTCGATACGTGACCAGGTACCGTGCGCCCTGGACATATGAGTGTATTCCCGATCTCCGGGATGCAGCACCCTCCAAATATCCAGCAAATTATTTCCCTCACACAACCCTAAGATCTTTTTCGCACTTCTCCGATCTCTGTGCCCCGAGACCGCCGATTGATCCAGGTGCTCATTCAGTATCGAGTTAAAGTCCCCGCCCATAATAAGCTGATAACCAGCAGTGTGATTTACCATACAGGCCAACTGTTGGTAAAAACGGGCGTCATACTCGTTCGGAGCATACACCGAACACAAAACCACCTTTAAGCCCTCCAAGAGGCCCCAAACAAACACATATCGCCCATGGACGTCAAATTCCACTCTCTCCTCCACCCAGTCCAGAGATTTCGCCATCAGGATAGCTACGCCCCGTTTTTTCCCCAGGGCGGGTGCGCCATACACCGTGCCTATCCGCCCTTTACACAGTTTCGCGTGTTCCACTGCCGATTGATGGGTCTCCTGAAGCATCGCAATATCAATCCTTTGGCGGCGCAATTGTTGCAACACTTTACATCTTTTCATAGGGGAGCCCAGCCCACAAACATTCCAGGAAGCCATCCTCATACAATTAGCCATTCCTCAATCTCCCCAACATACTCCCACGAAAGTTCCAGTCATACATTTGAAGCAGGAGCCCCCCCAGCCCAGGACCCCCCCTCATTACCACTCCCTTTCCAGACTCAAACGCACCACCCAACCAATGGACTCGAATCCCAGTCATCCCTCCAAAGGTACTTGTACAGCTATGTGTCGCCCCCCCCTTGCCCCACCACCTCCGCCCCCGGACCCCCCACCCCCTCCCAACCCCTCAATCCCCCCCCCCCACCCTCTACCCCCAAAACGCTCAACCCCTCCAGGCTGCCTATGCCACATCCCCTAGTCCCAGTCTAGAGGTCCCTCCGCACTTCCGGGACATGCAGAGCCCCCCCCCCCCAAACTACCCCTCCCCTTCCCATCACCAACACAGCAACCCAGAACCTCGCGTTGTGTGGTGCTCACACGCACAACGAACCTCACAGGCATCCAACATGAAACTCAGACTCGCATCCAAAGTTCCCTCTAATATTCTGTAGGCTGTGCACGTACTAAACATCAGTTGTGTGTAGCCATTTGACAGGAGGCCAAATTCCCGGAGGAAAGGTCCATAAACCATTGTTAAGAAGGGACCCAGGACATCCATGCCTGAACCAAGACAAGCATTGTGGAACCTGTGTCCCCCGGGGAAACTACGAAGTCCACACGATCCAGATTTGTCACTGCTGAAAACAGAAGACTGAGCTAGAGGGACCCCGGTCCAACCCAGTATGGCATATCCTACATTCCCATGTTCTGATGTTCCTGTGCGCCCCACCACGACACTCGGAATTAGATACTTCAAAACCTAATCACACACCAGAATACAACCTGCACAACCCATGAATGCTACTCAAATAAAACGAAAATAAATGATTACTAAACAAAGCAAGAAGTTGCTAGTAATTACAATCATAACTATTAAATTTGAAGGCGTCTGTGTTTCCTTTTCTCAGAATCAAAGCCGTAAGCCCTGGGCCACTGTTGTAGAGTAGGGGCTCCCAGCCTATCTCCAACCCCGCATCTCCGGGTCCCATAGGCTCTCAACTAGTCCAAGTCAGAGACCTATCCCATAGTACAAATATGAAGTTAGGTAAGTGAAACCCATGAGAAAACTTGGGCGTCCCAGGCACATGGCGTCGGGATTGATAATGCAGCTGGCAATGTGTTCATCCCTTATGTCTATAGCAAAAGAATAGCACACAGCATATGAGGCTAAGTACGCTGTCCTCCAGGAGCATAAACATATGAACAATGTAATTTATGTAAAAGCATATTGAGAATTGGGCAAAGTGAGGAGGCCCCCTCGCTAAAATGCCATCCCCACGTGCTCAGACACATAGGGAATGTATTTATGAACACTTGGACAAAGTTGGTAGATACAAAAAACACAGACCAATAAAGAGACCATTAAAGAAAAGGACAAAAAAGAAAAGGACAAAAAAAAGGGGGGAGTAATATAGACTAACATAGAAAATATAAACAAAATAGCCATAGAAAGGAAGGCAGCAAAGAAAAAGAAATTAGGATTATAAAAGAATGACAAAGGCAAGGGGTACTTGTGCTCAACTGAACAACAGGAAGGGCCTTAAAGTGGGCAACAGCATAAAGAAGGAAAGGAGTGTTGATGAAACCCCCTGTGACATATAAACTGCAAAGATGAGAACGGAGACCTGAAGACACTATAACAGTATATTCTACAAGGTGCATATGGGGAAGGTGAAGATTCAGGCAAAGAACCATTTTTTTTTTCCCTCACCAATAGCTACGTTGTAACACAATCAGTCAGTGATAATGTATGCAATTGTTTAAAGAACAAAATAAATAGTAAAGAAAAACAAAAATAATTACAAAGATGCAAAAACCAAGAGACCCAAGCCAAAGATTTGAGGCCCACACAAAGCAAAAAATTTGAGGCCCACACAAACCCACATAAAACAGCAGCCAACCGGCCTTAACAAGTGGGCACCCCTTAGCCATCCCTTATGCCCCACCACCTGTACACCATAGGCAATCCTAAGCACCCCGGACAAAAAGCAGAACAGCATGTAGCAATAAAACATTCCCAAGTGGCAGCAAAAAACAATAATCCTCAAGGATCAACAGAACTAGCACAACCATGCGCCAGGGCACAGGGTCTCCAGACAGTCTATGACATAGGTGAGGCAGCCACTACTGTCCACCCCAGCCCCGAGTCCAATCTTGCCCACTGGGCAAATAACGCCCCGATCCAACTTGTGACCAGTCCGGGCTAGAGTCTCACCGAAATCAGTAGGGATGAACAAGTTCATCTGCGCTGTCGGCAGTATTCCAAGGCTTCCTCTGGAGTCGAAAACAGACGCTGTGTGCCATCACAATCCACTCTCAGTCGTGCGGGGTAAGCCAGCGTGAAGCGGAGGCCCTTCTCCACGAGCAGGCCACATACTTCCTTGTAGGCCTTTCTACGGAGCGAGACCCCGCGGAATAGTCCTGGAAAATTAAAACACCAGTGCCACCATTCCGACGCTGCTGTCGGGCCGCCCGCAAAACTCCCTCCTTCTGAGCAGCGTTGAGGAACCTGGCAATTACTGCCCGCGGCCTATTATCCCCGGCCCGGTAGGATCCCAAACGGTGAGCCCTTTCCAGGACAATCACCCCCAGCTCCGCATCTACCGGCAAGTTCTCAGGGATCCATTTTTCCAGGTATTTCCTTAAATCCAGCTCTTTCACGGATTCGGCGATGCCGATGAACCTAAGATTATTTCTCCGGCTCCGATTTTCCAGGTCCTCGATCTTATCCGCCTGCTTGGCCAACAAGTCTTCCAACTTCTGGATCCGAGCAGAGGTCTGAGTATGGCCGTCCTCCAGCGTGCTGATGCGCTGCTCGGCCTGCTCCACGCGCCCATTGAAATCAGTGACGGCTTGAGCCACGGCACTGATTTGAGCTGCCAGGCCCCCAAAACGATCTTCCAGCGCTGCCACCACCGCCTGGGAAACTTCTGCCACCACCGAGCTGTGGACATTTAAAGCCTGGCCCTCCACTCCGTTCTCCGCCATCTTGGCATCCGTTCCACGAGGCCTCTCCTTCTTGGCAGATTTCGTTGCCATAGCCCGTTTCTGCCGCGATATCCACTCCTCTGCCACCCCGTCATTCACAGTATTTCACGCCCTTCCCCAGAGATGATCGTGCAAGAGAAATTCAGTAAAGTAACGCTGATGGGGAAGGGGTAAGCTCCGGAGCTAAGAAAGACACGTCTTCCTTAGCCCACCATACCACCGGAAGTCCCCTGGGTCCCTTCTTAATAATGGTTTATGGACCTTTCCTCCAGGAACTTGTCCAAACCTTTTTTAAACCCAGCTACACTAAAAGCCTTTACTACATCCTCCGGTAACAAATTCCAGAGTTTGATTACACGTTGAGTGAAAAAATATTTTCTTTTATTAGTCTTAAATAGTTTACCCTGTAGCTTCATTGCATGTCCCCTAGTCTTTCAATATTCTGATAACGTAAACAATCAATCTACATTGACTTAGAAGTAATTCAGCTTGCTTGTGCACGTTTTCAGACTGATAGCCTTCCTTCTTCTCTAACAAACGTTTACTTAGGACTCCCAGCTCAGGGTAATCAGCTATCCTGCCTTTGTCAAAGGAACAATTCTCAGTAAGGGTAAATCCCTTCCCCCACTTATCATTAGCTGAATATGCTGGGTTTGTTCTCAGGAGGTTAACACATGCAGGAGACTTCTTAAACAAGGGGTTATAACAAGAAATGTCAGCTTTACCTTTTCCAAGGTCTTTTAGATAAGCATTGGTACCTTTTCTCCTGTTAATTCTCAGGCTTTGTACTTCAGCTTTCTTATCCTTACTTCCAGTGCCTTGCAGGTAAATGTCAGGCTGAACAGTTTCCTCGTAGCTTTCTCTGAAACTGTCTTGGCTTTTACAGCTGTGAGTCTGACTGCCCTTATTCCAGGTATCTGGCCTGCTGGCTCCCTTAACCAAAGGCTCTACCTTGCAGTGAGACTTCCTCCAGGGTGAATCCTTGCACCACTGTTCAGTGCTCCCAGGTTCTGCTCGGGTCTCAGATTCTAGCTGACTTCTCCAAGCAGTTCTCTCAGCTGTTCCAATGTTTTCCCTTCTGCTGCTCCTGACCTCGTGCTTGCACTCGCTCCTCCTCCTCTCTCTCTCTCTCCTCATCGCTTGAGTATTTAACAAGCCTTCACTTCCTTGCACTCCCTGACTCTCCCTTGGGTGTGCCCAATCAGTGAACAGACCTGTCTCCTCCCCTGAGGTGAGGTGTGGCTTTAGATCATCAACTGGCTGTGGTTTTATTCCTGAGGTGAAAATCCTGTTTGTCAGTGCAGTATTGTTTACCTCCTCAGGATTTTCTCCTATTTCCATCTCTTCTTGAGGGGCTTCCTCATCACAGTACGGGATGCCCTGTTACTGGTGGTCACAAGTTTGGTGGACCACCGAGAATGGAGGCTGGGTCTCCCCAGAGGGGAAGGGGCACCCAGTTCAAAAGAAAATAACAATGATAAAGAAACACAGCATTCAGCAATGTAACCCAGGAAGTTGCAGCCCCATTGTGGTCACCTTCTCTGGAAGGGATGACTTACTGGATGGGACCTATGGACTAGGAACAGACGTTAGTGGGCAAGATACCCTGGGAATATTGATAAAAATACACCTCAAGAATCAGACTCAGGTCTCCACACCATTCCCCAGTGTATCCTTTGAACCTAATAAGGACCCTAAGGCAGTCAAGATAGTGGAGATTAAAGATTTGAGGGACACTCTAGAGGTGGAAGCGGGTTATGGGGATGTGAACGCCTGGGTGGAATGGGTTAAATATAACGTAGGAAGTCTCAACCGTAGCAATTGAACTCTGGAAGATGCGGTATATAAATGTGTATAAATAAAATTGCTACGCATGTGCCTCTGGGAGATCCATTACACAGGTTGTGCCCTTACCGAGGTGGGATACAGATCCCGATGGAGTAAGATGCCTCATATCTCTGTATCAGGAAAAAAATGGATTGGGGAAATTAAAGTTGCAAGTCATTGAATTTTCTCTTTCCCCCTACAGACTTGAAGGAGGTAAAAGTTTCCCCCACATTTGTGATGCAGTGGCAACTTCAGAAGCCATGGAAACTGATACTGACCCTCTGGTTGGTTCAGGTATTGCAAGAAAAGACAGGGTTTTCCATTCTCAGCATAACCTACAGGCAACTAATCTGCTCACCTCAAGGGAGGAGAGAAGCAGAGCTGTGGATTGGGCACGCCCTAGTAGGAGGCGGGCTTCCCAGAGCAGGGGCCCCTTGTTAAGCAGAGAGAGGGAAGACAGTGAGAGTAGGAGAAGGAGAGAGAGAAAGAGAAGGAGTAGGACGGTGATGAGAAGGAATGGAGAAGTGAGCACTACAAATGGAATGAGAAGTGAAGGTGGTTTGAATCCACAAGAGAGAAGGCAAAAGGCATTGGGAAGGCAAGAAGCTCTCTTGAATGCAGAACCCTTTGACCCTGCTACAGAAATACTGCCCAGCTGCAACAGAAGGGAAACTGATTCAGAACCAGGAGTAAAGCCTAGGTTGTTGGGAGACAGCATTTACCCTTGGAGAGAAAGGCACGCTGGCAAGGCATTTTCTGACCAGCCTCATTTTAAGGTACCTGCTGCACTTAATTCCTTTAATAAGTTTTACAAGCCAGAAAGAGGGAATCCTGATTTTAAAGTACAGGATAGTTTCAGGCAATGTGAGAGACGTTGGTTACAGCCTGAAAGCTCTCTAAACCAGCCAAGCTTTTCTCAGCCAGCAGTTCCTGCTTTTAACAAGCAAGCTGACGAGAGGAACTCAGCTAAACTGTTTACAAGAGAATTAGGCTATACTGATACAGAAGGTCCTACCTTTGAAGCTTTCTTTAAGAGCAGAGCTCGTGCAGAGGAACGTGTGATTCCAACACTCACTAACAGAGATAAGTGGGGGAGGGGTAACTCCACCACGGGCACAGAGTGTCTAAACAGGGAGAGCATTGTTTGTTTACCAGAAGCAGATAATTACCTGCCCAAGCAAGGAGAAGGTTCACCCAGTAGTCCTGCTAGAAGACAGGCAGAACTACTCCTGAATGAATTCAAACAATTCCTAAATAGAAGAGCTGTTTCAGAACAGATTTGCATTCAAGCAGGAAGTAATCCTGAAATAGGAATTCCCACACCGGCTCCAGTTCCCATGATTGAAGTTAACCAGCCGATGGACTGCTTGATTGGTCTAATAGATAGAGCTGATAAGAGCCAAGCTTGAATGATTATACCTGATATTTTATTCTGGTTATGTTAACCAAGGATAGGTGAAAAGCTTATGAAATAAACACTGTTTGAGCAACTGAAAGGGAAGCTTATTGAAGCACTGAAATAAGCTGGACTGTAACCTGATTGCAAGAGAAAACAATATTATTTCTTACCGGTGTATTTGTAAATATAGCACAGAG
This sequence comes from Ichthyophis bannanicus, assembly GCA_033557465.1. Lineage (NCBI taxonomy): Eukaryota > Metazoa > Chordata > Amphibia > Gymnophiona > Ichthyophiidae > Ichthyophis > Ichthyophis bannanicus. Next base: position 866,154,683 of record CM066034.1, read on the forward strand.
AAGACACATGGGGTAATGTGCTTCCTCAGTGAAGATTAGGCTGAAGCCCAGTATTGAAAGCCTGTAATTTGCACTGTTCCTGATTTGGTTATTCTTCTCACCTGTTCCTGTCCACCAAGGAGCGGGGAAAATAAAATCCTCGTAAATATAAATGTCTTGTTCCCGACTTTCATTGGCCCCCACAACTACACAAGGCCCATCCCTCCTTAACCCTCAAGGTTAGGGAGTGGGTGCAGGGTGACACATTTTCAGCAGTGTTTGGAAATAACTCCGCCTGTCTCACCAGGCGGGGGAAGAACTACACGAGGGAAGTGGGGGAACTGAACACCTGCGTTCTAAGCTTAAACCTGACAGGGATGGAAGGAGAAGAGAAGAACTACTCCAACCTGGTAATCCCTAAGGCAGACCTGTGGTAGTACTGTGGAGGGCGGACGTTGAGACCAACATTGCCTGTCCTATGGTCGGGAACATGTGCAATAGTTCAATTGGCAGTTCAGGACAAGGGGCAAATACAAAGGGAAAGGAGGAGTACCTTGGGAACCTCATTTGATGACAGGATATATATATAGACGCAATAGGAGTCCCTCGGGGACTTCCGGATGAGTCTAAAGTACGAAACCAGATTGCAGCTGGATTCGAATCCCTGTTATGGGTAATCATAATAAACAAAAATGTAGATTGGATAAATTATATATATTATAACCAACAGTGGTTTATCAAGTATATCCGGGATGCAATAAAGGGGATCGCAGAACAATTGGACGCCACTAGCAGAATGGCCTGGGAGAACCGAATGATGTTAGATATGATGGCGGCTGAAAAAGGGTGTGTGTGTGATGTTGGAGGGGAAATGTTATATGTTCATCCCCAATAGCATGGCCCCTGATGGCACTATCACTAAAGTCCTGCGAGGACTAACTACCTTGGCAGAGGAATTGGCAGAAAATTCAGGTATGGATACCTCTCTCACTGGATGGTTGGAGTCATGGTTTGGGAAGTGGAAAGGTGTGGTAGTATCTATATTTACCTCTGTACTTGTTGTAAATGGAGTATTAATTATGCTGGGGTGTTGCATAATACCGTGTATAGGAGGGCTAACTCAAAGATTGATAGAAACGGCAAGCACTAAGCAAATGATTATATCATCTCCAGTGCACAATGGTGCAATGTTATTAATGGACAATAAAGGGGAAGAGATAGAGTCAGGAAGGATGTTATCTAAATTAGAAGCTTCCTATGGAACTGTAGAGTAAATGTAAAAAGTAACAAGAAAACTCTAAAAAGAAAGAGGGAGGGGTTTGATATCAACAAATGTGATATGTTATTTTACAATGTAATATAATTCTTGTATTCCATTCATTTACCACTCTGTAATATAATTTTGTATGTAATGACTTTCTGACTCCCTTTGTTGTATGCCTGCATCCTAGAAGGAGAGACTACATGGCTAGTAATACGTAGCCTGTCACAGGTGCGGAAGTACAAAGAAGTGGAGTGAGACAGAATTAACCAATGAGTTATAGACATGCTGGAAGAGGGCGAGGACATAGTGTACTATAAAAGAACCGTGAAACAGAGGATGATTGTGAAAGCTTAGTCAAGTATTCCCCTTTTCTTGCAAGAAATGTAATGCAATTAAATTAAATTAACTCTTTGCTTCACTGAGGAGTCTGTTATTGTGTAAAAAGTTATGTTTTATTGCAATGTCACTGTTCATAATATGCAGGCTATGGCAATCTCCGTAGCCAATCTCTATTCAGTATCTATTGACGAGATCTGCTGGGCAGCTACCTGGTCCTCCATTCATAACTTTGCTCCACACTACTGTTTGGACAAAGAGTCCTTTCGGGATGCTGTCTTTGGCCAAGCTGTACTCTAGCATCTTTTTGGGACTTAACTCCTAGCCTCCGTCCCGGACTTCTACAATAGACCAGACTATCTTTGGGGGTAGTATCGCCTACCGGAATAGAGTCCAATAGCTTACAACTCTCCAGACTCTTCAGCTACAACATTTAGCCTCAGGGATCATACTACTTCCCTCATACCAGTTTGGTACCTGGGAGCTAGTGAGTCCCATATGTGAAGACTGCATTCCTGCTTGTTCCTGGAGATAGCTTAGTTACTCACTTGTAACAGGTGATCAGTATTCACAACCCACCCTCCTCCCCTAGGGGTTGTAGGGTTTTTTACTTTTCCTCTCAGCTACATACTCAACTGAGGAGAGGGAAGGTGGGAAGGCAGGCACGCAGGCACAGAGGAGTGCTCCCAAAGGCTTTCCCAGTGGACCCTGGGGCGCGTTCCTATGGGGGCTCCATCGGTGCTGATTTCACCCATATGTGAAGACTGATTCTTGCTGTTCTCGGAGATCACCTGTTATAGGTGAGTAACTATGTTTTCTGAGCTAAGGAACACTCAGTCCTGAAAAGTATAGTGCCTTTCTCCTGCTGTCCTGGGATCTGCTGTCCACATAACAAAGGTATCAATAGTTCCTCTTAATTGTTTCATCTAATCCTGCCATGTTATAATCTTCTATTCCATTTTTAATTCCCCCATACTAATGGGTATTGTATCTCAGTCAGTAGCAGAAAAGCCAACTAAGCATAGAGGCCAGCTCAGTGGTATCCTGCAATGTCCACCATCTAGCCCTTATTCTCTATGTATTTTGATAGGAACGTATCAAAATTCTTCAGTGATTGAAAGCATTCCTATCATCATAATATTGTAAAATATGCATGGTGAAAAGACATGAGAGAAAGGTGTTGGATTGCATAGTCAAACTTTATCCAAAACAGTAATTGCTGCCCTCCCTTTTTAGATAGATAAGCATAAAGAACAATATCCAACAAATGTCTCAGCTTCCTTTGGTGGCCACGTGGATCTATCCTTACCCATATGAACTAGAATAACTAGGTAGATTGGATGAGCCAATGAGTTGAGTCTTTATCTGCCATCATTGTCTGCTTCCTTTGGCTGTGGTGATTATACACCTCTGAGTCTGGTTCATCATTTCACCATTGCTGTGCGATGTGTTCTGAGGCAGCCGTTTACTCAAAATTTACGGCAAAATTCTAGTCGACTTGTTGTTTCAGCTGGCAGCTCTGCTGCGTTCATCTGATAATTCATTACACAGGTACACTAAAAAAATTTTTTTTTTAAACTGCCTCTAATGTTTCGATTGATTTTTACTTTTTTTGGTGTGCTGAATCCAAATCTGGTAACCAATTTGCTCCATCACGTACAGATTTTTTGCTACATTGGGTTAGCAGTTTGAGGTGAACGTTTCAGATTGAGTGCGATCGAGATAAAAGTTTCTTGGATGAATTCTTTATACTAATTGTTTAGTAGTTATTCAAATAAGAATAAAGAAAATTGTAACAAGGCAGCACATAAGAATAGAGTAATGTCAACAAAACACACTGTGATGGTAGCAAAATTGTCTGCACTTAAAACAGCCACATACATGTGCACAAACATTGAGCATATAAGAGCGAGGTTAGACACAAAGCAAAGCAAAGAAATGTGCAAAAAATGTTGTACAGGTATGTATGTAAGAATAGAAAACGCAAACCGCACCATTGCAATACATGAAGACAAACACCCGATGGTGTGAAAATAAAATTCTAATAAATGAGATCCGACACTGTGGTAATAACTAGCAAATTTTTATTTCAAAGTTTAGTAAAAACACGATATTTGTCAACACAGTTTAGATTTTAAAGTCATTCGTGGGTCAATCAATCTCCTGGTGGGCCCGTTTCTTCTTCCCCCGAATGCTTCTCTTGGTGCGCTGCTTGGCGTATTTTTCATCTGGGGTTTCCCGCAGCAGCAACCAGCAGAAATCAGCCATCATAGTGGTGTTCCATCTTCCTTGGTACCTTCTCTCTGCGTCCTTGATGTCCTGGTGAAACCTTTCACCTTGTTCTTCACTGTACGCCCCCAGGTTTTCGGGAAAGTAGTTCACATGGGAGTGCAAGAAATGGACTTTCAGGCTCATGTTACAGCCTTGTTCTTTGAAGGCATTGAGCATCCTGGCAACAATATCCTTATAGTTCTCATCCCGCCTGTTCCCCAAGAATTTGAGAACAACATCCTTGAAGGAATCCCAGGCTTCTTTTTCCTTCTCAAACATCGTTTCAGCGAATGCTCCATCTGAAATGAGTTTCCTTATATCAGGGCCAACAAACACTCCTTCCTTTAGCTTTGCTTCAGAAAGTCGGGGGAACTTTGAGCAAAGGTACCGAAAGCACTCACCATCTTTTGGAAGGGACTTGATGAATTGCTTAATGAGACCCAACTTAATGTGGAGAGGTGGTAATAGAATTTTATCACGAGGTACCAAGCTCTCATGAAGAACATTTTTCTCACCGGGTCTCAAATACTCCCGAATTGGCCAGTCTTTTTTCCCCCAGTGTAGGTCGCAGGCCCGGCTATCCCACAAGCAAAGGAAGCAGGGATATTTGGTGAAACCGGATTGCTGCCCTAATAGCATGGATAGAATTTTAAAGTCTCCACAAATCATCCACTTATGCTCATCATAACGAATCTTCTGAAGAATCAGGGCCAAATTCTCGTATTTTTCTTGGAGAATAACAGAGTGAGCAATAGGAACTGAAGCGAATGTGTTGCCATTATGAAGAAGAACACCTTTTATGCTGTCTTTTGACGAATCAATGAACAGCCGCCATTCAGCAGGATCATACTTGAGTTTAAACTTTCCATCACTCCGTATATATCGTTGCAAAATACCAAATCTTCCTCTTTGCTGAAATACTTCAAAAATTGTGTCTCGCAGTTGCGGTACCAATAAAAAGTTGTTCCTGGTGACAATAGATTTTTCTGTTTAAGCCGGGAACCTAGCAGTTGGGCAGCATCTTTTGGGAGTCCTAAATCCCGGACTAAATCATTCAATTCAGCTTGAGAGAAAAGTTCAGGTTTCGGATCTGGTTCAGTTTCAAACTCGGAAGTACTGGACTCATCGGGAAAAGCCATCTGATGAGTCTCATCATGATCAGAACCGTCCACACAAATATGATCCAAAGATTTTGGTGGTTCAGGCACAGGAACTTCGTTGCTATGAGGCATAGGCCTAATTGCTGAGGGAAGGTTGGGGTAACTTATTACGTTCTTATTTTTTAAGTTGTATCCCTTCACAATGCAAGAGCAAAAATAGCAGTCACTGCTGTGGTCTCTTTGTTCACGCCACATCATAGGTATTCCGAAACGAAATGCTTGTTTTTTACCTTTCATCCATAAGCGTAGATCTTCCTCACATGTCTTGCACACTTTGTGAGGAGCCCACGGTTTGTCTTGATCGCCTAACTTCAAACCGAAATAGGCGAAATATACTTTTTTAATAAATGCAGAAATATTCCTCTGCCGCTTTTTCACGGTATATGCCCCACAAATAAAACAAAAACTGTCCGGAGAGTTGACGCAACCTCTGGCTCTGTGAGCCATCACAAATACACAGCACTGCAAACTACAACTGTAGTGAACCACTTCGGAATAAAGCTGGATTACGACTGAGCAAACAAAAGGTAATAATGAACTTGCAAGAAACTGAAATTTGACAGGAACGTTCATGTCGCAACCACCGTGTTTGAGCGAGCGAGCGAACGAGGCGAGGCGAACAGGAAAGAACATGCGCCAGCGCGAGACTGGATTTAGCCCCCCGCCTCCCAATTGTCCTGTTAATGTATAAAATGAATACAAAACACTCTAAAATATCATGAGGGAGTGTTTCTAGTTAGTTAACCATTACAACCTCTATTTTGGGCCAAGAAAATAAACTGCAGTCGGCTAAAAATATATTTTATATAGTAAAAGCATATATATAGTATAATGTTGACTGTACATAGTTACCCCTGTTATTCCATGTTATATATTCCCCTGTTCTCTGTAAACTCAATGTTACCTGTATGCATTGCAGTATATTTTGTTCGATGTACACCGCGCTGATTTTAATAGCGCGGTATAGAAGAAATGTTAAATAAATAAAATAAATAAATAAATAAAAAGAAACTATGTGAACATTCCTTATATGGGTAAGAAATCTAATTTTGCAAGAAAACGTGACGTGATGGAACATTTTGGCTATTTTTCCTGGATTCAGCACCCCAAAATCTATAGGAATCAGTTGCAAAACTGGAGGCAGTTTTTTGGTAGTGTACCTGTGTTATTATTGAAACTGTGCTTTTGAAATTTTTATGAAAGACAATGGAGAAGTAATATGCCCTAGCCCAAAGTCAATGCTATTTGGTGGGTTGTCTCCCATCTGAGGTCCCTTCTATTTCATTTTTATGAATTTTCTAGTGGTTGTTAATTGCAACAGGTGGCTTTTTGCTGATGCTGTTTTCAATTTTGGGACTATATATTTGGTTTTTGGGCCCATTTTTGTATGCTTATCATTGTCTATGGCAAATGTAAAATGGGACATTGGGCCTTATTTTAAAAGCCTTAAATTTCACATGGAAAATTTGGCATTTACACATGGAAATGGCATCCATGTGTAAATGGTGATTTTCAGAAAGGATGTCCATAATACATAGAAATTGCAAGGGGACACCTCTGGGGTGTGGTTAGGGCATGATCTGGGTGGGTCATGAATCTACATACAGAATATAAAGGCACATTTTAGAAAGGACGCCTAAGTGCAATCTGGGACGTCAAAGTCAAAATGTTTTAAAAAAGGCCAGTCACGTGCAAGTTTTGGCCTGATAAATAAATTTGCATGTGCTCAAAATGGACGGCAACGGCCACGGCCACATAAACATTCCCGCAACCAACTTTTAGGATGGGGATGTATATCCCATGCTGCATACACATCCCTGCTTGCTATTTTGCAAGTGGAGATGTGCATCGGTGTGCCAACTAGAAAACAAGAGTCTTCATTTCCTTTCAGTTTTCTTTATGGTTGTGAAAAGTATTGGGGATATCAGAATAGCTTTTTCTGTCCTCTCTCCAAATGTTTTGGTAACAGAACAAGAGCTTTTCTGGTGCCTATTCATGCCATGGTTACTATAAATCACAGAAAAGATTTCCAAATACTCAAGATCATTAAGGGGTATATTTGCTAAAGATTGGTAAGGGAGCAAGTGTGCTGTTAACTCCTGTTGTCAGTACTCTTGTGCCCTTAACGTTGTGATACCACTGCATTAATGAGCATGAAAGGCTCTAGCAGCGTTAAGGGAACAGGATGCAGAGAGTGGGTGTTAACAGGGCAGAGAGTGGGCGGTGACGGTGTGTGCTCCCTTAATGCCTTTTGCGCAACAAGTGTTAAATCCCTTTAACTCTGGGAACCCTAACGCCAAGTAAAAGCTTGTGAAAAGGGTGTATTTCAGTGGGAGAGAGATTATTCAAACGTCTGCAATGTGATCTACACACAGGGAAACCCAAGACAGTGGTAATAGTGCTCCATTATCAGCAACAGCATAGTAACACAGTGACATAATATATTACAGTGACCAACTATGAAAGGCCATTATGTTGATGCTGCAAATGGTGCAAAGGAGGTACCATGTGGGTGATGCAGTGGGGGCTGCTGGTGCACAAGGATGACCAAGCAGCTGCCCAGGGAGCACAGCTGTGATGGTCAGCATGACCCCACAGTGGCAGTGGTAGCACACAGACATGCTGCTGCTGTTGAAAAGGTCACATGCAACTGTGAGGTGGGCCAAGGGGCCCTGGCATCATAGGGAGATAGTCTGGCTGAGTCCCAGCCATGCTGCTGCCAAAGCCATCTCAGGAGGGACATGCTGACAGTGGCGGTGGCAGTATCCCTAAAGGGGGCTGCTGAAAGCTGCTGCCCACAAAGGTACTGGGGTGTATGTCTTTGCATCCCCCACAGAGATGGAATTGGCGGTAGTCAGGGATGGGGGGGGGGGGGACAGCAGTGTCATATGAGTGGGGGGGGGGCAGCGTAACAAGCCATGTGTGTTGCTGCTGCCCCAACTGGCCGTGCTTTCCCAGAAGCCTGCCTAACCTGCCCAGTAAACAGGCTGGCAATGCACCCCACTTCCATTGACAACATGGTGTTATGTGAGTATGCTGTATGTGTGTTGGCAGCAGCTGCTGCCCCCCCCCCCCAGTAGCATATGGAAGCTCCGACGTGGCCCTGTGTGTCATGTGTGATGCCACACTTGCCTATGTCACCCTGAGGACAAACAGTCCAGCCGCAGGAACAGAGGCGCATGTGATGATCTCACAACACCGAGGCTGAACCTAGCAGGATGCATGCCCACACTCTAGTAGAGGGGGTCTGGAGTGGCAGGATGGGCACAGCTGCACAGATGCAACAGCAGGGATGATATTAGCTGTCACCCAGAGAGATTAAACCTCTGTTTACACCCAACAACTCACTCACCCCAGTTGCCGAACCTAAGGTGGCCAGTAAAGCGCCTTAGCTGTGGCCGTACACTATCCCGGTAAGCACAGCTGAAAGTGTGTGCAGATGACCTGGTGTTGCTGTGTAGCCAGCCATTGCTATGTTAAAAGGCATAGCACACTGGTTAATACAATGCCTTCCCAGACAGGGGTAATGGGTTCGATACCCCAGTGATCTATAATCAAAATAAGTGCCTAAGACAGCTGCATGTCGTGGCAACAATAGTCTGACACATCTCTGCAATGTGTGGCTGCAGCATAGGGTTTTTTAAAATGTAGACGTGTACTCCAAGGTACTGAAGAGCATGGCGTGGCAGAATGTCCGGCATAAGGAGCCCCACAAAGCGGCATGGCTAAACGTCAAACAGCCTGCTATGCTACATATGTTAGCGCTGCCACTGTTGGTCGCCGTGTACTGGGAGTGGTAGCACCGTGAGCACCGTGCGTGGCAATGCGCGTGTGTGCCGTGCGCAGTGTGAGTGGCATTGCGCATGCGCGGTGTGCGTGCATGCGTCAGCAACCCAGTCACTCCCATGAATATGGAGAGGCACTCACGTCAGCCAGCCTTCACCAGGCGTGGCTTAAAACAGCTAGCAAACCTGATCTGCACCAAGCAGACCAAGTTATTTCCCAGATCATCTAGAAGGCAAGACCTCCACCGCGTCAGGAGGGCATGGGGGTGCCTCACTAGGCGCTTTAATCAGACTGCTGACCAACCACGTGAGGTAAGTGAATGGGGTCAGGTCACACGATGCAAGGTGTGCAACACAATATCCAGCAATCAATGCACATCTTACATGTACAATATGGGAGAGGCAACATTCTGTGGTGTAAGCAGTGCTGAAAGTAGGTGTGTATGCTGCTGTGTGCAAGTATGCCGTATCCCCAGGAGGCCATGACCTGCTCACAGAGGTCTGCCATAAATCCTGTTGGTATGGTAGTTGGTGCTGTACATGTGTTTACATCAACCCTACCTCCAGGAGGCCCTGAACTGATCACACAGGTGAGGCATAATTCCTGTAGGTACGATAGTTGCTGCTGTACATGTGTTTAAATACACCCTAACCCTAGGAGGCTTTGGCCTGCATATTGTGGTGGCGAAGCAGGTTTAGAGTGGAAGGAAAAGGGGGAAAAACAGTCTTTTTTCCCTGAGCCCAACAGAACTGCAGGCACAGCAAGGGTTAAAACTCGAAACAAAGCTAAAATCTCCCTGCACAGAAGAGTAGAACCAGATATGGAAATAGAATGTTCTTTCTGTGCCAGTCAGAAGTAAGAAACTGAAGGGTTTTAAAGTAATTGGGAAAACCCAGAAGTTTTAAATGGAGAACATTCTCTGCTGAAGCTCATGACTTTAATTAGGCAATTAATGAGAGCTGGTTGAATAAGCTTCAAGAGTTAATGGATGCTGTCAGACGGCTGCCTGGGTGAGAATCTTCACAGTCTTGGCAATGCATATATCTATATGATTTGCAAGGTATTGTGGACAATGTAGTTCATTCACACCAGACACAGCTGCTGACAATAATTTAGTTGTGCTCTTGGGTAAAGCCAATAAGATATTTATTTATGGGGTTATTTCTCCCAACACAGATATGCTTGGTAGCACATAAATTAGGTTACTTGCTTTCAGTGTTAACTTGGAAAAACAAAGTCAAAATCAGGAAAACAACAAATGAAAAGCCACAAAGCAAGAAACAAACTGTTCTTTTCAGGTTAACTTCTGAATACTTCCCACATAGATACAGAAGTGATTCTCTCCTAGCTCACAAGCAATTAGGTAAGGCTTAATTGCTAGCAGTCACCAGCTGAAACCCCTTAGCTGGCTTGCCTTCCACTGTGTGGGTCAAATCCTGCTTCAGGAGCTTTTCTGAGTAGATTAAAGAACAAATTTGTATTTCTTTGTGATGGATGCTGTACTTTATAACAGAAAGTTACCAACGGAGTTTAGATAGAGAGCAGTCCATATAAACAGGATCCTCATCTGCTATTATTCCCCCTTGTTCAACAAGCATGGGTTCAATATCATGGATTGACACAGATGAATCTCTCAATGGAGCATTTTCAGGAGAATACTTGTTTCCCTGCTGTCTTTCAAGGTTATAGCTAGGGCATAGATCAGTGTTCATACCTGAGCTTCCATTGCTGCTAGAGTTCCTCTCTATATAGCCTGGCCAGTATGTAGTCCAGTTCTTATGTCCAGCCTTCCAATCCAGATCCCTGGACACTGGATCTCTCTTCACATACCTTCTGGCACAGGTCTTAGGGTCCCTTCCACGTGCAGCCGTCTCCCTCACAGCGTCTGGAGATTCCTAGCTCTGCAGCACCATTCCTCTGGCTTTCCCCAGTCCAATGGTGTATGCTGGCCCTTGGAATACCTCCCAGTATACGTACTGCTTTGGACTCTTCTAGACCTCTCAAAGGCTTTTCTCTTCCTTCTTCCAAAGGGTCTCTTTCCCTCTCTGTCCGTCCGGTTTGGCTTCTGCTTCTGATGATCCTTCAGATGAAACTGATGATCAAACTCAAGCTGATTCTCAGGATACTGAGGACAATTCTCTGGATATCCAAGGTGATCATGAAGATGGTCATCTGTAGAATAAACTCTACTCTTATTCTGCTTAGATGAGTGCTCCTCCCTAACACAGCGCAGCTGTGCTGAATCAGGCCCTGCCCTTTGAGATGAGTGCTTAGGGATTACCTCATAGCCCTCCTGATTGAACACACGTTTCCCCACTTCAGCTCCTCTAATGGCTGTTGGAAACCTGGTGCATTCTGGGACTGGTAGTCTTTTATGGCAAAATTCTGTTTTCTTATTTCTACCAGAACTGACAGGTTGCTTGTTCAGAGTCACTTCACCTTTTCTATAGCTCCTTCCTGAGCTATGATAAGCTTCCTTATCACAATGCCTGTGAAAACTAAAGTCTGAAAGCATCTTTGGAAAAAGAAAATGTCATAAGTTTTAAACTGTTGGTGGACCAGGAAGTTAAAGTGCTGCTAAAACCTGTGAAAGAAACAGTTAGGTGCTGTGCTGCATCCTGGAGACCTGAGAACAGATTTCTGCTTGTAAAGGAATGATTTTGGAGACGTGTTTAAACTAAGCCGCAGAAACAAAGCCAAGGCTCAGACTGTGTATTAAGGCTTATGTTTTTGTGAATGGAGAAGCATCCTGAGTTTTGTTTGTAGTAGCTGAATTCCTAACCAAAGAATTCAATTTGGTTATGTAGAACTTTATTTTCCAAATAAAAGAAATTTTCCTGTGACCTTCAATCTCGGCTATAATCTGTAAGACACAACTACATGCGAAGAGGCCAGTTTCATTAAGAAGGACGATCGGGGCACCCCCTTACACCTAGGCAACTGCCTGGCCTCAAGGGGGAGCGCCGACAGGTGGCGTAGTTGGCAGGATGGAAATAAATCTACTAACCTAAGCTACAAGGACATATCAGGATATACAAGTGGGCAGAGAAGACATCCTGAAGTTATCCTCAAGAAAGTTTCCTGCAGAAAAACCTGAACCAGAGGGTCAGCGGAGCAGCGGAACGGAGTGGGAGAGTCCAGCTGGTACCGACTGTGCTGAGAGGCCTGATTCACCACTTGCAGCAGGTAACCCGTATTTAGAGGGGTTAATCCAGGATATTGCTGCAAGGGGGAGGTTCTGCAGTTGGAGGAGAGGGGGTGCTGCTTCTATAAGGGCCGCACTTGGTGTGTTTTTGTCTTTTTGTCTCTTTACAGCATCTGGGGATGGAGCGAGCGGAACTGGATGGCAGACAGCTTCCGGCAACAGCAGGAAATCACTGTGAAGACACAGGAACGGATGGCTGCCATATTGAGAGAACAACAGCAACCGCTCCTGGACATGATGGCTACATGGATGGGGGAACAAAAGAAGACATCAGAGGCGATAAGGACAGTATCTGGTTCCTTAGGAACATTGCCAGGACTGGGACATGGGGGTAAAGGGATCTTTTCCTTTGGACCTTTGACCCAGGACGATGACATTGATGACTATTTTGATGTATTTGAATGTGTGGCAGTCCTAAGTGGATGGCTAGAAGATCAGTGGGCCATCCGCATAGCGGCCTCCCTTACAGGGGAAGCTCTTGCAGCTTATAGGGCCATGCCTGCTGATCTCGCCTCCACTTACGACGAAGTAAAAAAGGCCGTGAGAGATCGACTGGGATTGACCCCAATAGTCTACCGCCGTTTTTTACGTGCATGTAAACTAAGGCAGGGTGAGACACCACGCACTTTGTGTCAACGTATCAAAGCGCTGATGTGTAAATGGTTAATGCCGGAAGGGAAAACGGTTGACTCCATTTTAGACAGTATTGCCCTTGAACAGTTTATAGAGGCTGTGCCACCGGAAATGCAATCTTTCCTGATTTTACAGGATTGCAAAAGCACAAAAGACGCAACTTCTTTGGCAGAGCGCTTCTTAGAAGCCCGTGTTGTTGGCCAAATGAAGGTGGGGGATTTGAGCCAAGCAGTTGTAAGGGGATCAGAAAAGATGAGCAAGACAATGCTAGGGGAAATTACTTGAGGTAAATCCCTAGGAAGGACAGGATATGAGCAAAGAAAGTGCTTTAGTTGCGGAGCTAAGGGACATCTAAAGAAGGATTGTCAAGCCAAGACAGTATTAATGACCACCCAATCCAAAGAGAGTGGGGAGGGGTTCTTATTGTCAGTAGAGGTGGAGGACATCCCAGTAGAAGCCCTATTAGACTCCGGCACTGACCAATCTATGGTTTCCCAGCAGCTTTGGGCAGATATACAAGCCAGGGGAGGTCACATGGAAAAACACTCCGAGGGGAATATAAAAATTAGATGCGTGCATGGCGCAGTGTCATCTTACCCCTTATATACAGTGAAGGTGATAGGCCTAGGCTTGAAGAGGAACATTACTGTAGCCATAGTCACAAAACTCCCCCATTCACTAGTTTTAGGGAGAGACTGGCCGCAGTTTAAACGAGGTCTGGCTAAGGGTTTGGGGTCCAAGACAGGTTTAGTGTCTACTAGGGCCCATAACAAGGCTAGGGATGAAGAACAGGATCCACTGGGTGATCCTATGTGTAGTTTGCCCACACATGAAGAGCTGATAACATCTCCTAAGAATAAGACTGGACAGGAGAGACGGTTCACATCCTCCCGAGAGCCAAAGGCAAGGTCCAAGGTAATGCCTGCTCCATTGTTTGAGAATTCTCATAAGAAGCAGAATAAGAGGGTAGCCCAAAAACAAGACCATGATAGTAAGCCCAAGTTTGTATTAAAATGTTGTTGCACCACTCCAAATGCGAGAATACCCAAACGCGCATCAGAACAAGCGGCAGGGTTCGATATCCATAGTGCAGAGGATATCAGTATTCCCAGGCAAGGGAGAGCATTGGTGGAGACAGGGCTACAGATAGAGATACCTCCCGGATGCTATGGCCGGATTGCTCCACGCTCCGGCCTAGCTGTAAAGAACTCTATCGATGTAGGGGCAGGGGTCGTGGACCCTGACTTCCGGGGACCCATCAAAGTCTTGTTGCTTAACTTTGCGAAAACAGACTTTAAGGTAAACACCGGGGACAGAATAGCTCAGCTAATTTTTGAGAGGGTTGGGTTTCCTCCCGTTGAAGAAGTGATGGAGCTAAACGCTATGGTAAGGGGGTCAGCGGGATTTGGTTCTACGGGACGGGCAGAAATAAAAGGTTTAGCAGCAACTAGTGAGGAGGAAAAAGCCGATGTGGACGTTGGTCCTCAGTTAGCCGATTGTAAAGCTAAGCCCATTCCGAGGGTAGGGGACGAACTTTGGTGGCACCAGCAGCAGGCCCTGTTAAGGTTGCTGCGAAGGTTTCCAGATGTCTTAACCCCTGTACCCGGGGAGACAAGACTGGTGGCTCACGAAGTGATAACCCCTCAGGGTGAGGTAATACGGCAAAGGCCGTACAGGCTTCCAGAAGCAAAACAGCGAGAGGTCATTAGACAGGTACGGGAAATGTTAGACATGGGCATCATAGAAGAGTCAGTTAGTCCATGGAATAGCCCAATAGTGATGTCCCAAAGCCTGACGGAACGATATGATTTTGTATCGACTTCCGAAAGGTTAACGCCATTTCTAGGTTCGACACTTATCCTATGCATAGGATTGAAGAATTACTAGACCAGCTGGGGCAAGCCGCTTACCTCACCACACTAGACATGTCTAAGGGGTACTGGCAGATTCCCCTTACATGGGAATCTCGCCAAAAAACTGCCTTCAGTACCCCTATAGGCCTGTATCAATTCCGCCGCATGCCCTTTGGGCTACACGGGGCGGCGGCCACGTGTAGCCCTTTGGGCTACACGGGGCGGCGGCCACGTGTCAAAGGCTAACAGACATTGTCCTATGCCCACATCGCCAGTATGCCATAGCCTACATGGACGATGTGGTCATTCACAGTAATAGTTGGGACCAACATTTGACTCATATTGCTGCTGTATTAGAGGCAATGAAGAAGGCAGGTATCACCTTAAACCCTACCAAATGCATGTTCGGAGGGAGGGAGGTGAAATATCTCGGTCACATAGTGGGACGGGGGGTAGTGAAGCCCCTAATTGATAAAGTGAAGAGTGTGAGGGACTTTCCGAAGCCGGTAAACAAAAAGCAGGTACGCAGCTTTTTAGGCTTGATAGGGTACTATCGAAGATTCATACCCCATTTCGCGATGGAAAGTGCGCCCCTCACTGACATGCTTAAAAAGAATGCGCCTACTCAAATAAGATGGTCAGCGATGGCAGAGCAGGCCTTTGTACAACTAAAGGAATGGCTATATTCGGCGCCAGTTTTAAGAGGGGTAGACTTTAATAAGTCCTTCATACTACAGACTGATGCGTCAGAGACAGGGTTGGGCGCTGTCCTAACACAAAAACAGGAAGGGGTAGAACACCCGGTAATGTTTTTAAGTAGGAAACTGGCACCCGCAGAACAAAAGTATTCCACGGTCGAGAGGGAATGCCTCACCATCCGTTGGGCCATAGAGGCACTCCGGTTTTATCTAACTGGCCGTAGGTTCCTTTTAGTTACAGACCATGCGCCATTAAAATGGTTGACCAGCATGAAAGATCATAACCCTTGCCTCACAAGATGGTACATGGCCCTACAGGCATACGATTTCCATATTAAGCACAGGGCGGGAAGGTTACACACTAACGCTGATGCCCTTTCAAGGATTCCGTGCTGGGCAGAGGAAAAAACGCCAGCCCGGAATATCTTAAGGGGGGGAGGGGGTTATGTGGTGGCAAAGCAGGTTTAGAGTGGAAGGAAAAGGGGGAAAACCAGTCTTTTTTCCCTGAGCCCAACAGAACTGCAGGCACAGCAAGGGTTAAAACTCGAAACAAAGCTAAAAACTCCCTGCACAGAAGTGTAGAACCAGAGACACACCCAGTCCCCATGGAAACCGAGGGAGGTAATGGGAGTGGTTTGGAGGCAGAGTCTAGAGCTATAGGACAGCCCCAAACATTTAAGCAGGGAAGTTTCAGTCACAAGAATCATCAGCGTGGCAGAGAGGAGAATCAGCGTGGCAGAAAGCAGCGTGAAAAAGAGGAGAGATCCAGGAGGAGCTCTGAGAGAAAGCTGGAGAAAAGGGCAGAGGCAAGCTCTGTGGAGGAATCTTCTGAGGAAGAGATATTCTCCAGAAGCTGGTGGACTGGCCATACAAAAAGGGATTCCTCTTGCAAACAGTACAGAGACAGCTCAAGCCTAGAACGCAGTTCAGCTGACAGGAAGTCTGCAGCTAATGTGGAGCCTTGGAGAGCCTGTTTTAAACAAGGTACTGTTGGGGAGCAGGAGAAAGGAATATTCCTGGGAGGACCAGAAAGCAAGTGTACATCTGTGGCAGGGTCTGAAAGGAGACACACTACTGCTAGCAAGGTGAGCCCATTACAAACTCTTAAAAAGCTTCTGAATAAGAAAGCTCTTTCATGCCCTTCCCCCACAAACTCATGTAGCGAGGGATCTCAATGGGAACAGCTGAAAACAGTGTTGCAGCAGTTGAAGCCTTCCCATGCAGACGCTGTGGATAGCAAGTCACTGAGGGAAACCAGTGAAGAGGAAATGGAAATAGGAGACAGTTATATAGAGGAAGATTATTCTGATATGAAAATAGAATGTTCTTTCTGTGCCAGTCAGAAGTAAGAAACTAAAGGGTTTTAAAGTAATTGGGAAAACCCAGAAGTTTTAAATGGAGAACATTCTCTGCTGAAGCTCATGACTTTAATTAGGCAATTAATGAGAGCTGGTTGAATAAGCTTCAAGAGTTAATGGATGCCTGTGAAAACTAAAGTCTGAAAGCATCTTTGGAAAAAGAAAATGTCATAAGTTTTAAACTGCTGGTGAACCAGGAAGTTAAAGTGCTGCTAAAACCTGTGAAAGAAACAGTTAGGTGCTGTGCTGCATCCTGGAGACCTGAGAACAGATTTCTGCTTGTAAAAGAATGATTTTGGAGACGTGTTTAAACTAAGCCGCAGAAACAAAGCCAAGGCTCAGACTGTGTATTAAGGCTTATGTTTTTGTGAATGGAGAAGCATCCTGAGTTTTGTTTGTAGTAGCTGAATTCCTAACCAAAGAATTCAATTTGGTTATGTAGAACTTTATTTTCCAAATAAAAGAAATTTTCCTGTGACCTTCAATCTCGGCTATAATCTGTAAGACACAACTACATGCGAAGAGGCCAGTTTCATTAAGAAGGACGATTGGGACACCCCCTTACACCTAGGCAACTGCCTGGCCTCAAGGGGGAGCGCCGACAATATATAGGTCAGTGAGATATCCTATTGGTACGGAAGTTGCTGCTGCACATGTGTTTAAATCCACACAACCCCCAAGAGGGCCAGAACTGATCACAGAGGTCTGTTATTAATCCTGTTGGTATGGTAGTTGTTACAGTTCATGTGTTTACATCCACCCTACCCCTAAGAGGCCATGACCTGATTACACAGGTCATATTTAACTCCTGTTGGTGCGGTAGTTGCTGCTGTGAATGTGTTTTAAAGACACCCGAACCCCAGGAGCCCTTTGCCTGCATACAGAGGACAGTTAGAAATCCTGTTGATAGGGAGGTTGCTGCTGCACATTTGTTAAAATCCACCCAACCCCCAAGAGGGCCAGACCTGATCACAGAGGCCAGTTAGAAATTGTGTTGGTATGGAAGTGGCTGCTGTACATGTGTGTAAATCCACCCTACCCCCAGGAGTCCAGAGACCTGACTGAAGACGTCTGTCACTCATCCTGGTGGTTTGGAAGTTGAGGCAGTTGCAGCCTCACACATCTGGCCTATCCCCAGGAGTCCACGAGCTGACTACAGAGGTCTGACTGAAATCCTGTAGGTATGGTAGCTGCTGCTGTTCACAAGTGCATATCCATCTTATCCTCAGGATGCCCAGAGATGATCTCAGAGGTCAGGCATAAATCCTGTTGGTACGGTAGCTACTGATGTTCAAGTGTTTAAAACCACCTTACCCCCAGGAGGCCTTGACCTGAGTACACAGGTGAGGCAGAAATCCTGTAGGTACGGTAGTTGCTGTCGTACATGTGGTTAAATACACCCTACCTCCAGGAGGCTGTGACATGATTGCACAGGTGAGTTACAAATACTGTTGGTATGGAAGTTGCTGCTGTGCATGTGTGTACATCCACCACACCCCCAGGTAGTAGAGGGCCCACTGGCCAGAGCAGCAGCAACACCTTGCTGGGTGCAGTGATGTGTGATATGCATTGGCCACCTACCAGAGATATCCTCCCCCTTATGTTCCCACCCATTGCATTCCAACCCAGGTGGAGGACCTTCAGAAGAAGGGACGGGAGTTGCGGCTGCACTGCCAGGATTTCCTTGATCGCCTACAAAGGAAGACGCAGCAGGAACTTGACGGTGAGTGTTGCGGCCACTGCAGGGATGTACAGCATGTCGTAGTGGGCCAATAGCCTGTGTGTGGCCACACAATGTTTATGTGGTGTGGGAATGGCATGTTGGTGTCCTAATGATTGTCTTCCCCAACAGAGGCCGCTGCTGCTGCGGAATGGCATCTACATCCGGGACACATACCACAGGGCCCGTAGCTCCAGTCCAGCCGATGAAGGAGGAGGAGGAGGGGGCAGAGCTGGAGGACGACTCTGCGGAAATGGAGTGGGCGGAAGGTGGTGTGGGGCGGGAGGGAGGGGAAGGTGAGGGTCCTTCCAGTGCACCGGTGGGTGGGGGAGAGGAGGAGGTGGAGGAGGAGGAGGAGAGTGTGGAGGGGAGGGCGAGGGTGGGTGGGAGGTGTCAGGGGGTGGAGGGGGAGAGGGTGGCCCTGTGGGTGGGAGGGGACACACGACACCACAGGGCACTGTGGGTTCCTGTCAGCTGCCGCATGTGTGTGGCAATGGTGACCATGTGGGTGCAGTGACACCACCACGTGCCACAGACAGGGCCCATGCACATGCCACCACACATACTCCAGGCACCTGGGGCGGATGTGGTGGCAGGTGTGTCCGGGACCTGTCTGTGGCAGTGCTTGGTGTGCTGCAACGCCAGTGGTCCAAGGACCGCACCATGCAGTGGCTGGCTGCCGAGATGCACATGCAACGTGCAGCTGGTATGGGGGGTGCATCTTGGCAGCCATCCCCTGATGGGCAGCCCTGGAGTGTCTGAGGGGCAGAGTGGCGACCACACACATGCCCTGTGGTGTCTTGTTACTCGGGCCACAGCATGGGTCTACCTGTAAATATTAGCTGTGTCATATATGTAAATATACAGGTATGGTTATACATCACACTGGTCACATGTCGTCCTTATAGACGGACTGTTGAAGTGAGCACGGGACATGTGTGTTCATGATGGTGTGTTCATGATGGTGAGCACGGGACATGTGTGTTCATGATGGTGTCCTAATGATTGTCTTCCCCAACAGAGGCCGCTGCTGCTGCGGAATGGCATCTACATCCGGGACACACACCACAGGGCCCGTAGCTCCAGTCCAGCCGATGGAGGAGGAGGAGGAGGGGGCAGAGCTGGAGGACGACTCTGCGGAAATGGAGTGGGCGGAGGGTGGTGTGGGGCAGGAGGGAGGGGAAGGTGAGGGTCCTTCCAGTGCATCAGCTCAGCACTCTGGCCCTCCAGCAGCTCTCCCGGTGGGGATCGAGCGGGCCGGAGCACCAAGACCACCCCCACCAGCGATCACTGCCCAATCGGGGCAGAGCACCAAGACTGGCAGCTAGCTTTAAAAAGAAGCGCCGATCGGGCATGTGCTCCTCTTCGGCTCAGCACTCCGGCCCTCCAGCAGCTCTCCCGGTGGGGATCGAGCGGGCCAGAGCACCAAGACCACCCCCACCAGCGATCACTGCCCAATCGGGGCAAAGCACCAAGACCGGCAGCCAGCTTTCAAAAGAAGCGCCAATCGGGCACACCCGCGCCTGGCGGGCCCGTGCCTGAGGGCCTCGCCAGAGGGCCCTTTGGCGTGGCCCTTAGGCAGTGGCACGCATTAGATCCACAGAGTCCACAATCCATCGACAAAACCACCTTGTTACAACGACTGAACAGCCTGCCCACCCTTAATACCACCGCAGACGCCCAGGCTCTCCCTGGAGGGATTGAGCAACACCAGCCCACCGCAGCAGACAGCCACGTGAGCCATCCAATGGGACAGTGTGTTTGCTCTATCGCTAACAACAAGAATTGCTTTTTACCGCAAATCTTCATAGAGAACTTTATCAGACTCATTCATCTACAAGACTACTATACAAAGTATCCGTCACAAAGTATCTGTACAAGTAACTCTTATAAGTACCTGCCACTAAGTAACTGAGCTTTATCACTAAGTATGCATTAAGTTGACTACAATGTACCTGTATAAGTAGATACAACCAAATAACCGAATTTACACACTAATCCTATGCATACTAGTACCTATGTAAGTAACTGCAACTAAGTAACTGAATTGCTATACTGAATTGCTGCATTGAATTGCTATACTGATCTGCTGTACTGAATTGCTAACTGAATTGCTAAACACCCCTACTACCATACCATACTATACTGAATTACTAAACACTCCTACTACCACGAGACAACGCCAACAAACATCACCAGAAAACACATACAACATCACAAGGCAACACCCATTAACGTAGTGAGACCCTACATCGGAAGCACAAATGGCATGCCCATTATTTACTCTCGCCTTAATCTATACTCTAGCCAGCATACTCTACGATTCGGTTGTATCTGCAGAAGGCTGCAACCCTATACAACTACTAAAGAGCACAAACGGTAAACACTACAACAACCAATACCACCGACAGCCAAACCCATACCACCGAAGACAGTCACACCTACTTTATGTATCTATAGAGACCTCAAACCCCACAAAACATATAGATGCAAAACATCAGCAAGAACTAAGGTGCGCCCTTATCAATGCGCGCTCGGTCCGTAATAAATGGCCTGTAATCACTGACCTAATCACTACCCACAATCTAGACATACTAATGGTCACAGAAACATGGATCTCTGAATCTGACAACGTCATACTGAACCACCTTACACCTCCTAACTTTTCGATCTACACCTGTAACAGGGAAAACAAAAGAGGTGGAGGTGTACTGATTCTTGCAAAATCAGCGTTACAATACCGAACTAGCCTTACCAAGAGCACACAACACCTGAACACACTATCACCAATAAATTCAATACTATTAACCTCATTTACAGAGCACCAGGTACTGGATCAGATGAGCTCTCGGACATCATCGACTTAGCATGTAATCCAGAAGACCCCTCCAAACCTAACTGGCTGCTGGGCGAGCTCAATCTTGCTTCTACGCAACCTGCCCTAACCAAAACCTTCCTAGAAGCAATGTCTAACCTCAACTACATGCAAGTTATAGCTGATCCCACCCACCAAGGAGGGAACCTCCTTGACCTAATTTTCATCCCCCATACAGTTATGAGTACGTTAAATCAATTTGACCTTACCATCTCACCAGTCCCCTGGTCAGACCACAGTCTAATAACATTCCAGATACCAACGCAACAAACTACATGCCACCACTTAAATACGACTATATCAAGAATTGCACACTTCAAACAACTCGACAGGGAAATAGTCATTAGTGATATTCTCCCAAAACTTGCTCAACCAGCAAACAACCTTAATGAAATGCTGTCCAACTGGAACGGGACCCTATCTCAACACGCTCAACAGCCTGCTAACAACAGAAAAGCTACACCTGACACACGAGCCGCTAAGAAGCAGACCGCCCCATGGTTTTCCTCGGAACTACGAGCCTCCCTACTTAAGCTTAGAAAACTTGAAAGAAAATGGAGAGCTACTCATAATACCTCAGACCAATCCATCTATTTACAATACCTTAAGACCCACCGCGAATCAACCTGGGCCAAAAGGAAGCAATACCATGCAGAAATCCTTAACCGCTCACTAAATAAACCAAGAGACCTTTTCCACCTTGTGAAATCCCTTACCAACCAACCCTCCCCACCTCAACAAGAAGGTATCCAGCCTCAGGCATATGCAAACTACATCCAATCCAAGGCAATAAAGATAACTACAACTACACCACCACCACATCTCAACCATACCTCAACCTCCAAAACTATTCATATTCAGCCTACAATCACCAAACTTTCACCTCCATCATCGAAGACCATTGAAGAAATAATTGCCTCAATCAACGCCACGACTGCGCCAACTGATCCCTGCCCTGCACACTGGATCAAGACGATGTGCACGGAGCTCAGCCCTTTCATAGCTGACATTACCAAGTTGTCCTTTGAAATGGGAGTCTTCCCAGATGCACTCAAGCACACATCCATTCGCCCACTACTAAAAACCAATCAACTTGATCCAAAGAAAGAAGACTCATACAGACCAATCTCTAGTATCCCATTACTAGCTAAAATTCTCGAGAAATTAACCCTGAGACAGATCCAGCAGCATGTTGACTCATCCTCACCATTGGATCCCGCTCAACATGGATTCAGAGAAGCCCACGGTATTGAAACGCTGCTAACAACATTAACCAGTTCATTGATCAATGGAATAGATAGTATAAAGAAGGGCTTTGTGCTAATCTTCCTCGATATAGCAGCAGCGTTTGACTCCGTAGACCATCTACATCTTCTTACGTGGCTACATGAGAAGGGAATTCGTGACCAAGCTTGGAACTGGTTCAAATCCTACCTTGAAAACAGATGGCAACAAGTCCGTATTGGAAATGCCACCTCCGAACAAGGCGCACCCCAAGGCTCCTCTCTCTCTGCGCTGCTCTTCAACATCTATATGCAGCCAATTTGCGACATCGCCCGTTCATTTGGCATATCTTGCCTTATGTACGCCGATGATGTACTACTATTTCCACCCATAAACATCACATGTCCTGACTACACAGTGCTAGTCAACTGCTTCAATGCAATAACGGACTGGCTACTCACTCAGAACTTCCGGATAAACTTCAAAAAAACCGAAGTCCTAATAATCACAAGGAATAAATCTTACTCTCCCCCACCAAAGCTCAAAGTCAGAGACGCGGAACTCCCAATCAAACCCAATATACGATATCTTGGGGTAATACTCGATCAACAACTGGACTTCAAGGAACATATCAAACGAACGGTCAAAACCATCTACTTCAAGATCAAAACCCTACGGCATCTTAGACCCATGATGGAACCTGGCGATTTCCGCACCATCTTCCAAGCATTAATCACACCGCACTTCGATTATGCCAACATAGTTCTACACGGTCTCCCAAAGAGTACCCTCAACCCTCTGCAGCTAGCCATGAATGCAGCAGCCTGTGTGCTCTACGGAGCCGCAAGGTCCGAACACATCTCCCCCATTCTAAAGGAACTCCACTGGCTTCCCATAAGCTGTAGGATCCTATACAAAACCCTCCTCATTACCTACAAGGCCTTCAACAAGATATCTCCAGCTTCCATCTCTGACCTCATCAAACACTCTCCAATTAACAGATCCAGGAGATCACTGGCAATTGACATGCTACTAATACCAATTGAATCCACAAAGCTCAACCAGATCACCATTAATAGGGCATTCTCAAACTACGCCCCTGCGTGCTGGAACAAACTCCCCCCTTGCATTAGAGCAATCAGGGACCTTAGTCAGTTCAGAAAAGCTCTCAAACACCACCTTTTTCTCTTACATTATACTCATCCCGATATCCCTCCCCGTATTTCTCCCACACCCTCGCTACATCAAACAACCACTATATGATGCAAAACTATACTGTGTAATCATCTCGAACATGTAATGTATTTGAAGTGTATATAGTTTCCCCAAGTTTATGTATATGGACTTGGAATGTATATAATTTCCCCAAGTTTACCTCCATGTTAAATCACTGTTCTATGTAAACGACGGCCAAAAAGTATCTGACTAAGTGTTATAATGTTTTAATGTAAACCGCACTGATGACAAATAGCGCGGTATATAAGAAATGTTAAATAAAATAAAATAAATAAATAAATCCCTATGTGTATGTGTATTAGACATAGGTAACATACATGGACCGTCTCCACACCCATGTCTGGGGTCTATCCATGTGCGTAGCCATCAGTGCCCCCCGGTGCCCCTGTGATGTACCGCACTGCTGTGTGTACCACCAGCTATGACCACATGCTTGCTGCCTGTCATGTGTAGGCTGCATATCTGATGCTCCATGCTCGTAGGGGAATGGGGGGGAAGGCCAGCAGCAGGTATGTGGCAGGAAGGATGGGAGGGAGAGCTGTACCCAGGAGCTGCACAGGGGTATAGCTGGTGAGGGCAAGACAGGTCAATGCAGGTCCCAAGGATGAGCAGTGGGGAACTACAAGTGCTGGGGAAGAGTGATCAGCTGACTGTAGCGAGCTACCTTTGTCTGCCTGTGCCGCATGCAAGCCTATGTGGGTAGACAGCCATGTAGGCCCTGGTGTGGGCAGAGAGGATGGTCACACATGTGTGTATAATAATGTAGAGCATATGGGGTGGGAGACAGCGACAGATCCTTACAACAGACATGTACCACCGTGAACATCTTGCTGGGCAACGGGAGAGGTTGGGTATACCCCCACGCATAGGGAGGAGGGTGACCACCTGGCACAGGCCACGTCACACAGGACATGGTATAACGTATGTGTGTTGATTGGTGGCAGTGCAGACACCACACCCCTGAGGGATATGGGTAGGCACATGTGGGCAGGGTGACAACATGGGGTGCAGGGAACTCAGGGGATCGCAGTGCCACACATTGGAGACAAACACATAGGTAGTAATAGGTTGTGATGTCTTTATTTACAATGTTCACATCCTCCGTGGCCGGCCGCAGCCACAGCGACCACGGCCCAACCCATCCCTCTGTGCCGGGACTGCTGGTGCTGCCTCTGGTGCCGGTGCTGGCTGCTGTGGATGAGCAGCCATGGCCTCCTGGGCATCCACAATACGGAGTAGCGCCACTGCCATTGTCTCCGCTGTGGCACGCAGCTGATGGATCTCCTGGTGAATGGCCAACAGAGCCCGACGAGTGCCTGTGGGTGAGACACAAGGTGATGTGTGAGACACCTGTTGCAACCCCCACTGTGAAACAAGCACATGTCACGCATATCCCATCAGACCAGTCTGCAGAGCAATCATGCACGCGGCGACTAGCAACACATTACCATGTTTACATCTGTGTGTTCCATGAGCCATTCTCATGCCAGGAAAGGGTCCTGATGAGGGGTCCTGTGAATCACAGATCGCACACATGGTACAGTGTCGCAGTTCAATGTGTTAATGCTTGATCTGCGCACTGGTCGTATGAGATAAGCCAGATGACGTGGGGAGTCATGGCACACACATATATATATCTGGGGGGCCCTGGTTGCTCTAACGATGGCACACAGTACAGATTACGCGGACAATCTATGCTAGGTAGCAATACCCATAGAGAGGGGTCAGTCAAGTAAGCTGTCTAGGTGACCTGAGATAGGTGTTTACCGCTGTGCGCTTCCTTGGGGTATATGGCCATGAACAGTGCTGACACTTGACAAGCCATGCTACAAGAGGGGGGAACGCACATGGCACAGACCACCCCACAACATAAGAAACGATCTGCTATGTTGCCAACATATTGTGGTGCACATGGAATATCATTGTGGATGTAACATCAACCCCCATGGGGATTGTTGTGTATGCTGTTACCCACCTTCAGCATCGTGCCGTGCTGAGGCACTGTGGGCCCGCAGCTCGACCAGGATCATAGCCATGCTGGTGGGAGGGGTGGCTGATGTCCCTGGCGCCTGCACGGTGTGGTGACTCCCCTCTGCCTCTGTACCCTCTACAGCCTGTGAGTTGCTCCTAGTGGCCCCCACTGTAGCATTGACATCCGATGGCCTGTCCTCTGCCTCTGGCAGCACATTGTGTCCTGTTGTCCCCTCGCCATTGCTGGTGGTGTCCCCGTACATTGCAGCCTCAGGCCCCTCAGCATCCTGAGGCCCTGCCACATCTCCCTCCTCATATGCCTCCATGTGCCGGATGTCACCTGAGGGGTGGAAAAGGGTACACAGCACAGATGAGTTTGCGCAGCACACCTATGTACACCTGTGTAGTACATCCCCGCCAACAGCAATGTGTTGTCTTTGAGGCTTGTTTACAAAGTCACAGTAGCGGTTTCCAATCGTTATCGTTATTGAAATCAATGGGGCCGCGGCTCCAATAACGATCGGAAACCACTACCGCGGCTTTGTAAACAAGCCCCTTTATCTTTATCTTTATTTGCAAAAATTGATATACCGCCTTTGCCGAAGTGTCAGGACAGTGTAGAATACAATAAACCCATTGGCTACAGAAAATAAAAGGGGAGAAAGGAACGCTATTGATAGACAGGAAAGTAAGAGAGAAAAAGAAACGGAAAGTAGGAGAGAAGTGAGACGCAACATGGAAGAAACAGAAACACAGGGCAGGGGGGAGGGAACTGTCAGGTGATTAGGCAAGGGGGTCACTAAACTGGTGGTGGTGGGGGGCCCAATGGGGAAGAGTCCGAGCCATCAGCAGGAGCAGAAAGGTCATAGCCTGACAGAAAGGGTGAGGTTTAAGGAGTGTCTTGAACCAAGGGAAAGAAGGTTCAGTGCGGAGGCAGTGCGGGAGAGAGTTCCAGAGGGCAGGCCTGAGGAAGAAAAAGGCAGAATGATGGGTGAGCTCAAGGTGGGCCTGGGAGGGAGAAGGAAGAAAGAGACGGTTGCCATGCGCAGAACGGAGGAGACCGGGGCTGGTTCAAGGTGAATAATGTCAGCCAGGTATTGTGGAGTACTAGTATGCAGAACTTTGTGGGTGATGATAAGACGTTTATAGATGAATCTGACAGAGATTGGAAACCAATGAAGAGAGAGAAGAGAGGGGGTGACATGGGCGTTAACAGGGGAATGAGTGATTAGGCGGGCGGCAGTATTTTGAACTAACTGGAGATGGCGGAGTTGATAACAGGGGAGGCCAGCAAGAACAGAATTACAGTAGTCTAAATGGGTGATCACGAGGGACAGAACGAGAGTAGTGATAGCAGAGGTGGAAAGGAATGGGCGGATGGATCTAATTCTGCGGAGGTGGAAAAAGGAGGCACGCACCACAGAGGAGATGTTTTGGTGAAAAGAAAGGGAAGAGTCGAGGGTGACACCTAGGTATCGAAGATTGGAGACAAGGGGAATAGAACGAGCAGACATAGTGGGTGACAGAGTGGGAGAGGGGGCACCAAAAGAGAACCAAATGGTGGAGGATTTGGACGGATTAACATGAAGTAAATTGCGGCTGAACCAGGAGGCGACGAGAGTAAGGCAGTCATTGAGAGGAGAAAGGTTAGGAGCAGAGGAGGAAGTATGATAGACTAAAAGAATATAATCGGCATAGATATAAGAGGAAATGCCCGTTTGCTGAATGAGCAGAGCAAGAGGAGCAAAGAAGGCGTTAAAGAGTAGAGGAGCAAGGATAGAGCCCTGTGGTACCCCACATTGCAACGGGAGTGAGGGTGCAGCATTGGAACCCATGTGAACGGCGAAGGTACAAGAAGAGAGGAAAGACCGAAACCACTCCAAGACTGTACCATAGATACCCAAGTCAGACAGATGTGAGAGGAGGGTGCGGTGATCGACGACATCAAAGGCAGAGGTCTAGTGAGACAACAAGAGAGAGGTCACCACGATCATGGGAGTGGTGGATTTCATAAAGCTCTGGTTGCTGTTCATTCAAGAAGTGCCGGTGTCGACATTTTATAACCGGTTCTTAATATAACACACAATTGTGTGTTTTTCAATTTTAAGGATTCAGTTTTCCCTTTATTGTTTTTCTCGGCTAAATGCTACTTGTATGGGAAAGATAACTGTTCACATCGGCTAACCACGCACAATTTTGTTGTTTTTTTCAATTTTAAGAATTCAGTTTTCTCCCCACTGTTTTTATTGGCTAATCGTTGCCTTTATGAGAAGGATATTTTTACCGTTTCACTTGCAATCATTGCTATTGCAATGGCCAATTGGTCTATTTGTTGCACTCTACACAAGCGTTTGTTTCTGCACTATTGGCCATCATTCCTAGACATATGTTGTCAGAATAATAAGTGCGTTATAGGAGCTGCACTGGACAACTTTTTTGATGTATACGTTGAATATGATGATTTTTAATTTAAGAGTGTCTCCACCTTTTTTACACTTGATTTATGATGGTTTCTATTTGGCAGTTTTTATATTTTTATATTATTATATTATTTTATTTACATACTCTTTTTGTGTTTCTTGAAGTGCCTTTGATATTCATATACGAAACGTTTTAACATTATACATGCATATAGCTATATTTTTTTAATTTTTATAAGCGTTTTTCATATATTTTCTTATATATATGTATATTTATTTATGTAATTAATTATTTATTATTAATTGGTTATATATTTATTAATATGTACTGTTAGTTTTAGAATTGTATATACTTGTTTTATGAATGTATACTTATTTATTTAATAATTCATTTATTCATTGTCAGCTGTTAGTATCCCATAGGTTCAATCCGGGATAACACTCAATTTGATCATAATAAGGTATTTATTTACTTTTTGTTTCTCCTCGTCTCTCTTCCCTCCTTTTTTAGTAGTTTAATATGTTTTTATCATTTATTACTATTCTTTATAATTTTTTAACATTTTTATCTATTAGTTGGTTTTTAACTAACCATTATGAATCAATAGATTGTCCTTTAGATGTTTTGGGTAAAATTATGTTTTTAATTATTATTTTATTTATTTATTTTTTGATATAAGACAGTGTATTTTTTTATATTGTGTCTATTTAATCTATATGTTTATGTTTATTATTTTTGAGGTGTGCTCTTTAAGACCCCCTGAAGAAGGCCGGTGGCCGAAACGCGTTGGGGCGCAATAAACAAGGTTTACAATTTGTCAGTCCAGGCTCCGCTCCTTTGTTCTCTTGTATTGTGCGGATCCTTAGCTCCTTTTGGTACCTGGACAGGTAAGAGCATACACACGTCATAGCTGTTTTGGTGGTGTGTGTGGGTTCCCCCAGGTCAATGTGTTCTGGACTAGTTGTATGTCCCTCTTCTATGTTTCCCCCTGTCACAATGTGCTGCGTGACTCGCTGCAGATGTATGATGATTGGTTGTGACCTATATGTCAGGTACTATTTTAGAAAGTAGACCTCAGGGGGACAGAGAAATCAAGCTGATAATACTGAACACACCCCAAAAAGAGTAGGCACAGATAAACATATCAATATAAACTCTAGGACATCATAAGCCATATGTGAGGAAGGAACGCTAGACCAATCTGGGTAGGATAACTCCAGTAATGGAGGAAATAGACCTCAGTTAGTCCCCCAACCACAAATCCTTAGGAGGAGGTGTCCTTCGAAGGGCGGACAAGCCCTGTAATCGCATGAACTCTGCATACATCAGTGGACAAATTCACCTATATGAAAAGGCCAGAGGTCCAGCAGCACAGCAACAATTCACAGCACTAGAAAGCAGCAGTGTAATAGTAATACAAAGAAGTTATCTGAATAGTGGCAAATGATATCCCAATGGGGCTCTTTACTGTTACATTGCTGCACATGTATGCTGTGATCCCCTTTGATTACGGTGGGATATCATTAGCCACTCCTCAGATAGGTCTTTTAGATTACTATTACATTGCTGATCTGTAGTGCTGTGAATTGTTGCTGTGCAGCTGAACCCTCTGGGCTTTGCATGGAGGTTTTCTTGACCATTGATGTATGCGGTGTTCAATCGAATATGGGCCTTGTCTGCCACGCCCCCTGATTCTCCACAGCTTTGCCGTCCTCGACTACATTCAGGCCTGTGTTTATCGTGCACACAGGCCAAAGGTACCTGTCACACACACCCTGTACCTACCCTGCCATGTGCTGCTGTTTCATCACCCCACAGTTGCCTGTGTTAGGGCACACATGCTCTCAGGACATGGGCCCCCACCAATCCCCTCCATGGGCCGCATGTGCTTGGGCGTGCCCTGTACGTGTGCTGCATATCTCTGACCTACCTGCCTGTGGATGGGTGGTGTCCAGCGCTTCTGGCGGTCCACACAGGTAAATGGGGCCAAGCCAGTCTGCTCCAGAGGTGTGAGGGTTGGGGCAAAGGGGCCACCCCCACCGGTGCCCATGGCATGTTGCCTCTCCGCAACCATGTGTGCACGGACACCACGCTTAATGTCATTAAACCTCTTCCGCAGGCTGTCCAGGTCTTTGGTTTGTCCCCCTGCCTGGGCTGTGGCCTCGTGTACCTCCTCCCACACATGTATATGTGAGGCCACAGTGGTGCTGGCTATAGAGCACCTCATACCGTTCCAACACACTGGCCAGCAGGATGTGGTTTTCCTGCTGGCTGAATCTCACAGCCCTTCTCTGTTCCTCAGCTGGCACTGGTATATGCCTCCGTTTGGCACCGGTTGGCCCCTGGGTGGGCTGCGACACACCCGATGGGCCTGCAGCCACCACCACAGGCCCAACACTCCCTGCCGGCTCTGGGTCCTGCTGAACAGGTGCCCGCCCCTCCTCCCCTCCTGCCATGTTCTGTCTCTCAATCTCCCTGCCCTCTGTGCCCTCTCCCTCCCTGTCACACATCCCTGCCCCTCAGCTCCTCTGCTCCACCTCACGCCTGCTCCTCGCCTCCCCTCCTCTCCCTGACGCCTGCTCAACTCAGCTCCTTTCTCTCTTGCCTGCTCCTCGCCTCCCCTCCTCTCTCTCTTGCCTGCTTTGCAACACACCTCTCCACACCAAACCTGCCTCTGACACTCTCCACTACCACTCACCAACACAGCCACTCTCCTTGCCTCACCAACAACCAACAGTGCACGCCTTGTCTCCCTTGACTACACAAACCCCTCAGCGTGTACCAGGTGTGCATGTGTATTTGTTTTTTTTACTCTGCGCGTGTTGTGCATGCGCAGTGGCGCAAGTGCATCGGCTGCGCACGTTGCGCATGTGCCACAGAGACACGGAAGCTGCGTGCGCGGGACACCATGTTGCACATGCACTGTGCGTGAGCGTGAGACATGCGCATGTGCTGCGTGCCGTTACGCACATGCGCCAAGCCTCACGTCACATGAACAGAACGGCACTCATTACATGCGCACGCGGACACACGTACAGTGCATGCACAACGTGCTTACCACGTCTCCCCGGCACATGCACAACGTGCGTAGCCAATGTGCTCATGCCACTGCGCATGCACAAAGCGTGCAAAGACGTGCAGAGTGAAAAACAAACCCATAACTACACATGCACACCTGGTACACGCTGAGGGGTTTGTGTAGGCGAGGGAGACAAGGCGTGCACTGTTGGTTGTTGGTGAAGCAAGGAGAGTGTCAGAGGCAGGTTTGGAGTGGAGAGTGGCTGGGTTGGTGAAAGGTGGTGGTGGAGTTATGTGGCTGGATTGGTGAGCGGTGGGGGAGGTGTGTGGCTAGGTTGGTGAGTGTTGGGGGAAGTGAGTCGGTTGATATAGTGTATCTGGACTTTCAGAAAGCCTTTGACAAGGTCCCTCATCAGAGACTTTTGGCAAAACTAAAGAGTCATGGGATAGGAGGCAGTGTACTACTGTGGATCAGGAACTGGTTAAAAGATAGAAAGCAGAGGGTAGAGCTAAATGGCCAATTTTCCCAGTGGAGAAAGATGAATAGTGGTGTACTCCAGGGATCTGTGCTGGGTCCGCTGCTTTTTGACATATTCATAAATGACCTGGAAAGTGGAATAACGAGTGAGGTTATCAAATTTGCAGATGACACAAAACTATTTAAAGTTGTTAAAACCTAAGAGGATTGTGGAAAATTGCAAGAGGATCTTGATAAATTGGAAGACTGGGCATCAAAATGGTAGATGAAATTTAATGTGGACAAGTGCAAAGTTATGCACCTAGGGAAGAACAACCCAAACTATGGTTACACGATGCAAGGCTCCACATTAGGAACCACCACCCAGGAAAAAGATTTAGGCGTCATTGTGGATAACATGTTAAAACCCTCGGCCCAGTGTGCAGCGGTGGCAAAGAGAGCAAATAGAATGCTAAGTATCATAAGGAAAGGAATGGAAAATAAAACAAAAGATATTATAATGCCTCTATATCGTTCCATGGTGAGACCGCACCTTGAATATTGTGTGCAATTCTGGTCGCCGTATCTTAAAAAGGATATAGGGATATTAGAAAAGGTTCAGAGAAGAGCCACCAAAATGGTAAAGGGGATGGAAGGATACCCCTATGAAGAAAGGCTAAAAAGGTTAGGGCTCTTTAACCTGGAAAAGAGATGGCTGAGGGGAGATATGATAGAATTCTATAAATTAATGAACGGAGTGGAACGGGTAAACATAGATCGATTGTTTACGTTATCAGAATATAGAAAGGCTAGGGGACATGCAATGGAGCTCCAAGGTAAACTATTTAAGACTAATAAAAAAATATTTTTTCACTCAACGTGTAATCAAACTCTGGAATTTGTTACCTGAGGATGTAGTAAAGGCTGTTAGTGTAGCTGGGTTTAAAAAAGGTTTGGACAAGTTCCTGGAGGAAAGGACCATAAACCATTATTAAGAAGGGACCCAGGATATCAATGCTTGACCCAGTACAAGCAATGTGGAACCTGTGTTTTTTGGGGAAACTGCTAGGTACGTATGACCTAGATTGGCCACTGTTGGAAACAGGATACTGGGCTTGATGGACCTTGGTCTGACCCAGTATGGCATATCTTATGTTCTTATGTGAGTGTCTTGGTTTGTGTGAGTTAGAGGAGCTGAGGAGGTGGAGTTTATGGCGGGCTTTGTGGTTGCTGCATGTGCAGTGGGAGGTGTGCAGGGGCTGCAGTTGCCTGACGGGGGAGATAGTGTCCATGGGGCTGAGGCACAGGGCATAGGTTTAGTCCCACTGCAACACAGACCTGCAGCTGTGGGGGCAGGCCAGGCAGGGGCTGTGCTGGCATGGCACAGGAGGTGTGCGGAGTTGCAGGCTCGCCAGCCTCGCCTCTACAGGCCCAGGGCCCAGCTCCAGGACATGCGTGAGGACCAGGTCATCTCCCTCTACCGCCTGAGCACGGGGGCTATTAGGGAGCTCTATGAGGATCTAAGACCTGACCTCGAGCCCCTGACTGGTCGGTCAGATGCCATACCGGTTTTGGTCAAGCTCCTTGGTACCCTACATTTCTTTGCCTCTGGCTGTTTCCAGTCATCTGTGGCCGCAGTGGGTGGCATGAGCCACCCCACCTTCTCACGCTGTCTCCACCAGGTACTGCGTGCCATGATCAGCTGGGTGGGGAATTACATTGCCATTCCCAACACTAGGCAACAGTGGGGAACCCTGAACCAGGCCTTTGAGGCGGTTGCCAGGATACCACATGTGATGGGAGCTATTGATTGCACACATGTTGCCCTGGTCCCGCCAGAGACAGGGAGGTAGTGTACTGCAACCGTAAACACTACCATTCCTTGAATGTTCAGGTTGTATGTGATGCAAATATGCCTATTCTGAATGTGGTCCCTAGGTTTGCAGGGTCCACCCATGACTCCTATATCCTGCATCACTCGGCACTATTCAGACAATATGAGGCAGGACAGAAGGAGGACTGTATACTGCTGGGTGTGTATTTCTCATCTCTGATATGCACATGGTATTCCTCTGACTAACCGTATGTGCACATGTCTGTCTTTGAGGTGTATCCCTAGTTGTGTGTGTGTCTCATCTGTCTGTGTGTGATCTAACGTTGGAGGGGGGGGGGGAGTGCCCTCCAGCTCTTCTTTGCTACGGTGCTGTGTGTTGCTGGTAGAATGGATGCTAGCATTTGTAGCGTAGTTACAGATTATGTTGTTTGCAATCCTTACACCTACCCTTTGTTTTGTGTGTCAGACCTTCAAACGCAGCTCAGATCTACTTTCTTCCATCAC
Organism: Ichthyophis bannanicus; assembly: GCA_033557465.1. Taxonomy (NCBI): domain Eukaryota; kingdom Metazoa; phylum Chordata; class Amphibia; order Gymnophiona; family Ichthyophiidae; genus Ichthyophis; species Ichthyophis bannanicus. The sequence continues at coordinate 866,188,486 of CM066034.1, forward strand.
TTGTGCATTGTCTTTCCTTGGTGCTCTGTGCAGTGTTATGGTTACATCTGTGTTTGGCCCATACCTTTCTTGCTTTTCAACTTGGGGCACCTTACTGCCCTTGGGCACCATTTCTTGAGTCACCTATATATCCTTGGGGCATCTTTAGCCGCACCTTAGATTCAGCCAGCTTATGGGGCACCTGATATGGTGCCTTGGGGGTTGCCAACCTTTCGTCATGCCCTCTGGGGCACATTATGACCCGCCTTGGCTGATGTGGTGGTTTATGATGTGCCTTCTGGTGTGCCCTAAAAGGTGCATTAGGTTACGGCACTGGGGTGCGGGTATTTTTAACTGGCAGCACAGATTGTTGGAATGTTTAAAGCAGGAAAAGGAATTGCCTTGGCCACCTTTATTCAATAAGCCCACTGAGGGATTGAACTCATGACCCCTGTCGCAGCAGTCATTGTATTAACCAGTGTGCTATACCTCAGTTACTGTGATTGCAGGTCAGCGCGTGAAGTTAAGGTTAACACGCGGTAATGTGCCACTGCTCCCTCTATCGTGCGATAACGGACACGGCGCACTTTATCGTGCGATAACTCGCGATTGCTACCTTAAGACCGGAACGCCCACTACCTTATATGGCATTCCTCACAGTAACGCTGGAACTAGCGCCAGTAACATTAGGACGGTTTAGTAAACACACCCCATAGACATATTGCTCTGCAAATTCATTCATCACTAATGTCGCCATGGAGGGAGCTACTGAGAGCCCATAGCAATATCATGATGTTGAGCATAATTAATTAATTAATTAACCAGTTTTGTATACCCTCCCTCATAATAAACATAGTTCTGTGTCAATACAAGTGTCCATATTTGAATCAAAAAATCTGCAGAAATTCTGTGACCTTGCTGAGACACCCTCAGATAACGAGTAGCAACATCTAAAGTTCTTTGCTGGGGTATTAATGCCCTGGAGCAGGAATAGACATAGATGTTACCGCTGGTGGATTTAAACATGCTTGCCATTTCTCAAATTAGATATGCATATGTATCTTTTCCAGAATGCCCCAGACATGACTCTGCCATGCTCCCGGAGACATCCATATACAGTTGTGGTCAACATTATTGTCACTCTTGCAGTTCAGCCCCTTAATGTCCAGTATCTCCTAAAAAAAAGTGGCCAGTGAAATGGCTTTGGACTATATATGCACACACATTTGATGCATAAAAGAATCAAATAAAACAAGACCAATTAAAAAAGAAAATAGTAGGAAACAGTATAAAAACTGGCACATTGTCATGACATGTTTATTGGCACCCTTATAAACAATTCAAATCAGTTTGAAAACCACAGGCACAATATTTGAAGTGCATTTACACGGTTTACAGCCCAGTACAGGAGGGATTAAGGGGATTACCTTCCTCAATTAATTTATTAAATAATTTTGTTTTATGCACCTTATGCGATGGTCAAAGTGGTGTCCATCAAACGTAATTCGACGTACAAAAACAAAAACAAAAAACTTAACTTACAATAAAAGATATTTACTCACCTGTAGCAAATGTTCTCCATGGACAGCAGGAATAAGTCCTTATGTATGGATGACATCCTTGATGGAGCCCCGCATGGGAACACTTCCCAGCTTCTATTGGAAGCTTTTGGGATACTTCACCATGCCTGCACGCTTCCTTCCTGCCTGCTGCCGCAGTGCCATGATGCCTCAGTCTGATAACGTAGCTTTAGTAGAAGACAACTCCTTGGAGGAGGTGGGAGGGTTGTGAGGACCTATTCCTGCTGTCCATAGAGAAAACCTGCTGTTGTTGTTGTTGTTAAGTGCCGTCGAGTCGGAGTCGACTCATGGCGACCCTCTGGATAGCTATCCTAAATTGTGTTCGGTCTTCAGTCAGGCGGCTCATTGTTGACAGACTGGTACCCGTAGCTGCTGTTAGTGTAGCAATCCATCTCATTGCTGGCCTTCCTCTTTTGCGTTGACCTTCTATCTTGCCAAGCATGATGTCTTTCTCTAATGATCTCTCTCTTCGCATGATGTGTCCGAAGTATGAAAGTCGAAGTCTTGTCATCTGAGCTTCTAAAGAAAGCTTAGGTTTGATCTCTTCTAGTACCGACTGGTTTGTTCTTCGGGCAGTCCATGGTATACACAGTATTCGCCGCCAGCACCATAATTCAAAGGCATCAATTTTCTTCCTGTCTGTCTTTTTCACTGTCCAGCTTTCACATCCATATGATGTTATTGAAAATACCATGGCTTGAACAAGTCGAATCTTTGTATGGAGAGAGACATCTCTGCTCTTGAGAATCTTATCTAGGTCTTTCATAGCCATTCTGCCAAGAGCAATGCGTCGTCTGATTTCTTGACTGCTTGTTGCTTCTTTATTGATAGTTGATCCAAGTAGGTTAAAGTTGTTCACGATTTCAATTTCTTCTCCTTCAACGATGAACCTGTTGATTATGCCAGTTGTCATGATCTTTGTCTTCTTTACATTAAAGTGCAGGCCCATTTTGAGACTATGTTCTTTGATTGTGAGAAGCAAATGTTTCAGATCATCTTCACTTTCAGCCAGTAATGTGGTATCATCAGCATAGCGAAGGTTGTTGATGAGTCTTCCACCAATCTTCACACCTCTGTTGTCTTCATACAGTCCTGCTTCTCTGATGATTTGTTCTGCATATAAATTAAACAGGTAGGGGGAAAGTATGCAGCCTTGTCTTACACCTTTGCTTATTTTAAACCATTCTGTTTCTCCTTGTTCCGTTCGAACTGTTGCATCTTGATCAATGTACAGATTACGCAAGAGAACGATCAGGTGTTCTGGTATACCCATGCTTCTTAATGTGGCCCAGAGTTTCTCATGGTTTACACAGTCAAAAGCCTTGCTATAGTCGATAAAGCACAAATAGATATCCTTTTGGTATTCTTTAGTCTTTTCAAGGATCCATCTCACATCCGCAATGATGTCTCTCGTTCCTCGCCCTTTCCTGAACCCTGCTTGCACTTCAGGTAGTTCTTGTTCTAGGTATGGCTGTAGTCTCTTTTGAATAATCTTCAGTAGAATCTTGCTGGCATGTGGGATCAGAGCGATTGTGCGATAATTTCCACAGTCAGTTGGATCACCTTTCTTTAGTATTGGTATAAACACAGATCTTTTCCAGTCAGTTGGCCATGATGTTGTCTTCCATATTTCTTGGCAGAGCCTTGTAAGTACGGTAACAGCTGCATCAGATTGCTGCAATACTTCTATGGGAATGCTATCAATGCCTGGTGCTTTGTTCTTTGATAAGGCTTTCAATGCTGCTTCAACTTCTTCTTTCATCACCAATGGTTCCTGATCATAAGGTATAGGTTGAAACGGCTGTTGGTCCACTTGATCTTTATCATATAAAAACTCTGTATATTCCTTCCACCTTTTCTTGATCTTATCAGCATCATTCAACATAGAACCTTGAGCATCTTGTAACATTCCAATTCGAGGCTGGAACTTTTTCTTTAACTCTCGCAGCTTTAGGAAAGCCGATCTTGTTCTTCCTCTAATAGTTTCTGCTTCTATTTCCTTGCAAGTGTCATTGTAGTACTTTTCCTTGTCCTGTCTTGCTGCACGTTGGAAATCTCTGTTGAGTTCTGCGATTGTCTTTCTTTCTCCTTTGGCTTTAGCTTCTCTGCGTTTCTGGGCAATTTTCAGAGTTTCTTCCGTCATCCATTTTGGCCGTTTTTGCTTTTTCACCTTTTGTAGAGACTTCTCGCTTTCTTCCAGCACAACCTTCTTGATGTCATTCCATAACTCTTCCGGAGCTCTGTCATTTGTATCTAAGGCAGCAAATCGATTTTGCAGGCAGTCTTTAAATTCCAGTGGTATATTCTCAAGGTCATATTTTGGTGCATTCATGAGTGGTTTGCTCTTTTTCAACTTTAGCTTGAGTTTGCATACTAGTAGTTGATGATCTGTACCACAGTCAGCTCCAGGTTTTGTCTTTGTTGATGTTACAGAGCTTTTCCATCGTTGACTTCCACAGATGTAGTCAATTTGATTTTTATACAATCCATTGGGTGAAGTCCATGTGTACAGTCGTCGCTTGTGTTGCTGAAAGAAGGTGTTTGAGATGAATAGATCATTGGTCTTGCAGAATTCTATCAATCTTTCTCCAGCTTCATTTCTGTTGCCAAGTCCATATTTTCCAACTACTTTGCCGCCTTCTTTGTTGCCAACTTTTGCGTTCCAGTCACCCATGACTATCAGGATATCCTGTTTGCATGTTCTGTCAATTTCAGCTTGTACTTGTTCATAGAACTCTTCAATTTCATTCTCTTCTGCAGCTGTTGTTGGGGCATATACTTGAATTATAGTTGTGTTGATAGGCAATCCTCGTAGACGAATAGAGATTAAGCGTTCGCTGACTGCATTGTATTTCATTACAGTTCTTGCAAGTTTCTTCTTTATTATAAATGCAACACCATTTCTTCTTTGTCTTTCATTTCCAGCATAGTAGACCATGTGATCATCTGATGCAAAGTGCCCGATGCCAGTCCATTTCAGTTCGCTGACACCCAACAGATCAAGTTGTACACGTTCCATTTCATTCTTGACCACTTCCAACTTCCCTTGGTTCATGCTTCGTCTTACACATTGGAACATGGAACGTACGAAGCATGAACCAAGGGAAGTTGGAAGTGGTCAAGAAAACCTGCTACAGGTGAGTAACTACCTATTCTTCATGGACAAGCAGGAGTGAGTCCTCGCGTATAGGACTCCGAAGCTATAGGCTACCGAAAACTGAGGTTGCCACTGAGAAGCCCAGTAGGAGCAACTCAACTGCAAAATGGTGAGAGGTCAGAACAACTCAACCACCAACTATGTACAAAATGAGAGAATTTCTCTCTTCTCTTTTTTTTGTTGGTTTTTTTTTGATAGCCTGGACAGGCCTAGAGAAGATGGAGTTGGATTCTAATTCCAAAAACAAATTCCAGAGTACAGATTGGCCGAAGTTGCTGTCACATCAGGAATCCCCATTTAGGCAGTAGTAAGATGTGCATGTGTGGACTGAAGACTACGTTGCAACTTTGCAGATCTCTTCTATGGAGATTGAGCATAAGTTGGCCCCTGACACAGCCATAGCTCTCACACAGTAACTGTGACCGGACCATCCAGGCTCAGGCCTGCCTGGGCATAAGTGAAAGAGATGTAGTCTGCCAGCCAAATTGAAAGAGAGCATTTGGAAACAGCAGACCTTAGCTTATTGGGGTCAAAAGAAACATAAAGCTGGATGGACTTTCTATGGGACTTTGTCCGCTCCAAGTAGAAGGCCAAGGCAACATAGCTTCCCCTCTGTGTGCATGAGGTTGTGGGAGAAAAATTGGAGGAACAATTGACTGATTAAAGTGGAAATCCGATACCACTTTCAGAAGGAATTTAGAATGAGTGCGAAGGACCACTCTATTATGGTGGAATTTCATGTAAGGTGGATGAACCAGTAGGGACTGAAGCTTCCTTACTCTGCATGCTGACATGGCTGCCACCCAGGGCTTTTTTCCGCTGCTTTTAGAAATACTGCAACTGCTGCCTACCTCCCCCTCCCGAGATGGAATCAGCGGCAGCTGGGGGGGGGGTGTGGTGGCAGCAACTGGGGGCGGCACAGTGTGGCCGGACATGTGTGCTGCAAGTTGCCACCCTCCTGGGCTGGCCACCCTAGGCAGCCGCCTAGCTCGCCTAGTGGATGGGCCGGCCCTGGGTCCGATGACTGTAGCCAGGTGAGCGAGCATTCCTGGATGCAGTCTCAAATATATCATAGGTAGCCCACATCATGAACTTTGAACAGTCCTTACCATGGGCCACTAGGGCACGATAATGCTCCAGTTTCTCAAGGGTGCACAAATTGTGCCAGATCAGCTAGGTCGAACATGATGCCCTTCAAGAACATGCCCATGTAGAGCTGCTAAGAGGCTACTCAGGCGATGAGCATGGAACTCTGGAAACACTGCATCCCAAAAAAATCCAAAGTCTGAGCTTCCCGCCCTGGGGGCGCCGAGGAATGAGTGTTGGTGCTCTTGATCCTCTTCAGGCCAGACTCAACCAACAGAGAATGGTGAGGCAACTGAGGCTGCTCGAACCCAGGAGCCTTTTGAACTCTGTACATAGAGTCCAGCCATTTGCTAGTGGGAGGCACAGTGAGGTGGTTCTCCCAAATCCTTGTCTGCACTCTCTGCAGAATACAGTGCACGGGCACTGTCACTGCTTCCTTAGGAGCTGAGGAGTACTGTAGGATTTCTAACTCCTTTGCCCTGGGTTCATCCTCAGTCTCCAAAGAGAATGGTGATGGCCTTGGCTATATCCCTTACAAACTCCTGGAAAGCATGTCCTCAGGCGAGGACTTCTGCCACTCATGAGGTGGGGAAAGATCTGTTGGGAGCTCCAAGGATCTGTCCTCCGATAAGTTCTCCAATTACACTTCAGTGACCTAGCCCTCTGAATCAGACTCAGAGAGGAAGTCAAAGTAATTCAGAGTCTCTGCCTGACTCTTCCTCCTGCTTCAAGGGGATAGGGAGCTCCTTCGGGAAAAATAATGCACCGATAGCCTTCTAGAGACACTAGAGAGGGATATTGGGCACACAGACACTGGTGTAAGGGACCTTCAAAGTCCTGATTTTGATGCTTCTCCCGTGCTTCTCAAGGAATGACTGCACAGCAGCCGTCAATGTAGTCAATGTCAAGGCCCTGGTATGCTACATTGCTAACAGCACCACAATGCATTCCTCAAGCGCCTGCAAAAGGCACTTCTCCAGGGCTGCCGATTCCAAAGGCTACAGGGCCTGAGTAACTTCGACTGATGTACCCGGTATGTGTACAGGGGTACTGGCGACTGGGTCTCAGCTGTCGGTACCCCTCCAATGTCCTGGAGGATGAGTTCACCTCCCTTCAGGGCACCTTCAAGAGACACTCACGCAGACCCCCATTGCTCTTGACGCCTTGTCTTGAAGGGCTCCAATGCCAATGCACCAGAGTCTTCACCTGATGCTCTGTGTGGTCACCTTTTGGCATCGAAGAATACAAGGCTGAATCCTTCCTTGTCTTTGGGTGAAGCTTGATCGATGGCCGATAATCCAGGGCACTATGGGTGCTCTGCTCCAATTCAGCTTGAGAGCTCCTCAGTGTCAATGCACCATCAGCATCTGATGCAGGCATTGAGACCAATGTCATCAATGCCAAAGGCAATGGATTGAACCTTTGAGAGCCAAAAAGTGATTCACGCTGCTTCTCTCAACCCTTGAGTCCTCTTCTTGTCATCTACAAACACAAATTACAAGAAGGCGGCTGATGGATTAGGGCCTGGGCACTAATTATGGTATCCATGGCAGATATGGTCCTAGAGCACTTGGAACACTTTTTAAACCTGCTGGCGGGGGTATCGTGTGTGCTGTGTGAGGAGGACTGGAGGGCTTACCATCGCCTCTGACTGATCCATTGCTGTTTTCTGCTGCGTGTTGCCTTTCCCTGGGACCAATTTTACAGACTCAGGCAGGCACTGGGAGAGACACCTATTACCCAGAGAAGAGACCCTCTCCAGGATTAGAAGTGCTGCTGCTGCTGTATTGCACTTTGGAATCGTGTGTTCTATCTGAGGAGGACAGGAGGACTTACCATCGCCCCTGCCTGATCCATTGCTGCTTTCTGCTGCATGTTGTCTTTCCCTGGGACCAGTTTTACTGACTTGGGCAGGAATTGGGAGAGACACCTATCACCTGAAGGAAGGACCCTCTCCAGGATTACAAGTGCTGCTGCTACTGCCACATGTGTCTGCGTCCCGAAGGGGCGTGATCAAAGGGACAGGACATGCCCCTTTGACACATTGACGATTACTGATACCACCGGCAGACTCTTCCTTTGTGTGTATTCCCTGTTTAATCTTTTTTTCCTGAATATATGATTTTCAGTGGGTAAACGGATGAAAATGGTGTGCAGAAAGAACTGGTACCTGCTGCTATTGCAGGGAAGGTAACCGGTCCTATGGATAAACATCTTACCCACCCTCCAGCTATGCAGTCATCACCAGAGGGAGGAACTCTAAGCTCCAACAGTCGCATGCCACCAACAGTTCCACATCCTCCCCTGTCGTCAACTGCTTTGGATATTGATTTATCTGTTTTGGGATGGGATTCAGTTTTAGTAGAGGTTCCTAAACCAGTATGTCACTGATAACCCGTAGCAGCTCCTGAACTCCCAGAGTCACACTCGTCGTGTAAGATCACTCTTATGGATCTGATGGGCGCTATTAAAGTTATTAATTTAAAATTAAGTTCTACAGTTTCATCTTTATATCTGTTTATGCAGGTGACTGCTGATAAGCTGCAGGATTTAGATACCAGAGTGTTTTCTTTGGACTGGTCCTTGGCCCAGGTTGTCTCCCAGGTGTAGTCTATGGGGCTTGTTTACAAAGCCGCGGTAGCGGCTTCCTCTCGATACAGGAGCCGCGGCTTTGTAAACAAGCCCCTATATCTTCATTAAATTTGGTAAAGGTTAAAGATCTTTTTGGGGTGTGTAATAGGCTAGAAGCCTTATAGAATGCATCGAGATCTCGGAATTTCTGGTTCTTAAATTTTCCATGTTCTAATTTTCTTTCTGCTCAGATTCTTTTGGCTAAATATTTTACTGAAATTCTAAAAATTTCTCATTCAATTGATTATTCCAGGCTTTTTATTTGCCCACGAGATTCAGAGTGACCTCTATTACTGAAGGGAATTTAGATGAGCTCCATACCTCACCCAGCCAAAACTTGATTGTCTTTTTAGATGACATAGAGGATTTAATTACTAAATGAAATACTCTTTTGGTGACTTTTCCTTCTGAAGCAGTCAAGTTGAGGATCCTCAAAGCTTTTTTCAAATATAAGGGTTTGTCTTTCAGTGGTCAGAAAGTGAACATCTTTCCTGACATAACATGCTCTACCCAGATACATAGGAAGCAGTTTCTTGAATTGAGGCCTCATGTGCTAGCTTTTGGGGACAAAGTTTGTCTTCAGTTTCCCTGTAAATGTATTTTGACATTTCAGGGAAATACTTATGTTTTCTTAGAAGCCTCTCATCTATAACATTTTCTTTCTGCCAGGTAAAAGTAGTGGTATGTACTTGGTGGTGTACAAGTATTAGTAATTGGTCTTCTAACGTGTCTATTAGCCTTATTTCTTGGTAGGATAATGGAACATTGATCCCCAATAATGTGGGCTTCACTCTCTGTATTTAATTTTGTCATCGTTTTTTGTTTTATTAATTGCCTTATTATAATTGATGGTTTTCTTTTATTTAATTGGAATGTTACATTTCAAAAATCTGATAAATAAACCCCCTGGTGGGTTTCTTGGTCATAGCTGGAAAAATCGCCATAGCCAAGTCAAAGGGGAGCCGTGGCAAGGAGAAAAATGAACGAGGCAGAAAAAAAATCAAAGGGAACAGAGAAACCATGACTGGCAGACAAGGAGAAAATAAAAAGACAAAAAGGGACAAAACCCAAGTGCAAAATACCTCCGTAGGGGAGAAGGAGAGTTTACGAAGACTGGAACGGGTCCATGGGGTTCTGTGGAAAATGAAAGACTGAAGCATAGTGACAGGTGTGAAGGAGGCATGGAGGTGCGGTAGAGCCTCCCAAAAGCTTCCAATAGAAGCTGAGAGCATTCCCACGCAGGGCTTCATTGGGGCCATCACCCATACATGAGGACTCATTCCTGTTTGTCCATGGAGGAACCCAATTTACATAAACTTTACAATGAGTGTATGATTTACATTATCTTATTGTGTGGTAAGGAATAATAGTTGTAGGACTTATCTAACATATGAACAAGATAAATTAATTTAACTTACAATAAACTTGGTTTATGTAAACATTACAATGAGTCAGTGATCGGTGTGGTATTGGCTAATGATATGTCAAGGAAAACTAGGTTGAATACTTGTTTTGGTTTCTCTATGCCTCTTATTAATCTATCCAGGAGGGCTGTAATTAAGGTCTCTACACTGTGCTGGGGTCTGAAATCCATGTTGTTGAGGGTCTAGAGGTGCCACAGTTTACATGGGCTTGTAGTTGGTATAGGACTACCTTCTCAGTTATTTCGGCAATGAAAGGTATATTGCAGACTATAGGAACATGGATTCTTTGGGCTTGCTATTCGAAAAGCATTTACATGGTTTACAGCCCTTCTAACTCCGCTACACACCCCGATGCTATGTGGTTAGCATCGGGGCATATTGGGGACGTTCTGGGGCGGAGTGGAGGCAGAGACTGTCCCTAACCGGACAGCAACAATATTACATGCTGCCCGGTTAGCGACCTGCGCCTAAAGGATAAGTGAGAAAAACTTCACCTATCTTTTAAGGTGCAGGAGCTACCCGGGCAGCATGCAATATTGCTGCTGCTTGGTTAGCTACTGCGGCTTCTGGAGTGTGCGGAGATTCCCTGATATTCAATGCCAAGGCCGTATATGAGCCCAGCATTGAATATCCGAGGTTAAGGGTCGGCGGGCAGGGCTATGCACCGTAGCAGAGTATAGTCTGCCCAACTGAATATCGGGCCCTTTGAGTCTCGTGAGGAGTATTTTAAGTAGTGGCCTGATGGATATACTTTTGAGACTGGGAGGCACGTAACTTTTTGAGAGGTATAGTTGGGTGATTCTGAGTAGTATGAGTCATCTTAATCCATGATACTGGATATGGGTCTAGTGGAGATGTGGTTGTGTTGAGGTTGTAGATTATATTTTCTAGTTGTTCGGCTGAGATAGGGTGAAAAGTGCTCTAGGCGCTGTTGCTATTTAAATTATTAAAAGTTGTTTGAGTTGATACAGTGTTAGTATTGTTTAGGTTGTACTTGGATTGGAGGAAATTTGCCAATGCTTGTGAACAAATTTTGTTGCCAGGTTTCATTTGATTAGGATTTTTTGTTAACAATCTTGATATACCGCCGACAAGCAAAAAGCTATCGCAGTGGTTTACAAATTTAAATATAAAAAAAGGAAAAACAAACAGTAAGAAAGAAGGAAAGGAAAGACAGAGCAGGGCATGATAATGGGGGGAGGGAAAAGGGTAAAGTAAGCAGGTTACTGGCTGAGAAAAGGGAATCAGGGGGCATTGGCCTTGGGGAAAGCTTGTTGAAACAGCCAGGTCTTGAGACTTTTCTTGAAAATGGGGAAAGGAGACAGACCAAAGAGAGAAAGGGAGAGAGTTCCACAGGGATGAACCAGCATTGGCAAAGGAAGAGTTAATCCTTCATTGTTTATTTTTCCCTCTTCGCCTTAATTGGTGGCATTTATATATACAATTTCACAAAATGCCAATTTGCATGTGTAAGTGCCAGCACTTACGTGTATAAGTTGCTGAGTTGCGTATGTGTTGATTTTTCCCACATGAACTGTAGATTTGTATAATGGCTACTCTGGCTCTATAGGGCTTGTTTACAAAGCCGCGATAGCGGTTTCTGATCGTTATCGGAGCCGGGCCGCGGCTCCGATAAAGATCAGAAACCGCTACCACGGCTTTGTAAACAAGCCCCTATGTGTCAGCAAATACACGTGCACTCCTGCATGCCCTTATATATATTTAGAAAAGGCTCCACGTTTGGCAGAGCCTTTTCTAAAATACTATCAGGATTGTGTATATCCCGACCTCAATATCTCATTTCCAGTCTTCACATAATATCTAAAATTCATCTTATTAGGTGATGCTGTTCTGCAGTAAGGTCCTTGTTCCCATGAAAAGATCCATGTAGCAATAGTTTCTGTTTTCCTTACGTGCTTCTGATATCTACTGGTTACAAAGATGTAAGGAAAAATCATTACACGCTCATGCCTACATCCCTCTTACTCTTGAGGAAAGTGCAGTGATAGACTAATTTAAAAAAATTTCAAGCATGCTTCCAAAGTTTTTTGGATGGAAAACTTATTTCAGGATGGAGATATTATGTGCGTATCATAAATAGTTGCCAGCCTGTCTGATTCCCGATGTGTTTGTGTTTTCAGTGACTAGATTGGATTTTTTTTAAATAGAATGTAAACTTCAAGATATCATTTGTCAATAAATCCTCACCTAACTATAAGACCTAATAAGAAAACAAGAGGCAATGAAAAGGCATCCAATCCAAATATAATGAAAGTTTTTTTTTTTTATCGTCATGTATTAGATCTTGGCATTTTGCATATACAAAGAGTTTATCAACATTCACTAGCATTAGAAACACAGCAAGATCAAATTACAAATGTGAACAAAAGAAAATATCAAGGACAGTTGAAACTATTTTATGCATATGCAAATCATGTTATAAAGATTTCATATAAGTTAAATGCAATTTGGATAAACAGAAAATGTCAGTAACCTTACATTTTAAAAGCTGATACTAAATCATTTATCAAACTCTAAAAAACAGATATGTAAAAATGTTATGGTAAATACAATTTGCATTCTTTATTAAGATAAAACATGTAAGAGACGATAAAATTTAGTCACTCAGTGACCAATTTAGCATACAGATCAGACATCTTTCATCTGATCATCATTTGGCATTTTAATGCAATTCCATGCAACACAGAACATTTAAAAAGAAGGAAATATTTATACAGTTAAAAATGGAATAGTAAAGTATGGCTTTATTTGACTAAATATATGACAGACTTTCTAAATTTTAAAGTCTGATGGACAATCTGTATCCACTTAATCACTGAAATGCTGCATTGTAATAGGATATTTTTTTTCAGGGAGCGGGGCTCATTTAGGTGTATTTTATAAAATACATATGCACTGATACCTAATAGAACATACATGCACAAACTTATACCTGTCTCAGAGTTGGTTTCTACAGGCTTGATTAAGAGGAACGTCCAAGCACATCTTGATAAATTGCCTATACATGTTACACCTTATGAACTCGAGGAGGCGGCTCGTTTTGGAATGATGCTAAATACTATGCTGAGCATTAGCAGTACATCTGAGAGACTGAGATCATAAGCCACATACCCTAGCTCAGGAGTGAGATTCAATACCATCATGCTATGTGCAAAACTAACCAGTTTAGAGATACTGCACCCCCACCCTCCCAGGTATAGTTTTTTGTTGGAGTTTTCAGGGAAGCAATTTTATAAGGGCACATATGTTGCCTTTACATAATATTAACACATAGGCATCATGTAATATGCTGCATGTGTTCAAGCCTTCTGTAAGTGACCTGTTCTTAAATTACCCACTAGATGATATTGAAAACTAATATTTTATTGTATTTATTGAGGTTGTAAAATTACTATTTTAGGATATTGTTTGGATTCTTTTAACACAAGAGTTTTGTCACTAAAATACAAATTTTTAAGGTGCTCATTTACACAGGCAATGGAAAGGGGTGGGCCACGGGAGCCATGGTTCATCTAATATTTATTTAACACAGCATCCGCAACTAGAAAGCTTGGGGTAGGACTGGAGATTAGTTTGTTTAGCTTCTTCAACCAAAAAGGTGTTCTGCTGCTGCTGATTCAGGCGCTGGTTTACTAAACCTTTTTCCCCGTAGGTGCAGAATGGGGAAAATAGCTTTTGTAACTCAGACCCTTAATATCCTTTTACAATTTGGTTGGTCTGATGTCTTTCATTTTGATTTATCCAAAGTCTTCATGGTAAGCTTCTACTGATGGCTTACTTTTTTCTTTAGTCAAATAAAGGACTTTGTAGCTTGGAAAGCCCTAAGAATCTAGCAGTACTCAAAATTGTTCAGGCCTGCAAGAAATGTTGTCTCCATTTTTTTCTTGCAGTATTTTTAGAACAAATATATAATAAATATATACATATATGATATATATAAGAGAGGCAGAGAAAGAGAAATACATTATAATAGGAAAACAGGCAGTATTAACAACTGTGCTTATAATTTTTTTATCCAGACTTCTTTTCAATACAGTGTAGAAGACTAGGGAAGACTGCTTTGCTATTTATTTCCAATGCATATGAATAAAGGACAAAATAGTACATGAACACAAAAAGATCATTTACAGTTTATTTTAAATAAGACTTGTATTTTTTTAAATTTAAAATCCAATAATTTCATCACACACAACATAAAAATCATTGCATATGTTAGCAGTTTTTAAAAACCAAACTACATTTGTACTGTTTTGTGCTTATTATTTCTAAGTCTGTAGTATAAAATATACTAAAATAGATAGTAAATATTCAGCAACAGATTAGTGCCATGTACACTTGTAGCAACAATGAAATGGAAGAGTAAAATTCCATTCAGCTCTATTCATTATGAATGTTTTCTAGACTTGTGCAACAGAAAAGCGTGCCTCTTTTATAAAGGGGGTCATTTTAAAAGGCTTAGTCGTGATTTAGGAGAAGACCTGCACGTGGATGTTGAAATCATGCAGACATCTCCGAAGCCATTCCACAAATAGCATTTGCAGATGTCTCCAGTGCAGGGACATGCAAGTAGGCAAGGGGTGGTCTGGAAGAGGCATGTCTAGGGAGGTGCGATGGACTTACATGTCCCCATTTAGACCTGCTGCAGGCATGAATAGGCATCAGGAAAGTGCTTGTTTTGGCCTTAAAACAAAGAGTGTAGAGAAGATGGAAAGTTAACTGACTAGTTTGAGATTACAAAGACCCACTCTGGGATTTGAACCCTAGCCGCCCTTTTCCCAATACACTACTTTAAACACTATGGGGTATGTTTACTAAACCGTCTTAATGTTACCGGTGTTAGCTCCAGCGATAATGTTACCGGTGTTAGCTCCAGCGAATGCCATAAAAGGAGTGGGCGTTCTAGTCTTAAGGTAGCATTTCGGGTTATCGCGCGATAAAGTCCGTTATTGCGCGATAGAGGGAGCCGTGGCACATTAACGCACGTTAGCCTCAATTAGGCGTGCTGACCTGCAAACACAGCAACAGAGGTGTAGCACAATGGTTAATACATTGACTGATGAAACGGGGTCATGAGTTCAATCCCCCAGTGGGCTTAATGAGTAAGGCTGTACAAGACATTGCCCTTTGCTTTAAATCAGTGCTGTCTGAGGCAGTTTCTTTTTTAATTTAAATTAGTGCTGCCAGCAAACACACCCTCATAGTGCCGTAACCTAAGGTGCCGCATAAGGCGCCCTATAAGGCACTCCAGAGGGCACATTATAAAGTGCACTGTCCGCCAAGGCACCTTATAATGTTCCCTATAGGGCGCCTTTTAGGGCGCTTTACAGGGCGCCTTATGAGGCACCTTAAGGTTACAGCACTGTGAGGGTGTGTTTGCTGGCAGCACTAATTTAAATTAAAAAAGGAAATGCCTCAGACAGCCCTATCAAATAGCAGCACTATGGGATCAAACCCATGACCTCTGCCTCCACAGTCAGTGAAGTAACCAGTGGGCTACATCTCTATAGCTACCAACAAACCCCTGGCTGGCTACAGAAGGACTGCAGGTCACCACACAAACTGTCTGCTGTGGTTACCAGGATAGGGTTAACCCACCCATACCCATGATGCACTGCACATGCAGATCAGCAGTCTACAGATGATCACAAGATGGGGTATGCACCCCCACAGCACCTCGGCCTGGTAGGGGGAACTGATCGTTTGTGTTACTGGCACAGAGTAGCTACAGACCGTCACATTGTGGGGGGTACTGTGCTCACCCTGAGGGCGAGGTGGGGCGCCCAGCACCAGGTCCGCAGCACCTGGCTTAGCTGAGATAGGCTATGCTGCAGATCGCCATCAATGCCAGTGTGTGATAGGTAGTCCTTGCAGACACACCTAAGTCCATCCGTATTTCCCAATCATGTCTAGCCCTTGTGGACTATGATGCACCCAGAACAGTGCGTATCCTGTGTGGGTGCCATGGTCACATGATATAAGTGAAGGGGGGTGTTTGGACCCATAGGTGGATTATGTAGCACCACCCAAACCGCTCTCTGGGGCTCAGGGTGGGGGACAGGATCTCCCACCAACAGATCCACATTCTACATCCCTGCAATGGTGGAAGTAGAGGGGACCATCAACCCCAGTCCTGCTGGGGAACAGGCAACCTACAGGGCAGTCAATGCAGATCTGTACACATCCATAAGGCAATGACAGACAGACAGTAGGCCTGGAAATGCTCAGCTGCCCCCCACCACTATCTGACATTCTCCAGCCGCTGCACCCTGCAAGGTGTTCCAGCCATACACATACTAACTGCAGACAGTCTGCTAGCTAGTCCATAGTGCATGTTCCTGGAGAAAATGTGTGCACCCAAAACTGGGATGTGAGCACACACACCAAGCAGATAAGTCAGTGACTGGGCACCAGAAAAGAGAACTCATAAATATCACTTGAAAGAAAGTGATGTGATATAGCACTATGGGGGAACCTAGCCATGCCGTGGTCACTGCTCAGTCAGGGTGAGAGTGACCTCCCAGCAGGACATGCTGTGGCCACCCTGTCCGTGCAGGTGGTGGCCGGGCATTACAATGTCCCAGCCATTGACCTATGCCCTGTGAAGATGTATCCTGCCCAGGCCACCCTGTCCGGGCCATACCCACAGTACCTTGCTCCTCATTATGCACATTGACAGGCTAACACTGGAAACAGTGCAAGCAGTGTGGGCTGAGTAAGGTGTAGGCAGCCACAAAACACTGGATAGACAGACACAAACTCCCACTCCTATGCCAGCATTGTGCAAATATAGAAGCTTTTGGCAGCCCTGGCCACCACACCAGTTTTGGGCACAGTGCAGGCATGGCTATGGTATGTAATACTATTGGGGTCACTTCCCGGGGTGGTAAACACTGTCAGAAACCAAAACTGAAACACACTCCACAGATATCAGAAAGGTTGCTATGATGCAGCTCTATCAGCAAATTGTGCTTAACTTAGGAATTGTTATCTGCCATTGATCATAGCAACCTTTTGATATATGTGTAACGTATTCCCAAGTTTAGGGTGGCATTGCTAAGGTATGCAAGTGCTAGTATTGGGAGATGCTGCTGCGTGCAGGGCCCAACAGCCTGACTCTCCATGAGGCTTTGGATAGTGGAGCCTGTGGGTGTGGGTATTTATGTCCCTGTTGGCAGCTGCTCTAGGGCAGAGGTTCTCAACTCCGGTCCTGCTGGGCCAAACACTGTTCAGGTTTTCATGCTGTCCCTAATGAATAAGCATGAGATACATTTGCATACAAGGGGGGCGGCGCATACAAATGCAGCACAGGCATATTTATTGGAGACAGCATGAAACCTGAATGGTGTTTGGCCCTCCAGGACTGCAGTTGGGAAACTCTGCTCTAGGTATTGCACATGTTTATGGTGTCTGTGCTCTGTAGGGTAAAATAAAGGCATTTCAGGCATGTTTATGTTATCTGCAATAAAGGTTCTGTCTTTGTTACCACAGTTTAGTACTGGGTTGGCAGGAGCCACAGCTGGGACTTGAACTTGTGACTTTCTGCTCATGAACACACTGTTGCCACAGGGACAGTTTATTCCCTGGGGATACCATAACTGTTCGTCAGACAGACCCTGTCTGTTGCAGTGCACGGCACCCACCTAAACGGGGCTAGGCCATGGTCTTCTGTGGGCAGATGCCACTGCCCCCTCCGCCACCAGCACCCCTCTGCCACCATGCCATTATGCCGGTGGTGCTGGTGGTGCGCAATCCCAGGCCATCCAGTATGCCGGTAGGCAGCTGCCTATGGTGTGGGTTCTCAGGTAGGGGTGCCTACATGGAAATGCGCGCTTCCCTCCCCCCCCCCACACCACCTGCCAATGTTATGTGCCCTTGGGGGTACCTGCTGGATAATCTCCCCTGTGACACTGTGGGACACACACTCGTGCCCATGTTGGACCCTCGTCAGTTGCTGTCTTGCTGCTTTACAGTTTCAGCATTCCTATGTGCCACCTAGGCATCTGCCTAACACGCACTGTGCCCCAGCAGGACCACAGCATGTGCCACCTGCAGCCCTCTATATCCCATTTCCAGCATCTGTAAAGTTGCCCTTTCCTACATGCCCACCCTGCTGTTACTGCACATGTGCATGCAAAAACAAACCTGCCCAATATAGACGTGAATAAACCCTGATCAGCACTACTTCAATGTGGGATCATTCACTTTGTAGGGGGACAGAGAATAGACCCTTTCAAACATGATATCTTATTTTTTTAGCTTTGTCAGTGGTGTTGCTTTATGTTTATCATTAATATCACTTTTGGCCAGCTTGGTTATTGGGATTTTAAATGTGGTTCAGGTCATTTTCTGTGTTTATTTGCCTTATTGTTCCGTGTATATGTATCACTACTATCACGTTTTTGGGTTTCCCTGGCTTTGCTGTACATTGCTGACTGAAATGGTTTCTCTTTTCTGCAATGGTTTCTCTTTTCTGTGCCTTAACGCGAGGGTTTCACTAATGTTGTGAAATCAAAGACCCAGATTTCACAACATTAGTGTGCCTGGAGCCTCTCCCCTCCCACTCTCCGCCCATTGACCCCTTCTCTCCGCCCTCTGGGAAGCCTTACTCCACCCTTCAGAGCTGTATTTCACTGCGTTAGTGTGCCTTAACGTCGCCGCTGCGTTATCGCACGCTAAGTGACGTTATCACGCGATAATGTTACATTATCGCGCGTTAACATCACTTATCGTGCGATAATACCACCGCTGCGACATTAAGACGCTTTAGTAAACATACCCCTATGCTATTAGACATCCATGTTCTGTGATGCTATTCTGGGGACATCTATGTAGACATCTCTACAGAAGTCCATCTTGGGCAAGTCTACGTTTCTGAAATCGTGTCTGAACTTGCACGTGCCTGCTTTTTTTTTTTCAGATGTTCTGGCTTTGGCGTCCCAGATGTACTTGGACGTCCCTTCAAGCTAATAATAAAGTCAAATATACTGAGCAATCTGAGCAATTTTTGATTAAAATTTTAGATCTCACTTTTGAATCACAGAAATCTACATAAAAAAAGTACAGACGAAGAGTTCATTCTCAAGATTATCTTCTTTCTGTATGTGCAGTTTTTAAGGTTTTTGAAGCTAATAACTTCAATTGATGTTATTTTATGATAGTATTTTGGTTTTCAGGAACTGCTTAGAGCTTAAGGTTTTTCTCATGCCATTTCCCAATAAGCTATTTTCTGGGTCCAAACCCCCCTGCCCTCCTTCCCAAAAAAAGAACAGAAAATTAAAAAACAATCTATTGAAGTTTTGGTGTTTCTAGGCTGGTAAATCCTGAGTCAAAGTTAAGAGTTAGACTGCCCAGTTCAATGTTAGAAATGTTTAGCAGCACATGTGTATATCTGTGTGATGCCTTTGTATATAAGAAAATGCTTACCAGGTAGGGCCTATAGTTTGGAAAAATCCAGCCCCATAATGAGGGAAAACCAGACCTATGCAAACAAGCAAGCAATAATGACTAGGGTAGGGGTTCCCCACCCAGTTCTCAGGACACACCTAGCCAGTCAGGTTTTCAGGATAGCCACAATAAATATGCATGAGAGAAATCTGCATGCACTGCCTCCATTCAATGCAAATCTCTCATATGCATATTCATTGTGGTTATCCTGAAAACCTGATTGGCTAAATGTGTCCCGAAGACTGAGCTGAAAACCCTGGGACTAGGTTGACAGAACTGAAGTGATGAGACAAGCTCAATGGCTTTTCCATTACCCCACTTATCTACCTTCTGTTGGCAACTGTTCCTTCACTCATCCCCTATTGGCATCTTCTGTCACCTCAATTAGGCCCAGTGGCAGCTTTTTTGCACTTCCTTCCTTCCTTGCTGTAGCGAAGGCTCACCTTGGATCCAAGGAGATCCCTTGGACTGTTTGATTGTAATGGTGATGGCATCCAGAGAACATTTTAATTTGTCTAGAGTAGTAGAAGGCTTTATGGACTAAATTACTAAAAGCGCATCAATGGGAAAGAAATCATGATATTTTACAGAAAAAATCTAAAATGTGGCTCTTTTTTACAATAGTGGAACTGATTTGGGGTTGAACTATGAAATCATAAATTATGTGGGTCAGGTAGGAAAAGCATTGTATTGGTTAGGCATTTCCAAATTTTATAGAGGATTGGTGTTGATTTATTATTAGCTGTAACTCGCCTCAAAATTGAACTTGGATAGAAGTGGAATATTTTAAATTTATGCTACCTGTGGGGCATACCTGCTATTAGAATTTTCTAAGATTCTAATTGCTATATACTAGCTTCAAGAAACGTTTTCTAAAACATTCTGGAGCAGCCTAGATCTATTAATGTTTGACCCCAGTATCACCCAGAACCACAACACAATCAATAAGGAGTTGAGTTTTAATGACTAGAACCTTGAGATTTTTTCCCTAATATTTTGCTAAATGATATAGCTTTGTCTTGAAAATGATTTGATCTTTTGATCTTGAAATATGAAATCGGAAATTAGAAAACAGCTCATGGCATTTTTTTTACAATAATTCAAATTCTTTATCAGTGTATTTATAGCTTTTTATAGTTCATGTTTCTGTACGTGGTTGGCTCAAAAAGGCTGATGTACTATGCAATGATAACATAGTGTATGTGAATGAACGTGCAATAAGAGTCCATGTTAATTGCACGCAAATGACATTTTCAATATACTGCATGCATTAAAATTCTTGTAATAATGCAGTCATTGCAAAAAAGGCTTTAAATGCACTTCTCTGTCGTATAGTTAAATTTCATGTTTTAACCCAGGTAATTTTATTATGTGAACATACAGTAGTTAATGAGCTGATTTACATAATTATGCAGTTCATTACCTAGTTTTTCATACATTTTGCATTAACATTCATAAAAGCTAAATAATTTATGCTAAAACGACAGTGAGTGAAAACATTTGCAAATGGAATAGCGTAGATTTTTTGTCATTTTAGCTTACGCCAATGCATTTGTGAACATCAGTGCAGTTTTGTACATTGGCCTCTAAGTAAGAAGAAACGGCTGAAGCAGAAATACTGCAAAGATACAGTACAGTATGTACAGTAAATTTAAGATCATTAAAATAATATTTTTGTTTCCTTCTAAGTTAACATAATGCTTTTTTCTATAAAGAGATCTTTTTTTTTAGAAAATAGTGGCTTAATCAAAATGTGCATTTAAAAATGCCAAAGCTGGTCTGGCCCAGTGGCTCTGTAGCAACATCAGGTGTTGCCATGCAGAGAACCTGAGTTTAACTCCTGGGCCAGGAATATGCTTCCCTAGACCGGGGATGCCATGGAAGCAGCATTCGCAGCCCTTGGATATTGTGAAGCCTTGGACATTGCTTGACAGTGATAATGTCTACCAGTGGTTCTCAAATGGGATCACATCACCAGTGGATGGGGTCACAGAAACATGGTCATTTCTCCATCTCTCTGGACTTTCCACCGGTCAGCATGCAGCCTGTGAGCCAGTGACTATTCAGAGGCCTTTGTCCTCTCCTGTTAGACTGAAAACTCATACGGAGTACTGGGGTCTGTAAGCGCACACTACACACTGACACATGGGAACCTGTGCTGGTTGCTGCCTTCCTGTTTTAGATGAGTGGAGGGAGGGAGGGGAAGTAGGCTGGAGATCTACCAGTTTGATCTCATAATCATCTAGGGTCACGTGAATTTTCAGTTGTTAAAATGGGTTCATACGGGATAAAAGCTTGAAAGAAAATGGTCTAGACTCTGTGAGTACAAAGCAAGCTCCAAATGGAGTGTATTTATATGACCCCTGGCTAAGGAGTGTCATCACATTAAGCAGCTTAATAGGAGGGTGAGAGATATACGAGTAAGATATCCTAGGCAGTCGTAAATGAAGGTAAAGGGTGCTGGATCCTAGACCCTATTCCAATTGAGTTTCAAGTATAAAAGTGTATGAGAAAACAACAATCCCTTCTCCCAAAAGAACACAAATCATATCTTTAAATTAGTTTTATGTCTTTATGCATTCAATATTTTGATAGCTTGCCTTGCAGTAACTTAGGGGCATGTTTACTAAGTCCCACACTGGTAACAAGCATGAGGGCTGTGCTACCTGCACGGCGCTTTGTGCTAGATACAGGGAGGTGATAAAATGGATGCAGAAGCAAATAATGCCACCCACTGAGTTGGCTTTAGTTGCAACCACAATACCTGCGCCACACTGGGAACACTCCGTCCTGCCCAGTCTTTACTCTGATGCGCACTGCAAGGACAGTGCAAGGTTTTTAGCATGTTAACCCCGCACTACCCTGGTAGCGTGCTTTAGTAAACCTACCCCTTCATCTTAACCATAAAAAGCACCTTCCCCTCTGTTTATTCTTTATTAATGTTTGATCTTTGTAGTTCCCAATCAGTGGTGCGAGCAGCTCCTGCAGTGCCAGAGAAGGAGAGGGCCAATTTATGGCCATTCTTGTATCTTCCGAAGGCCCTTAATTTGAATTTCTGCCACTGTCCACAATGCTAACAAAATGGATCCAAAAGTCTTGTATGGATTAGAAATGGATTTAAATTAGAAATAAGAGTGAAGTGGCCTAGTGGTTATGGGCAGCAATCTAACACCAGAAAGACCAGGGTTCAAATCCCACTAGCACTCTTTGTGGCCTTGGGCAAGACACATAACCCTCCACTGCCTCAAGTACAAACTTTGGGGACAGAGAGATGTACAAGTATAGTGTAACTCACCTTGATCTCCCCCTGGAAAGGTGTAAAATAAAATAAAGTGTTTTCCACTATCTGCTCACACTTGGGGTTCTAATTTAAAAAAAAAATAGTTGCATGTACAAAAGTGTTGCTTTCTGAACCTGCATAATTGTTTTGAGAAACATTTTGTTATTAAGAAGGAACATTTTTAACAGCTAAAAGATATGCAAAAATGAAATAAACAGTTTTACTAATAGACGGCATAAATAACATTCAGTAAAATATATTTTAGTATACTGTATATGAACATAATTTTTATTACATCTCATCTTAGATAAGGACTTTATATTTGACTATTTTATAGTAGATGTGTTTTAAACAATCATAATTCAGTAGTAATATAGTATGCCTAATTCATTATGGGATTTCTCCCATTCCATGGGAAATACCTCTGATAAATCATACTCTGTTTTATATAACAGTATTGACTACCAACATTACAGAAAAAAAAATAAAACAAAAGCATGATACACATTAAATAAATTAACATTGTTATGTAGAAATTGTTTTTAACTGGCCTATTAAATTAATAAAGAGAATGCTTAAGGCAAGAATCTTCATTTGAAGTTGGCATAATCTGAAAATATATCAATGAAATCTTGTACCACTCTGTAGCAGAATTCATACTGCTCCTGTAAAATAAGAAATAGCAGATTTAGATTCAATGCATGTGGCCTATAAACAGTACAGTTGGTGATTATGGAAAATTTACAAAATACAAACCTATATATTTTACCAAAACAGTAAGTATGCTGCAAAGATTACTAACCTAATTTTTTTTTCGCTGCGCGAAAGGTATAATTTAAGAGACTTTTCACTGGGCTGAAATCCAGAGGCTTGATAGGTCACCAGGCTTAGATCTGGAAGGTAGTTAGAAGAAGCATACCTGGACTAGGAATCCCCAGAAGTCAAGAATGACAGTGGAAAGTTGCCAGTTCAGCCCACAATAACAAAATTAGAGGGGTCAGAGAAGCCTCTCATAAACAAATATATGAGGACAAGCAGCCGAAGCCCTGGAGCTTTCACAGGAGGGCGGGGCAACTGGTCAGGCTATCTCTTCCTGGAACTGCATGCCCACGGAGTTCATATGTAGCACGTTAACAATAATAAAGTTAAATCTTCTTTGTGGTTTCTCATTCTGTGATTTTGCATTTGTAAGGGGTGCAGACAACAATAATTCATCTTTGGTGTGACAGTATGGGAATCTAGAAGTATTGTTTCAAAGTATATAAACATGAATACAAAAAAACAAGAATAATCACAGAGAATGTGTATACAGAAACTATTAACAAACAATATGTCAAATCTATAGGACTGAATGAACAGCGAGATTAATGCATTCAAATTCAGGACTTAAAAGAACATATAGGCAAAAATTATTCTCTTACGCAAAAAAAAAATACTTCTATACTAAAGAAAAAGAAAAACTAATTCAGAGGCCCTGTATATCTTGCAAGAGTTGTTTGAATAGCCTTTCCTTGTCTTTATGTCCACCTTCCTGTTCTGAATAGAATAACACGTTATCATCTTCATTAGAATATGCACGAGCCATATAATCCCCTTTCCAATATGTGGAATTTGCTTTGGGTAGAGGAAATGCTCGGAGCATGCTCTGTCCAATGAGTTACAGTAAAACATGACTGTGCACAATTCAGTCACCACACAACCTCATTTAAATGATTTACAAATAAAGGGCTAGATTTACTACAGTATTATCATTTACTAATGTTAACATTTATTGTTAGTAAATAGGTTCCACTGTGGTAAATGACGTGCATTAACATGGAAGAGGCTTTTAGTAAATCTAGCCTATGTATGTATTATTTCCATAGAAATCAACTGTGAAAATGAGGATTTAAAGAAAACAGAATTGTAGCATTTTGTTGGAAAATGCAATGTTATATTTATATTGAAATAACAGAGACTGGTCTATAAAGAAGAGGCTCACATGACAAAGAAGGAAGCAGACTAAGGCTGCCCCTTGAAACTCATCCTGCCAGACAGAAGACGGTAAGGTCATCACCAGAAACCCTTCCCAACCTCCCCCCCCCCCCCCCCCCGTTCTGATACTGAATTGTTCCAGTAGAAAGAGCTGGAGAGCAGTGGTGTGTCAGGCTATATCATCCTCCTCTAATGGTTAGGACAAGGTACCTCAGGCCGGAGGGTTGGGGATTCAATTCCCACCTGGGGACAGCAATCTCAGGCTGGAGGGACTGGGTTTTTAGCTCTATAGGCACTCCTTGTAGCCTTGGGCAAGCCACTTAACCCTCCATTGCCTCAGGTACACATAGATTGTGAGCCCTTTGGGAATGAGGGAATGTATCCAGTACCTGCTTGTAGTGACTGTAAATCACTCTGATGCCCTTCAGCCTGGGCAGTATATCAAGAAATTGCATAAACATAATGCCCAGAGCCTGACTGGCATTCTGAATGGCATGGCAATGCAACATAGTTCAAAATGTGAGTAAGGCCCTAGTCAGTACAGGAGAAAAATGCAGCTTAAGGAATCTCCATGCTCCACCCTCCTCATCTTGCTAGCATGAACAGTGTAAATTGAATAGGGAGTGGGTCGTTAAGAAAGGGACGATGTGGAGAGACTGAAACTCAGCTGATGGGGTGAGAAAGAGCTAAGGAGATAAGAACAGGATCAGCTGGGGGGAAAGGAGGAGATGAGGGATTGGCTAAGGTGGTGAAGAGTTGTGGGATGAGAGGAATTTGGAAGGGTGTTCAGGAAGGGCTCTAGTTGAGATGGACTGACTATGAAAGGGGTGTGTGAGGAAAAGAAGAGATTAGTTGGCATGGAGGTGAGAGCGGTGGCGTACCAAGGGTGGGTGGTGGGTGCGGCTCACCACGGGTGCCAGCCAGGAGGGGTGTGCACCCCCACCGGGCGCGTATGCAGAGGAAGTGCAGCAAACATAAAGCCGCAGGTGGGCTTGCCGCATTGCCTCTGGTCCAGGCCCAGCGGCTCTTTTCTCCTGGCTGAAGTCTTGTGATGAGGGGGCTGGAAACGCCACAGGGTGAGAGGCCACATAAAAATAATTATGGAGTACACCTTTCCAATCTTACTAAAACTGCATTACATTTTGATTTTTATGTTTCTTTAAATCAAAAGTATAAGGATTAAATCTGAACCTTTCACTTATGGGCAGTAAATCTTTTACTCACTGCACATTAGGTTCAAAAGTTAACAGGTGGTAAGTTCAAAGCCTTTGCAGTAACTGTTGGGGCTGTGTCCTGCTACCTTACAGTTATCATACAGGGCAGACATTTGGTACCGCACATTAAATCCACTGACAGATAAAAAGTTATCTGTGGGTAATCATGCCCCACAGGTAACTTGGAGACTGAGCACATCTTCTTTTGGATGACATCATCCTGAATAAGTAGCTGGCACCTCCTACCAGCCTCCAGTATTCTATTGACAAAGCAGACTCACAGGAGCAACAAGTAAGAACTATCCAAAGACACCAACGTCCCCAGGAACAGCCCCATACCAGCCCAAGGAGAGGATACGCTCACCTGCTAAATGAGGATGGCAAGAAGGCGTATTGGAGACAAGTCACTCTGTCCATCGCAGATCCCCCCAACCTGAGAGAAGATAAGTCCTCTCTTTTTTTTTTTTGTTTTAAAGGGAAACTTCACGCCACCACAATTACAGCTCCAACTCCCAGACCTACCCAATTGAGATGCAGTTCTTCAGGCCTGGGAACTTCTTATGACAGCTGTAGGTAAACAGCAACTGGAGAGGGTTTGGGACTGGACTAGAGAAACTCAAAGAACATCAATTAGCAGGTAAAGCCTAATTTCACATACCTTATCATTCCTCCAGTCCAGTCCCAGTATCTGTGGGATGTACCATAACAGTACTACTCTCGGGAGGAACCCACAAGCCTGGCCTGAAGAACCGCCAAGCCAAGCCTGACGTCAGATGACGGTTGCAGATCCAGATGGTAATGCTTCACAAACGAATGCAGGGAAGAGCAAGTCGCTGCTTTACAAATATCAACTGGCGGGATCAAACTGAACTCCTCCCAAGACAACGCTTGTGCTCTGGTCGAATGGGCCCTTAACCCTGGAGGTAAAGTTTTACGCCACAGGAGATAGGTCGAAGAGATGGCCTCCCGCACCCACTGCGAAATAGAGGCTTTGGAAGCAGCCTCCCTCTTATGCAGTTCGCCAAACAGAACAAACAAATGATCTGACTTCTGAAAAGGTTCTGTTGTCTTCAAATACCTCCTCAGCATGTGGCGAAGGTCTAAATGGCAAAAGAGAAGATTTCCTTCCATACCCCCTGCTCCGGGAAACACCAGAAGCATCACTGAGAGTACCTTAGGTAGAAAGAAAGGTATGGGTCTCAAGACTACCTTCTCCCTTGACAACCAGAAACGGAGCACGACATGATAGCGCCTGAAGTTCCGATATCCTTCTGGCTGAACAAATCACCACCAGAAAAATAGTCTTCAATATCAAATCTTTCAAGGAGCAGGCGCTCAGAGGCTCAAAGGGGTCCTCCGTTTAGGCCGACAATACCAGATTCAGATCCCAAAATCGCACCACCAACCATACCGGTGGATGCAGTTACTGTACTGCCCTAAGAAAACAGGCAACATCTGGATGAGATGCCAGAGGAACACCTCTGATTCCGCCATGATAACAGGAGTTGGCTACCACCTGCACTCATAGAGAACTGCAAGCCAACCTCTTATCCAATCCCGCCTGCAAAAAGGCAAGAATCTTTGGCATTGTAGCTCTCAGGGGACAAGAGGTCCTTTTCTCTTACCAGGTCTCAAAAACTCTCCGAACCTGAATGCACACCAAGGAGGTGGAATGCCTCCGGGCCTTCAACAACGTCGCAATCACGGAGGGCGAGTACCCTCGCTGTCTCAACTGAGCCCTTTCAAGAGTCATGCCATAATTGAGAATTTATCCACCTGAGGCATTAGGATGGGACCCTGCGAGAGCAGGTCGGCTCATGCCAGTGGACACCACAGATGCTTCACAGTCAGGCGCACTAGGTCGGCATACCACAGGTGTCTTGGCCAATCCGGGGCAATGAGAAGAACACGGCCTCGATGAGCCTCAATCCTCTGAACCACTTGGCCTATGAAAACCCAGGGAAGAAATACATATAACAGGCCCCCCCTCATGGGCTATTCCTGCACCAGCGCATCAAGCCCTTTTGACATGCGTTCTCTCCTTCTGCAGTAGAACTGCGGCTCTTTTGCCAATTTGGGATCAGTCAATCATGGATCTGATGACGACCTTCAACACCTCACCAGCTGCATGAAGACTGCTGCATTGAGGGTCCACTTGCCGGGGTCAATATGAACCCTGCTGAGATAGTTGGCCACCATGTTCTCTTTGCTGGCCACGTTTGCCGCTGATAGAGTCATCAGATTGTTTTCCACCCAGCGCAGTAATGGATCTACTTCACTCTCTAGCTGCGTGCTGCTTGTGCCACCCTGCCAATTGATGTCAGCCACTGTGGTGGCATTGTCCGGGAAGACTCTCACCGCCTTTCCCTTCAGAAAAGATCGGAAGTTCTGCAGAGTCAAAAACACCGCCCACAACTCCAGGCAGTTGATGGACCATGCACTTTCCTGCACCGATCAAAGGCTCTGAACTATCTGGGCTTCGCAATGTACCCCCATCCTGACAAGCTGGCATCAGTCGTCAGTGAGATCCAATGAGGCATCTCTAGAGGCATGCCCGTCAAGAGCTTGTTGGGTTGCAGCCACCACTGGAGGGCTTCCTGGGCCTCCCTCCGACACGGCAACCAACGCAAGAGTGGATGGTGTCGGGTTGACCATCTGCATAACAGTGCCCTCTGTAGTGGTCTCATGTGGGCCCGCACCCAGAGCACCAGTTTGATGGACGTGGCCATAGACCCCAGGATCTGCAGGTAATGCCATACTGTTGGTGCTGCCATCCACAGGAACTGCCATATTTGATGCTGTGACTTGAGTACCCGACTCAATGGCAAGGAGACTTGGCCAATGCTGGTTTGAAACTTAGCTCCCAAGTACTCCAAATCCTGAGACAGCTGTAGGTGACTCTTGGCAAAGTTGACTACCAACCAAGCCCCTGAAGAAAATTTATGATCCTCATGGTGGTCCGCTTGCTTTCCTCTCGGGACTTCCCTTGAATAAGCCAAGCATCGAGGTAGGGGTGCACCAGAATTCCCTCTTGCCAGAGAGCCACTGCCACCAGTACCATGATCTTGGTGAAGGTATGGGGTGCCGTAGCCAGCCCGAACGGCTGTGCCCGAAATTGGCACTGCAAACCGCAGGAATCGTTGATGGTCGGGTTGGATTGGGATATGCAAGTAAGCCTCAGTGAGGTCAAGCAAGATTATATATTCTCCCTCTCGGACCGCCACTATCACCAATCACAGCGTTTCCATATGGAAGCGAGGCACTCGCAGACACTGATTCACATGCTTGAGGTTCAGGATGGGGCGAAAGGACCCCACCTTCTTGGGGACTATTTATTTATTCCTTTATACCGCATTACCTAGGATCAATGCGGTTTACAGAGAACCAAACTTCAACCATACATGGAACAATATTACAAGAACTGGATTACATTAAAAATGTTAGGTAAAACAGAGAACAAGGTAACTAAGTAAATGGAGTATTGACCACATCCATATTGGTCTTTGGGGACCTCCACTACGGCCTGCAAGGCTTGAAGGTGCTCAAGTGTCTGGCGCATGGCCTGTAACTTTCAGGGCGCTTTGCACGGTGGGTTGACGAAGGCCTCCCTGAGCGGGTGAGCAAACCCCAGGGAGTACCCTTCCCTAATGACCTCCAGAACCCACTGGTCAGATGTGATTTGGGGCCAGGCAACATAAAAATCCCGCAGCCCATGGGAACCAAGGCCACCTGATCCATCCTCATTTCATTGAGACTTCTTGGGGGCCGAGAAGGAAGAGGAATAAAATCCTCTGCAGATCTCCAAAATCCTTGAAAGGCCTGCCCCCTGGCAGGAAAATGTCCTCTCTGTATGGCGCAAACCGCACTGCGCAGAAACACCTAAAACCTCTTGGCTGTCCCCTCATCAGGGCCGAGGATCAGGCGGGTTTCTACTTGTCCTCGGGCAGTTTCCTCCCTTATGACTTTTCCAAATCCTTTACCAACTTTTCCAGTTCCTCCCCAAACCGGAACTTGGCCCGAAAGGGGAGCTTACTGAGACAAGATTTGGAAGAGACATCCGCTGACCAATTACATAACCAAAAGTATCACCACGTGGCCACCACCGAGGCCATGGACTTAGACCAACCCTAATCAGGTCATAGAAGGCATCAGCCAAATAAGTGTCTCCCGACTTTGGGAGCCCGCAAAATTTCTCGCTCTTGATCCGGAAGTGGGTAAAGACAAGCCATCATCCATGTCCCTTTGAGGGTGGACTCCGGAATGTCCCACTCATCCTGAATCATGCGCTGGACAACCCGGTGCAGAGAAAATATCTTCTGCGGTGTCTGAATGGCCTGAAAAAGAGGGTCCTCCGATGGTTCTTCCTCTGACGGAGCCTCCGTGTGAATACTGAGGGCCTTTGAGGAGTGAGCTATTAAGGCTGCTAATTCCTCCCCACGGAAGACCCGGATAATGCAAGAGTCCTTCCCTTGGGAGATCTTGCCCTCCTCCAGATTTTATTTATTTATTTATTTAACAGTATTTCTAAACCGCCTTATCTTAATAATCAAGGTGGATCTTAATAATCAAGATCCGATTTGGCCTCCTACTCAGCTTCCAGGCTCTCCACCTCCTCCGAGAGCAGGGGCTCCATCTCCCCCAGAGGTCATCCTCTAGACGCCGCCTGCTCGGGCCTGGTTCCCCCTCCACCCTATCCTTCAAGGATGTTAGTGGAGAAGCACGTTTCTGAAGGTGTCCTGAAGGTTCCTCCCCAGCCTACTGCCAAATTTGAAAGGCCTCATGCATGAGGAGGACAAATTCCGTGGAAAAGCCCTCCAGGAAGTTCCCCTCCAACCAATCCTTGGAGGAGGAGTCTGTACCTGCCTTCTTCCCCTTACTGTTGTGCTTCTTTGTGGAAGGAGCCATGATCTCACCGCTGTCCCCCTTAACTGACATCACTGTCGCTGAGGAAGGCACCCTACAGCCCCCCAAGGATAGAATAGAGCTCTCCGCAGCTCCCCGAGCCCCCTGGGTCTGATCTGGTCTCTCTTCCAGGAATTCTGCCTCTACCTATCGAGATTCAGCTTCACAGCCGCAGCAGAAGCCCGCTGCAGAAACTGAACCCCTATGAGACCCACATGCCAAACACGTTTCTCTTGCAGGTATGCTGGGTCCCTCAGCAACTGTGCTTTACTTGTACAAAACTCACTTTCTCTTTGTTTTTTTTTTTTTTACTTAAGTGCTGCTCAACCAGCAAAAAACAAAAAAATACGCGAGGGAGAGTCCCACTGCATCCCAGAAACCTCCCCCTCTGAGCTAAAGGCAACCACGCGGTAGAAAGGAAATGGCTATGATTCCTGTGCTCAGCAAGAAATGGCCATTCTGTGCCATGCAGCCAGAGTTGGGCCTCCGACCCTACTCGGCTCCGCATTGACCTGAAATCAAAGCTCAAATTGTGGACACGGAAGGTTCCCTCAAGCACAACTGCTCCCCAGCAGACTGAGCTGCCATACCAATGCTCAGCCTCCTCCCACGGCTTTGGCACTGGGCACTCCGAGTGAGGCTTCGGCGTCGGTCATTCTCAGTGACAGGTCTTCTTAGCGCCAATGACTCTGCACACCGCTCTATGCTCTGGAGTCATCGCACATCTCTTCTGCAGCACTCCCGATCGGGATAGAGCAAAAGCACACGCGGCCGGACTCCGCCTGCACTCCTGCTCCAGCCCAATCAGGGGCTTCCAACAGCTACTAAAGGAAGCGCCATCTGGCGCGCCTGCGCCTGAGGGCCCTTTGGCATGGCCCTTAGGCGGGGCACTAAGACGAGCATAAAGACCATCGCTACAGCTGTCCTAGTCAACACCAATGTAAGCACAGCCGACAAACTTTAATCCTGAGGGAAACACCACTAACCACCCAGCCGGCCAGCAGCATCCCCCTCACAACAAAGGCACCAGATCAGCAACCTATAAGAGAGCTCCACCGCCATCTACAACCATACACAGACGACGGAAGCTCGTGACCAGCATAAACAAGCAATCCTCAGTCCCTCCGAGCCAACACACAAGGCTGAATCACGGCCCCACTGGACTTTACGATAATCTAATGGACATCACTATGAGTAACCTAGCTAAATCTTAACCTGAATTAAGACATTAATACTGCACATGCTACTAACATTGTATGTACACTACACTGTATATACCCTGTTATCAGAGTCTATTGACCCGTTAACAAAAATATTTGACCATACCTCAAATAAGTCAATATACTGTACAAAAACTACAAATTAACACCCAAAGAACCCTCTCTACCCCCACACTAGCCAAACATACACCTATACCGCCACCATATATCATACTATAATATTAACAAATCATGTCTACAAACAACACACTATCCCATTGGCTACTCTATCTCAGTTATATACTACTCACCTTTATAGTAATAATGGAATCACCTAGGATTAAGAGTTTTCTGTTTTGAAATTTTTTGACAACACCTGGGGCTTTTCTGGTGCACTGTGTTCTCCCTCTTGTCCAAAGCCACCTCTGTTTCCATTAATGGGGCATCCTCATTTGTCAAGGCAGAGAAGTATTATGCAAGAGTATCTCGAGGTAGAGTGGATGATTCACTGTGACCCACTGTGGTCCATTTATTTTGGGGTTGCTGGATTCTATGTGGGCATGGTAATGGATTGTTTGCAAGTTGTAACCTGGGGGAGATTTGGGGTTTTTTGCAGCTGGTTCGCCTAATGGTAGTACCAGCCCTGAATATAGGTCAAAGATATTCTTTTAAAGCTACTTTTTTTAGAACAGGGTGAAAATTTGAACTCTAAATTAGAGCTAGGTAATTCCTATATTGTACCAATAGTTTCTCTAAGGCTAAATAAACCTATACAGGACTTAAACAATTTTCATACGGAACAATGTTAAATACAAGCAGTAAGTAAAGCAGTGCAATTAATTCAAAAAGACAGATAAGCAAAAAAAGGCAGGGAGCTAGAAACTATTCAAAGCAAGCACGAGAGAAAGAAGACAAGCTTAGCCAGACAGATGCACCCTCAGTGCTCTGGAGATCAGTACTTAGCTATACAGATTGTGGCTTATTGCCACTGGCTAGCTATATTGTTGGGCAGAATGCCCAGCTCTCTCCCAGCACTATCCGGATAGTGCTGGGGTGGTCTAGAAGACTTTTCAGTAGCACTATGATTGCAATTTTATAAAGTCATGCCTAGCTAAAGTGTATTTTCACATCCTATTTTATAAAGTCAAGTACGCGCGTGCTTGACTTTATAAAATAATAGCATGAGAGGCAGAGAACATGCCTTACTTTTTGCACGGATGTGCGTAAATGATCACATTTTATAATCAATGCGTGCAGGGCCTGCTCTAGAGTTGGTTCAAAGTGTTGCTGCCCTAGGCGAACCTTAAGCTTTACACCTCCTCTCGCTGTCAAAATCTATTATTTAGCTTTGAATGCCCTGCTTCTGCTGCCCTCTGGAAGTTGCTGCCCTAGGCAACCGCCTAGTTTGCCTAGTGGTTGGGACAGCCCTGAATGCATGTACTTATTCACACCACCCAAACTCTGCCAATGTGCATGCATACAGTAAAAGTATGTGCCATATAAACAACATGCGTACTTTCACTCTAGCTGGCATTTCATAAGAGGCCACTTATGCGTGTAAATGACAAAAATGATGACATTTGCACATGTTGTTGAAGCCTAAAAACAGGCATCTCCTTATAAAAATTACCCTCTTCATATATGAACGTTTTTGAATACTAAGTCATAACTTTATAATAGCATAGTTTCAAGCACTCTCCATTGTTAATTCATACCAGTGTTTGCACCATATGTGGCCTTTGCATTCGTAAACTCTTCACAGTTTGAAATACATCCAGAAGTCCCTCAGCTTTTACTCGTTCGAGAATATTACTGAGTGCTATGAACGTTCCTGTTCTTCCAGCTCCGGCACTGCAAAGCAAACATATTTCTAATGATTAAACAAATAAGTGTATACACTATACACACTGTTTTACAGTCATCTTTTGTATTACTCATGACCAGATTAGAGTTGGTACAGTGATCTTTATGACAGTCTAATCTGGGGGTGCTGTGGTGTTGCTTGGTATTGGTTTAAGTATAGGAATTTGTATTCTCGTATATCCAGGGCAGTAGATAACCAAAGGAGGGGGAAAACAACAACAAAAAAATGGATATTTTACTAAGGGTCAGAGTTCTATGCCTGGCAAGCTGGGATTTATTCTTTGCAGTACAGGCTACAAAAAACGGGCAGACTGGATGAGCCAGCTGGTCCTTATCTGTTGTCATCTACTATGTATTCTACCATCTTTTTGGCTTTTATAAAAATGTGTTTAACTATCATTGTATGATGAAAACCATAAGATATATCTTAGCAAGATGCCTGCAAGGTAAAGGGCTAGATTTACTAAAGTGTGCTACCAAGTTAGTGCCATTCTAATGTGCATTAATATGTGTCATTTACGACAGGTCTTATTTTATGCAATGGGGCCTGGCATAGTCCTATTTGATTGTAGCGGCATGGGCATCGGTAATGCCCAGACTGGAGTATTGTTATGCTCTGTTAATGGATTTAACACAGAGAGGGATCCGAATTACAACTGATCCGGATTCTGCAGTGCAGACAGTGGAGGGGCTATCAAAGTTTGACCGTGTATTACCAATGGTGGTTAAGTGGCTCTGATTCCCTGTACAAGGTCAAATTCAATGTACAGTTGTGATTCTGACATTTAATGCTGTGGTCTCAGCTTGCACATTTTTGTATATTCCAAGCGTAAAAGACACTCAGCCGGTTAGATATTGGGAGAAGGCTTTCTCTGTTAGGGCTGAATGCTGTCCTGAGGCGCTGCATAGTGAGACAGATCTAACTAGTTTTAAGAAGTTAAAAACTCGCTTGTTTAGAGGTGCATTTGGTTAAATGGGTGCTGATAAGGAGGTAGGATTCAGAGTTGAGATTGGGTGCTATGAGGGGTATATAAGTTTATTGTGGATTTTGTATTTTGACTTCTCATACTGTAAAATGCAGGGAGCTGACTGGATTTGTGCTATATAAATAAAAATAAATAAAAACGAAATATCTGCTAATAACTGCATGTCAATGGCATTAGCATGTGCTGCATACTTTAATAAATCTATCTCAAAGAACAGAAGCTGGTAAGAACACCAATGCATCTTCTATTTATTATTAATAACGTATTGTGGTCATACATACTTCTCTATGCAAGACAAATCACATGGATATCTTATGTCTCAAGGGGTTACATTTCTAATCATTATTCAGAATGGTAATTTTTACAGGCACTTCTGCAAGCAAAGCAGCGGTTTACACATATGTTTATCTGATCTGAGTAAAGGGTTTTCTAGCAAACTTTATAAACTAAGTGGAGGAATGTATGCATGAGAGAGCAGTGTCAATGTAAGCATGTACCTTCTGTGTGGTGATTATCAAAGGGAAAGTATCTGCAAACTTTGCCTTAAAAAACTGGTATAACTCATGTACATATCGGCCTCACAAATAAAATTATTCGCCCTACCATTTTTCTCTGTATTAGTACAAGAGAGCATTATCTGCAGTATAAACGTGGGCTACCAGAACTAGGATAGAGGAGTCTTTTGTGCAGTCTCACTTTTCAAGGGGACTTATGCAGATACACTAAAAACTGTTGGATAAAATGAACATTGCAAACAAAATTATTTATTGGACAGCTGACAACCTAAACTAAGCCAACCTTGTTTGGAAATTCACACTGGGGATTTTAAGAGTCCAAGGCATAAAATTCACTGTACTCTGTACACTTCTATCTTTTGTTTTAAACTCTTCTTTTTAGGCTACTTTATACCTTGCTTCTTCAGTCATTCCTTTTCCTAGTCAGATTTACTTCTCTCATGCTTAGAGTGAGCTGGTTCAAATTCCAGCTTTCCAGACAAGAATGGTAGATTCTGCCCTCAAGTTCAGCATTCATGCTCTTTCTGGCATCTTCACACTGTGCTAATCACTTGTCGCCGGACACTCTCAGAACTTTGTTTTCAAAATTTTGAATAGTGTGTGTGTGGGGTTTTTTCAGCAAAGAAACACAATTTAGAAGTATCACAAAAACATTCTCAAAGAAAGTGTGCAAAAATGTCACTTCTGCCCACCAAAATCATTGCAGACTATCGCACACGTTTCTCAAAACATGTACTGGCTTAGAAGACCAAAATGAATCATTTTATTATTAATCTTAATATTTATAAACACATCACAGAACATTTTTATAGTACAGCAGCACACATGCAAAATAATGTGGTAAGTGCAAACACTTTGCAGTAACTGTAGGGGCTGTACTTAGCTAACTTTGTACTATTTCATTTTTTTGTTGTTTTTGGTCAATGTTGGGTTATGGCACCATGTTTACTCATTCACAGCTATCTGAGGATTTTTCTTCTATTTTATATTTTCTTGCAACTCACTTAGCATGGACACTACAGCAACAATATTCAGCTGGAAGCCATGCAGCAGGGCTTCTTCTGAAAATCTGCAGTCATGAGCCCACTTTGTGTAAAAATTAGCCCATTTAGACACATCACCCTGTGATGGAATCCATTTGGAGGCATTGCCCCCGAGAGAACCTACTAATGGGGTGATCAGAGCAGCTGGCAGGGAAAACAGAGAGAACAGTGCCTCAGAGGTGGACATGGTCCTGTCCCACTAGAAGAAGAGTCCAAGGACCGATCCAGAACAGAGGCTACACACAGAAGAAGCAGTCTGTAGAATTACACGGTTCAGTCTTGATTAAAGTACATGTAGCAGGATGCCACAACGCCCATGCCTTGGAAGAGTCAGGAGGAACATTCTGGGCCCCAGCTTCAGAAAGGTGTTACTCGTGCTTAATGAGGTGTGGTCTAATCTGGAATTTCCGTCAATAGTTTTCTAATTTTATAGGGAAGTATAAGAATAAAATATTTGGGAGGAGCACTTTGCCTTCCAGATTGGAAATCCAAGATGCAGAAGGTGGTAGTCAGGGCCTTCCACAGGGTAGGTGGGGCCCTGGAGAAAGCAGTCAAGTCACTGGAGAAAGGCGGGAAGGGTATAAGCTCTCTACACTTACCCCAGAGCACAGAGTGCTCAGAAGGTGAAGAGCCTCTCATAAAGGAGAAGAAAAGCAGTCCATGGTGAGCTAACTAGTTCCAGCCTCAAGGAGAAGGGAGAGTGGAGCTGAGGAGGATCCCAAGAGCAAAGCAGGTAACAGCCAAGTCCTGGGGGCAGCCTGCTGACTTAGAATCAAAGGACAGCTACTGAGAGGAGTCAGTCCCAGAGAAAATGGGACTATGACCAGTGTGTGAGCAATTTTAACTGAGGAGGAGAGGTGATGGGGTCTTCCAGTCCCCACATTCCTGCTGCATGAAGGAAAAGAGTTGAGGGTGTACTGCACAGATACTGACTACAACAGACATCCAGAGCCAAAGAGACACCGCTTAGCAAGAATGCCTGAGTGAGCAAAGGAGCACCCACAGCCCGTAGGCAAGCTTGAGGTCTTTTCCGATTATTTTTATTGTCCCTCTTATGTATATTTTTCTTTGCTTATGGAGTATGGGTATTTTGATATAAACTGTTATTGGATTCCTGTGTTGTTTTTTTGCTTGCACGGGTTGCTTGCCCCTGCCGGGAAGTTAGAGAAGGAGGTTTTGTGTCATCACAGGGGCCCTTTGTGTGCTGTTATTTGGCATGGACGGCAGTGGAGGAGAGTGTAAGTTTTTGTCACAAACACCTGCAATCTTGTTGTGTTGAAGCATTCCTGGGTTTGCCCTCAGCACCACAGTTGGAGGAGTCTACTACACAATTGGCACACTTCACCAATGACACTGGAAACACACCCACCAGTTAGCAAAGAGGCTTTGTAGTTACTGCATGGTCATTCTGGCAATTAGCGCTCAGTAACTTAAAAATGTTACCCTACTTTAGTAAGTGTGCATGCTGTCAAGTCAGTGCTGACTCCTGGCAACCTAGCAGCTCCTGGGTTTTCTTGGCAAGAAGTGATCGAAAGTAGATTGCTGGGCCTCCTCCACTGCAGTTTAGTAAGGTTCCCTTAATAAAATAGGTGCATATGTGCTTATAACATACTGGGATATTTGTGCATAGCAAAGAGCAGATCTATGTGTATGTGTAATTTCTTTGGGGTGATCTTCAACGTGGAAATATGCACATATTTTCCCTTAGAATATTGGGGCAAATTCTGCACATAGTTGCTGTACAAGTTAGGCTACATGCTAGAAAATTAACAGGGTGCCTCACAAAATAGTGAAAAAATGTGCCTATTGTAAACCCATTTTATAAAAGCAACACAGGCATATATGTGTCCTTATAAAACAGGCTCCCAAATTCACTCCTAGTAGTGCAGAAATTTACAGCCTCTTCAAGGCAGGAGTAAACTTGTTTTTTTATTTAGTTATTTTTATATATCACTTTATCTGAAAGTGAAAGCGGTTTACAGGTTAACTGAAAACTTAACTTTAGATAGCAACACACATCTAACATAACTTTAACTTTTAACTCTAATTAGGATGTGGTGGAAATTTCTGCTTGAATGTGCTAGTAAGAGTTGACACATAGACATGTATTTCATAAAATACCGTGTAAGTGCTGATCCCGCCCCAGCTCTGCCTACTTTCTGCCCCCAAGAACGCTTGCATGCATTGGAGGTAGTTTTATAAAGCCCGTCTTACATGAGGAAAAGGGCTTTTATAAAACTTTGCAAACACAAACGCAGGTGAAAAGGACGCACACTGAAAGCATGCATTCACTTTTATGCGATCGGTATGTGGGATTTCTTGGGAATACAGTTTAGGTACAGACAGTGCGTGCACACATTCATACCAGCTTCTGAGCAGATGTAAATGTGTGCATCGGCATTTCAACATTAAAGGGACTGGATCTGGAAACTTATTTTATAAAGGCACATAGGCATCTATGTAGCCTTTACAAAATGATACCTTTTTGGCTTCTTGCATAAGCATTCTGTTATGAAGTAAGGCCCGTACTGCACACTGTTTTTCAGCAGTGTGTACTTTTGTGCCTCTATGTGTAGAAAGCTGTTCCATATACAAGCCCCTTACAAAATTATACCCATAGAGAGAAATTTTCTCGAGAGTAGAAGCCCAGAAGGCTCTGTAATAACATTGGCTTTCTCACTCACTATCAGATATAGGTCCTTTAAGGTTTTGTTGTTAGAATCATCTCTCAATCCTCTCCCCTGCTCCTTCACTCCCTCCTTTTTACCCCTCACTGAGCTATAATGGTATATGCAGACAGTTTCATGCCTAGCTGACTCTGTACTATTTAAATCCAGGGTAACTCTGCTGTTTCCTCACTGATCTGATGAAATCTAGTCACGGATGTATTAAGGTAGTCCATTAAAAAGATATTATCTACCATATGTTTGTTTGACTCTTATTTCTACATAGTCAAGTGGCCTAATATGGTGACACATTGTTTAGAACTTATAATGTTACAGTGAGCTGAAGATTCCCTTATGCTTACAGAGTTATTCCTGAACTAACACAGAACGGATGCCATAGATACATCTCTCAAAGGATTTAAAGGCTGCAAAGCACATGTTGCCACGGTGGTCCCAAAGTGAAAAGCTTTTGAAATCTGCACTGAAATTAATCAGACCAGACTTCAAGTGACCCTGATGCAAAAGAAAAAAAAGAAAGCTAGGTGTATATTACAAGTACTGTATGTTTGTCAAGAATGGGGATCCTATTTAAAACTTTTCTCTCTCATTACTTTAGCTATTTTAAATTAGCTGGTCCTGTAGTGCTTCCATGGCATACTGATTTTCAGGATAACCACAATATGCATGAGAGAGATTTGCATGCAATGAAGACAGTCATGGAAATCTATCTTATACATATTCACTGTGGTTGTCCTGAAAACCAGACCAGCTAGGGGGTACTCTAGGACTGGCTCTAAAAACACTGGTTTTAAAAAGAATATGTATACTTTTTTATTTTTTGCAATTTCCCATTCTTCAATGTCTACAGTGTTTTGTTATCTGATTTTGTAACAGCAGAAAATATATGGCCAGGCACTTTCCTTTGTCAGGAAGCACCTGGTCTGTTTTCTACTGTCAGTTTTTTTAAATTTGGCAGTCTGCTCTCACTGATGTGACATAGGGGATGCTGATATTCCATGTGTTTGGCCGTGGTTGGTATGATCGTTTTGTAATATTTATATTGCTAATAGGAGTAAACTCATACGGTATGCAGCCCTCAAAAGTATTGTTTTTTGGGGTAGCTTATTTTGTGGTACATCATCTACTTTTTAAAAATGTTGCCATTCTTTTCAAGGTGTTTTGGATAGAAAATGTAATTTGAGTGGGTTTTTAAACATTTTTATGTACTGTACATTCTTTTGCAGGGAGGTTAAATGAGTTCTTTGAGCAACAACGCGAGGCCAGAATTATAGTTTCTAATTTATAAAAGGGACAGGTGAAACTTGGGCAGACCTGCAGCCAGACTCTGCCAGACTGCTGGAACTGAGAATTGGAGCTGGAATTGCAGGATAAATCTTTGGAGTGAGCACTGGCAAGGATTCTCACACTATTACTTGCTCACTGAGGAAAATGCAATACTATTTCTTGCTGATAGCTTGGATCTCCCAGACTTAGCTGTATCAAGCTCACTTGGTGTAAATTGATCAATGTTTAAAATGTGGGGCCCTAGCTTCTTCGTGACGGCATCAGTGATGGCTCTGTCCGAGACAGTATTTGCCTAATTAGGAATCCTGCTTGGACAGCAACTGACCTTGAGCATTCGGGAATGTCTTTTTTGGAATTTTAACCGTGAAGGGGCCTCTCTAAAGACTAACGGTGTGCAAGGCCTGTCCATGGCAGCTCAGAGTATGGTGTGCAATTCCTTTTAAGAGAGAGTGGTTGGAGAATCAAGACTAGGTGAGGAAAGGGTTGGGGGACTGGGGTTTGCTAAGCTCTCTTTGGGAACAAATGCAGGGAAAAAAGGGAAAAAGAGTCACCATTGGTTCTTCTATTAGTTTAACAGGTCTCATTTGTGGTTAGGAGCCCAGATACCGTAGGCTGGCCCCTGGAGGTAAACGGAAGGAAGGAAGGAAGGAGTGAAGGGAGGGGGAGGGAAAGGAGTCAATGTCAGTATGGAAAATTTTTAAAAATGCAATTTGTATGCTCAATGGGAATCGGTGCATGGAAGGGATAACTATATGCCAGTGTTCGTACTGACTGGATCTTGACTTAATACGAAGATTTGAGCGAAAAGATTTTATGTAAAGCAAATATATGCATTTCCAGAATTTTACATGGACTATTAACAGGAATTTTTTCTGAAATGTAACATTATAATTTACAGACGTGCTAGAATGTAGAATTTCTATTTGTACTGGTGTTCCTGGGAAAACAGGAGCACAGCCAGGTATGGAATGTTTTATAAGCCATGGACATACTGGGATGCATGATGGTATTCTGGCTCATGCAAACCACTGCAGTTCTTTCTTATGGCACAGCTAATGTGATGCAAATGAAAGCTTGGCTCACAATATGGAAGGACCTTGTGTATGATTAAAATACATTCCTCTCAGTTAAAAGAATGTGATCCCAGGAACAAGCAATAATGCAATCTTCACATATAGTTGACATTGGTACCGACAGAGCCCATGCAGGAACGCTCCCCAGCGTCCAATAGGAAAGCCTTAGGAGCACCTCACTGCGCCTATGCATCTGCCTTCCCGTCTTATCAACGCCTCTCCTCAGTTCTTTGTTTTGTGTGGAGCCAGCAGGTTGCAAAATCCTGTTGCCGCCAAAAATCTTTTATTTTTTTGGTGTAATACCGTGCTATGCCTTTCTGTCGACACTGGTTCTGTCAGAAATGACACCGCTCCCGATAAATTTTTCTTTTTCATTTTAACATTTTCTATTTCCTTTCTTTTCCTGCGGGTTTACCACTAACTAGGCCTTTGGGCCTTCATATCCCCTACGATTCTGAGGGATATTTTTCTAAAATGGAAAAACCAATTAGGACCAAATGTGCCGGTACCACATCAATCACGGATAAACATGACTGGTGTTTAAAATGTTTGGGCCTTGACCATTTACCAAAGTCTTGTCTTTTGTGCCAGCAAATGACAAAGAGACAGGCCTAAAGAACATAGCCAGACAGTGGCTTCCATGTCATCGAGGACATCAACCTTCTCTCATGGGTCTCTGGTCTCTTCCTAGTCCAAACACAAGAGTAAGTCTGTGATTTCAAAAAAGTCACTGGCATCGGCATCGAAGATCGATACCAAGACCAGAGGAAAGTCACAACATAAGGCATATTAGGAAGTACTACAAACACTGCACATTTAGAACCCATAGCAAACTCACCGTATCATAACAGCACTACCAGTACTCACAAAGCACCAAACCCTACCTATCAAAATGCAACACTGCAAATATTAAACCATTACATCTCAGAGAATACCAATACATTTCCTACTGGCACTGTCAAACAGAAACTACATAAACAGAATACCTCGGCTCGGTTACACATGCAGAACATAGACCGTCAGCAAACAAAGAACAAGGGATCCCAATTTAGAAATAGGAAGACAATAATTAAACTGGGAACCCCAAAAGCCAAACTTGGAATGTACAACAACACTGGAGAAATAAAAGTACAAATTAATTTCCTCTTGTACTAAACAAAATGCAGACGTTAATGATGCACATTTCCCAGAGCTGACATATTTCAGTTAATAAATTCAAAATAAAAAAGTATTTTTCTACTTTTTGTTGTTTGTGAATTTATTTTTCAATTGCAATTGCTCCAGTCACTTTCTTCTGGTTTCTTCGTGTCTTCTGCTAACTCTCCATTGTCTGCTGTCCATTTTGTCCTTTCTTCTCTTCTAGTTTTTTCCATTCTCTCTTTACATCTG
Source organism: Ichthyophis bannanicus (assembly GCA_033557465.1). Taxonomy (NCBI): domain Eukaryota; kingdom Metazoa; phylum Chordata; class Amphibia; order Gymnophiona; family Ichthyophiidae; genus Ichthyophis; species Ichthyophis bannanicus. The sequence continues at coordinate 866,231,217 of CM066034.1, forward strand.
TTTTAACATACTAATCTTTCCCCTTTTTGCTCTTTCCTCCATTTCTTTCTTTATTCCTTTTTCATCCACTCAAATTTCACCCCTCCATCCTCAATCTCCACTTACTCTCTCAATACCTGGCTAATTGTAGATTTTTCTTCCCTCCCACACAAAATATATTTTCCTCTCTCCATCCTCACTCCCCAGCCCCATCCCATTCTAGTCCTCCCCCAACATCAGCTCCCTTCTGGTTCCAGCCCCACCCAGCATCCGCTCCCTTCTAGTCCCATTCTCCCATCTCCACACATCAGCCCATTTCTAGTCCTATACTAGCCCCCCATCAGCCCATTTCCAGTTCTAACACCCCCATCAGCCCACTTCCAGTTCTAACTCCTCCCATCAGCCCTTTCCAGTCCTATCCTAGCCCCACATCAGCCCATTTCCAATCCTAGCCCACATCAGCTATTTCCATCCTATCTTAGCCTCCCATCAGTCCATTTCCAATCCTAACTCCCCCAACAGCCCTTTCGAGTCCTATCTTAGCCCCTCCGTCAGCCCATTTCCAGTCCAAGCTCCCCCCCACTCAGTCTATTTCCGGTCCTAGCTTCCCCATCCATTTCCAGTCTTATCCTAGCCCCTCCATCAGCTCATTTCCAGTCCAAGCTGCCCCCATCAGCCCATTTCCAGTCCTATCCTAGCCCCTCCATCAGCCAATTTCCAGTTCTAGTTCCCCCCACTCAGCTCATTTCCAGTCCAAGCCCCCTCCTCATCAGCCTATTTCCAGTCCTAACTCCCCCCCCCACTCAGCCAATTTCCAGTCCAAGCCCCCTTCCCCATCAGCTATTTCCAGTCCTAGCTCCCCCCCACTCAGTCAATTTCCAGTCCAAACCCCCCCCACTCAGCCCATTTCCAGTTTAAGCCCCCCTCCCCATCAGCTATTTCCAGTCTTAGGCCTCCCCCCGAAGAGCTGTCCGAATGTCTTTAGAGGGAGCTGGAGAGGCCCCGGCTCACCTCTGACAGTCGCCGAAGTGAAGAGCACCTTTTTTCTTCACTTCGGCAGCTGTATTGTAGTATAGGCCACTGACGCGCCAGAGGTCAAAGGGAACTTTTTGTTTCCCGGCACTCAGCGTGCCAGCGGCCTATACTACAATGCAGCTACTGAAGTGGAAGCAAAAGGCGCTCTTCACTTCGGCGGTTGTCAGAGGTGACCCAGGGCCGCTCCGGGTCCCTCTAAAGCTGCCTTGCCAGTGCCGAATATGTGGGATGTTGTTGACGTGCGGCCCCCTGAAGCATAGGGCCCTGTGCGCAGGGCCGGCCCGTCCATTCAGCAAGAATGTTTTTTGCACAGGGCCCCGCATTTCAGGGGGCCCCGTGCAAAAAACATCTTGCATCAGCCCAGCTAGGTTAAAAAAACACAAACCGGCTGCTGCTGCCGCTGCCGCCGTGGCAGCGGCAGAATTGACCGTCCCGCGGGGGCCCCCCTGCCCTGCAGAGTCCTCCATGCGGCCTCAGCTCCCTCAGCACAGGCTTTTCAGAGCCGCGCGAAGAGAGAGCTTCTCCTCTCGCGGCTCTGTTAATCCCGCCGCGGGGCTGATGGGATTTCCCATCAGCCCCACGGCGGGATTAACAGAGCCACAAGAAAGGGAAACTCTCCCTTCGCGCGGCTCTGAAAAGCCTGCGCTGAGGGAGCTGAGGCCGCATGGAGGACTCTGCAGGGCAGGGGTGCCCCCGCGGGCCGGTCAATTCTGCCGCTGCCACAGCGGCAGCAGCAGCAGCAGCCAGTTTGCGTTTTTTTTAACCTAGCTGGGCTGATGGGGGGTAGGGGGTTAGGACTGGTAATGGGCTATGGGGGGGGGGGTTAGGACTACAAGTGGGCTGATGGGGGTTAGGACTGGTAATGGGCTGTGGGGGTGGTAAGACTGGCAGTGAGCTGATGGGGGGGTTAGGACTGGAAGTGGGCTGATGGGGGGCTTAGGACGTAATGGGCTATGGGGGGGCTAGGACTGGTAATGGGCTGGGGGGTTGCTAGGACTGGAAATGGGCTGAGTGGAAGGGGGTTTGAACTGCATATAGCTGATGGGGAGGGGGGCTTGGAATGGAAATGGGCTGTGAGGGGAGGGAGCTAGGACTGGAAATGGGCTGAGTGGGGGGGGCTAGGACAGGAAATGGGCTGATGGAGGGGCTAGGATAGGACTGGAAATGGGCTGTTGGGGGGTGCTAAGATTGGAAATGGGCTGTGGTGGGGGCTTGAATTGAAATGGACTCATGGAGGGGCTAGAATTGGAAGTAGGCTCATGGGGGGGCTTGGACTGGAAATAGGTTGAGTGGAGGGGAGCTAGGATTTGACATGGGCTGATGGTGGTGCTAGGAAAGGACTAGAAATGAGTTGATGGGGGTCTGGGATAGGATTGGAAATGGGCTGATGGGGGGCTAGGACTGGAAATGGGCTGATGCAGGGACTAGAAGGGAGCGGATGCTGGGTGAGGCTGGAACTAGAAGGGAACTGATGGTGGGGGAGGATTAGAATGGGATGGAGCTGGGAGAGTGAAATGGAGAGGGAAAAAATATTTTGTGTGGGAGGGAAGACAAATCTACAATTGGCTGGATATTGGGAGAGTAAGTGGGGATTGAGGATGGAGGGGTAAAATTTGAGTGGCTGAAATAGGAATGAGGAAAGAGCAAAAGAAGAAAGATTAGTATGTTGAAGCAGATGTAGAGAGAGAATGGAAAAAAACTAGACGAGAGAAGAAAGGCCAAATGGACAGCAGACAATGGAGAGTTAGCAGAAGACACGAAGAAACCAGAAGAAAGTGGCTGGAGCAATTGCCACTGAAATAAAAAGGCACAAAAGGTAGAAAAATATCTCTTTATTTTGAATTTATTAACTGGAATATGTCAGCTCTGGGAAATGTGCATCATTAACGTCTGCGCTTTGTTTAGTACAGGAGGAAATTAATTTATGGTTTTATTTCTACAGTGTTGTACATTCCAAGTTTGGCTTTTGGGGCTCCCAGTTTAATTATTGTCTTCCTGTTTCTAAATTGTGATTCCTTGTTTGGTGATGGTTTATGTTCTGCATGCGTAACTGAGCTGAGGTATTCTGTTTAAATAATTCCTATTTGACATTGCCACTTGTTCTCTTTCCCCAGTAGGTCATGTATTGTTATTCTCTGAAATGTATTGGTTTAATATTTGCAGTGTTGCCTTTTGATAGGTAGGGTATGATGCTTTGTGAGTCCTGGTAGTGCTGTTAGGATACGGCGGGTTTGCTATGGGTTCTAAATGGGCAGTGTTTGTAGTAGTTCCTAATGTGCCTGGCGGTTGGTACTGGATTATAGCAATGTAGAAATCTTTTAGTCTTTCTTTATCCATATACTCATTAAGAGGCATGTTTACTAAAAGTTAGTGTATGGTAACATTATGCAAATATTTATGCAAATGAGGCCCTGCACCACGTCTCCGCACATGACCCCGCACCCCCCCTCGGGCCACCCCTACCTGTGCGAACAACATTCTCGCGCAATGGATGTGCTAGCCCTTCCCCTAGGGATGCTTCTGTTGCAGACCGGCCAGCCAAACCACCCTGGCGGGAGGACCTGTCCTTCAAAGTACAGGAGGAGCTCTAGGACGCTCACGAGGAATCGACCTCTGGAGAACTACCGGTTACATGTTCTGGCATGGTGGTGCAAAGCCCCATTAGTGAGTGCACCCAGACATCGGCCATCTCCCTGAACCAACGCATGCTTGCTCTCCTGGCAGCTTCAGTACCAACAGTATCGACAGCTCCAGCAGTACTGGTTTCAGCACCCTGCCTACAGTATCGGCATCGGCCCTCGACGTCAATGAAGAATCGCGGTTTCAAACACAAGACTGTTGATACTTCGACTTCTTGTCAGACTCTGATACTAGTTCTTCCAATTCTGACGAGGGATCACTAGATTCCCAAGGACTTCCAGACATCTCTTCAGACCCGTCCCCTTCACATGAGCAGTGCAGGTCCACACCAGAAGATATGTCTTTCCAAGACTATCTGTGACATGGCAGCAGGACTGGCCATCACAGAAGCCTCAGAGAGGGAATCAAGGGCAGAGGAATTGGAGATACTCCAGTACCCTCCCAAAGCCTATCTCCTCACACCCCTTAGAAGAGTGCTTCATGTGGGGTCTCCTGTTGTCCAAGCCACTCATTAATCCACCTCCAATGGCTTAGGACCTCTACGTGGTTCTAGCTCAACTTCTAAAGCCTTCTTTCAAGCCTTTAGCTGCCACTTCACTGAAATTATTGTCTTGGAAGGTAATCTTCCTCAACACTGCCACATCAGCTTGCTGCATCAACAAACTGCAGGCTCTGGTGAAGGATCTGCTATATACCTGGTTTCACCATGGCAAGGTGGTCCTCCGTACCCATCCACAGTTTCTTCCAAAGGTGGTCTCCTCCTTCCATATGAACCAATCGGTAATTCTGCCAATTTTCTTCCTGAAACCACATGTGCCTCAGGCTCAAGCAGTGCTACACACCTTAGGCTATAAGCGAGCGCAGGCTTATTAGTTGAACAGAACCAAGGGTCACATAAGATCCTCTCAATTGTTCATTTCCTGTTGATACTAGTCACCTCAGACTACTTGTGACAAAACAAACTCTATCCAGATGGACAGCAGAATGTGTGGGCTATAGCAATCTCTGTAGCCAACCTCCAGTCAATATCCATTGACGAGATCTGTCGGGCAGCTACCTGGTCCTCCATTCATACTTTTGCTGCACATTACTGCCTGGACATGGACTCCCGTCGGGATCCTGTCTTTGGCCAAGCTGTATTCCAGCACCTCTTTGGGACTTAAGCTCAACTCCTACCCTCCATCCCGCACTTCTCCAAGAAACCAGACTATCATTAGATGGGGTACAGCCTCCTGGAATTGAGTCCAACGGGACACATCGTGTCCACACTCTTCAGCTCTAACCTTTAGCCTCAGGAACAGCTGGTTCATGAACCGACCAGAGGGGAAGCCATACTGGACCTAGTCCTTAGTGGAACGCCAGATCTGGTGCAAGAAATAAGGGTGTTGGGACCACTTGGCAATAGTGATCATAGCATGATCATGTTTGATTTAATTAGTGGAGGAGGGATAGCAAAGAAATCCACAGTACTACCTTTTAACTTTCAAAAGGGAGACTATGATAAAATGAGGAATATAGTTAAGAAAAAACTAAAAGGAGCGGTTGCAAAGGTTAAAGACTTACAGCAAGCTTGGGTGTTATTTAAAAATACTATCCTCGAAGCCCAGACCAGCTGTATTCCACGCATTAAGAAAAGTGGAAGAAAGTCCAAAAAAATTCCAGCATGGTTTAAAGGTGAGGTCAGAGAGGCTGTTGCTGCCAAAAAAGCATCCTTCAGGAAATGGAAAAAAGAGTCAAACGAAGAAAACTGGAAACAGCACAAGCACTGGCAAGTTAAATGCAAAGCATTGATAAGGCACGCAAAGCGAGAATTTGAGAAGGAACTTGCTATGGAAGAAAAACACGAAATAAAGACTTTCTCAAGTACATTCGTAGCAAAAGGCCTGTGAGAGAGTCAGTTGGGCCATTAGATGATAGAGGGGTAAAAGGGGCAGTAAGAGGAGACAAGGCTATAGCAGAGAGACTGAATGAATTCTTTGCTTCGGTCTTTACTGAGGAAGATGTAGGGATGTTATCCAAGACTGAAGTGGTATTTAAAGGCGATACTTGTGATAAGGAAGCTTATCATAGCTCAGGAAGGAGCTATAGAAAAGATGATGTGACTCTGAACAAGCAACCTGTCAGTTCTGGTAGAAATAAGAAAACAGAATTTTCCCATAAAAGACTACCAGATCCAGAATGCACCAGGTTTCCAACAGCCATCAGAGGAGCTGAAGTGGGGAAACGTGTGTTCAATCAGGAGGGCTATGAGGTAATCCCTAAGCACTCATCTCAAAGGGCAGGGCCTAATTCAGCACAGCTGCGCTGTATTAGGGAGGAGCACTCATCAAGGCAGAATAAGAATAGAGTTGATTCTACAGATGACATTCTTCTCCATGATCATCTTCATGATCACTTTGGATATGCAGAGAAGGATCATCAGTTTCATCTGAAGGATCAGCAGAAGCAGAAGCCAAACAGGATGGACAGAGAAGGAAAGAGACCCTCTGGAAGGAAGAGGAGAAAAGCCTTTGAGAGGTCTAGAAGAGTCCAAAGCAGTACGTATACTGGGAGGTATTCCAAGGGCCAGCATAGACCATTGGACTGGGGAAAGCCAGAGGAATGGTGCTGCAGAGATAGGAACCCCCAGAGGCTACCTGTGAGGGAGACGGCTGCACGTGGAAGGGACTCTAAGACCTATGCCAGAAGGTATGTGAAGAGAGATCCAGTGTCCAGGGATCAGGATTGGAAGGCTGGACATAAGAACTGGACTACATACTGGCCAGGCTATATAGAGAGGAACTATAGCAGCAATGGAAGCTCAGGTATGAACACTGATCTATGCCCTAGCTATAACCTTGAAAGACAGCAGGGAACTAAGTGTTCTCCTGAAAGTGCTCCATTGAAAGATTCATCTGTGTCAATTCATGATATTGACCCTATGCTTGTTGATGAAGGGGGAATAATAGCAGATGAAGATATTGTTTATATGGACTGCTCTCTATCCAAACTCTGTTGGTAACTTTCTGTGATAAAGCACAGCAACCATCACAAAGAAATATAAATTTGTTCTTTATTCCACTAAGAAAAGCTCTTGAAGCAGGCTTTGACTCACACAGTAGAAAGCCAGCCAGCTAAAGGGTTTCAGCTGGATAACTGATAGCAATTGAGCTGCACCTAATTGCTTGTGAGCTAGGAGAGAATCACTTCTGGATCTGTGTGGAAAGTAATCAGAAGTTAACCTGACAAGAACAGTTTATTTCTTTCTTTGTGGCTTTTCGTTTGTTAGATATATGCCAAGAAAACATTAGCTAATTGCCTGACAAGTTTAAAGGTTGTTTTCCTGATTTTGATTTTTGACTTTGTTTTACCCAGTTAAACACTGGAAGCAAGTAACCTAATTTATGTGCTACCAAGCATATCTGTGCTGGGAGAAATAACCCCATAAATAAATAAGTATCTTATTGGCTTTAACACTTGTGCACAACTAAATTATTGTCAGCAGCTGTGTCTGGTGTGAATGAACTACATTGCCCACAATACCTTGCAAAAATCATATAGATATATGCATTGTCAAGACTGTGAAGATTCTCACCCAGGCAGCCGTCTGACAAATGGCGTAGTTTTTCGGATTGCTTTTGCACAGAAGGGGATTTACTTGCTGAGGATTACAACTAAAGTTCAAGTTTAAAGCTGGAAAAAAAGGATTTTCCCTCAACTGCACTTTGGAGGAGAAGTGGTTGTTCCAGGAAGCTGTCCCAGGAGGAAAAGACCCTGTGCAGAGCTGGATTCATCACTGAGACAAGGTAATAAGTACCTGGGCATGTCTAGTGGTGGATGGGAGTAAGCACAGGGGTAATTGAAAAAAAAAAGTAGAAAAAAACACACCTGTTTGGAAGGTGGTGCACTTTGGGTTTTTTTTTTCTTTGTTTCTTGCAGGGATCAAGATGGATCCAAAGGAACTACCTCAGTGGATGGCAGCACAGTTTAGCAGGCAACAGGAGCTAGCACAGCAGGCTCAGGACACTGCTATGAAAGCCATAATGGAACAGCAGAAGCCAGTGCTTGATCTGGTGCAAGCCCTAGTTCAGCTGCAGAGCCAAAGTGGAACAGATGCAAGACCAGCAGTTAATACTGGTACACCACATGTGGATAGTGTGGGACTCAATCAAGGGATTGGGGCATTTAGTTTTGGGAAGCTAACTCCAGATGATAATGTTGATGATTTTCTAGAGTCTTTTGAAAGAGTGGCACAGGCATTAGCATGGCTAGAGACCCAGTGGGCAGTAAGGCTGGCAGCCTCATTAACTGGAGAGGCGCTTGCAGCTTACAGAGCAATGCCAGCAGCCCAGGCTTTGAATTATAAGGATGTAAAGGCTGCTATTAGAGATCGCCTAGGGTTGTCTATTTCAGAGTATAGGCGAATGTTTAGAGCTGTTACATTAAGGGGCTTGTTTACAAAGCCACGGTAGCGATTCGCGATTGTTATCGGAGCCGTGGCCCCATTGAAATCAATGGGGCCGCGGCTCCGATAACGATCGCGAACCGCTACCGCGGCTTTGTAAACAAGCCCCTAAGAGTGGGTGAGACACCCAGGGCTCTGAGTCAGAGAATCAGAGGTTTAGCTGTAAAATGGTTGGAGCCTGAGCAAAAGACAGTAGAAATGTTATTAGATATTATAATGCTGGAACAATTTATGTTTGGGGTGCCTAAAGATTTGCACACTTTCCTTATACAGCAAAATTGCCAAAATCTTGGAGAGGCAACCATGCTAGCAGAGAGATTCTTGGAAGCCACGCAGGCTTGCCATAGAATGGGTGGCCCTCTGAAGATTGGTGCTGAGGCTAGATGTGCTGTATCAGAAAAGAGAATAATTAAAAATGTTTCTGAAAATGAATGTACTGTATCAAACCAGATGACACAGTGGAATAGAATGAAATGTTTCAAGTGTGGAAAATGGGGACATTTAGAAAAGAAATGCCAGACACACACTAGTTTAATGGGTCTGGATTTAAAACAGCCCAAAAAAGGATTTCTTTTGATGGTTGATGTGCAAGGAATTACCACAAATGCTTTATTAGACTCTGGGGCAGACCAGAGTATGATGTCAAAAAGGCTTTGGAAGAGGATAGAGGCCCAAGAAGGATTTGTGCCTAGAACCCCTGAAAGCCAAGTTCACATCAGATGCATTCATGGTGCTGCAACATCATATCCCACCTATAGGCTAAAGGTTAAGTGCCTGGGGGAACAAGAGGAAGTCCTATTAGCAGTGGTGCCTAGGCTACCCTTTGATTTGGTTCTAGGAAGAGACTGGCCAAGATTTAAGCAGGGCCTAGTGAAAGGGCTAGGAAAGAAGGAGGGAGAAGGTTTAATGGAAATAGCTCCCGGGCCATTCTTTGGAAGTCCTCAGTCCCTAGCTAAAAAGATGGTTAAGCTTCCAGAAGGCCAAACTATGGGTAATAAGAGGGGCTTTGTATCCACCCGCTCGCAGGCTAAGGTAGAGAGCCAGCAGAAGGAGGAGGGGGAGCAGGCAGAGTTATTAGGAGACTTACCCTCTCATGATGATTTAATAACCCCATCATCTGGTAAAGTAAGAAAGTTGAAAGCACAAAAGCGGCGTGAGAGACTTTGCAGAGCACAAGGTAGGGCTGAGATGTTAGCTGGTCAAAGTTTACCCTGGGTGCCAGCTGAGTTAGTGGCAAAGTTTCCTAACTTTCCACAAGAGCAGCGAGCTGATCAAGCTCTCACCCGAGCTTTTAAGTATGCTCAGGAGGTCAGGGAAGAGTTGCCCAGATTCAGACTAGATAATGATATATTATATCGAGAGAGTCAGGACTCCAGAAATGGGACCATACGTAAACAATTGGTGGTACCCACAACTTTCAAAGGGCTAGTACTTAGACTAGCACATGATCATCCAGTGGGAGGTCATAAAGGGATGCAAGGAACGCTGGATCAAATACTTATGCGTTTTTACTGGCCAGGTATTTTCAAAGAAACTGCCCAGTTTTGTGCTGCATGTCCAGCGTGTCAGCGAGTTACAGCGGCTCACCCACCGGTGGTGCCATTGATCCCCATGCCAATTATCACAGACCCAATTGGTCGCATTGCCATGGATACTGTAGGCCCATTAGTCAAAACGCCCCGAGGTTTCCAATACATCCTAGTTATGGTAGATCAGGCAACAAGGTTTCCCTGGGCCATACCATTGAGGAATGTTTCTGCAAAAACAATAGCTTTAGAGCTAGTAAAATTGTTTTGTGAAGTGGGATTCCCAAGAGAGGTGTTGACTGACCGAGGGTCCAATTTTGTATCCAAATATTTGGCTCAGGTCTGGGATGCCTTTGGCATTCATCACGTGAAAACCTCAGCCTACCATCCACAATCAAACGGTTTGGTGGAGAGATTCAAACAAACTCTCAAACAAATGTTGAGAAGGGGGTTAGCAGGAGAGGTAAAAGAATGGGATATGTTATTGCCCTTTGCCTTATATGCCTGCAGGGAAAGAATTCAAGTGTCCCTAGGTGTAACTCCATATGAATTGATGTATAGTAGGGCTCCACGGGGTTTATTAGATATTTTGAGGGAACAGTGGACTGATCCTGAACCAGGAAGTCAGGAAGTGCCACAGTTTCTACGTGACCTGAGGGCACGTTTGAAAAGGACCTCGCAGGTTGCTGAGAGGAACCTGCAGGACAGTCAAGTTCGCCAGAAAGGGTGGTATGATAGGAAGGCCAAAAGCCGCCAATTAAGCATTGGTGAAAAGGTTTTGGCTCAAGTAGCAGGAACTGCTCCAAAATTTGAAGTACAGTGGAAAGGGCCATGGAAGGTTGTTAAACAAGTGAGCCCAGTGTCTTATATGGTAGAAAATGCAAGAGGGCGTAGGCAGACCTACCATATTAATGTACTTAAGTCTTGGAAGGAGAGGCCTGTAAATAATAATGACCCTGAAGCCAGTCAGGAAGTAAGTGAGCTTCAAAAAGATAACACTCTAGTAGGTATTACGGACTGTAGGAAAGAAGTTTCACCAGTAAAACCAGTCCGTAATAACTTAAGCAGGGGGGTATGTGATAAGGAAGCTTATCATAGCTCAGGAAGGAGCTATAGAAAAGATGATGTGACTCTGAACAAGCAACCTGTCAGTTCTGGTAGAAATAAGAAAACAGAATTTTCCCATAAAAGACTACCAGACCCAGAATGCACCAGGTTTCCAACAGCCATCAGAGGAGCTGAAGTGGGGAAACGTGTGTTCAATCAGGAGGGCTATGAGGTAATCCCTAAGCACTCATCTCAAAGGGCAGGGCCTGATTCAGCACAGCTGCGCTGTATTAGGGAGGAGCACTCATCAAGGCAGAATAAGAATAGAGTTGATTCTACAGATGACATTCTTCTCCATGATCATCTTCATGATCACTTTGGATATGCAGAGAAGGATCATCAGTTTCATCTGAAGGATCAGCAGAAGCAGAAGCCAAACAGGACGGACAGAGAAGGAAAGAGACCCTCTGGAAGGAAGAGGAGAAAAGCCTTTGAGAGGTCTAGAAGAGTCCAAAGCAGTACTTATACTGGGAGGTATTCCAAGGGCCAGCATAGACCATTGGACTGGGGAAAGCCAGAGGAATGGTGCTGCAGAGATAGGAACCCCCAGAGGCTACCTGTGAGGGAGACGGCTGCACGTGGAAGGGACTCTAAGACCTATGCCAGAAGGTATGTGAAGAGAGATCCAGTGTCCAGGGATCAGGATTGGAAGGCTGGACATAAGAACTGGACTACATACTGGCCAGGCTATATAGAGAGGAACTATAGCAGCAATGGAAGCTCAGGTATGAACACTGATCTATGCCCTAGCTATAACCTTGAAAGACAGCAGGGAACTAAGTGTTCTCCTGAAAGTGCTCCATTGAAAGATTCATCTGTGCCAATTCATGATATTGACCCTATGCTTGTTGATGAAGGGGGAATAATAGCAGATGAAGATATTGTTTATATGGACTGCTCTCTATCCAAACTCTGTTGGTAACTTTCTGTGATAAAGCACAGCAACCATCACAAAGAAATATAAATTTGTTCTTTATTCCACTAAGAAAAGCTCTTGAAGCAGGCTTTGACTCACACAGTAGAAAGCCAGCCAGCTAAAGGGTTTCAGCTGGATAACTGATAGCAATTGAGCTGCACCTAATTGCTTGTGAGCTAGGAGAGAATCACTTCTGGATCTGTGTGGAAAGTAATCAGAAGTTAACCTGACAAGAACAGTTTATTTCTTTCTTTGTGGCTTTTCGTTTGTTAGATATATGCCAAGAAAACATTAGCTAATTGCCTGACAAGTTTAAAGGTTGTTTTTCCTGATTTTGATTTTTGACTTTGTTTTACCCAGTTAAACACTGGAAGCAAGTAACCTAATTTATGTGCTACCAAGCATATCTGTGCTGGGAGAAATAACCCCATAAATAAATAAGTATCTTATTGGCTTTAACACTTGTGCACAACTAAATTATTGTCAGCAGCTGTGTCTGGTGTGAATGAACTACATTGCCCACAATACCTTGCAAAAATCATATAGATATATGCATTGTCAAGACTGTGAAGATTCTCACCCAGGCAGCCGTCTGACATACTGCAGAGGAATTGAGAGAAATATCGCTACACCGGGAAGATATATTACAACTATTTGATAAACTGAATAGTAGCAAATCACCTGGACCGGATGGTATACATCCAAGAGTGTTGAAAGAACTGAAATATGAGATTGCGGACCTGCTATTGGTAATCTGTGAACTTTCATTAAAATCATCTGTAATACCTGAAGATTGGAGGGTCGCCAACGTAACACCAATCTTTAAAAAGGGTTCCAGGGGTGACCCGGGAAATTACAGACCGGTTAGTCGGACGTCAGTACCGGGGAAAATGGTAGAAACCATCATAAAGAACAAAATTACACAGCATGTAGATAGTCATGGCCTAATGGGAGACAGCCAACATGACTTTAGACAAGGAAGATCTTGTCTTACTAATCTGATATGTTTTTTTGAAGGTGTGCATAAACAGGTAGACAAAGGTGAGTCGGTTGATATAGTGTATCTGGACTTTCAGAAAGCTTTTGATAAGGTCTCTCATCAGAGACTTTTGGCAAAACTAAAAAGTCATGGGATAGGAGGCAGTGTACTATTGTGGATCGGGAACTGGTTAAAAGATAGAAAGCAGAGGGTAGGGCTAAATGGCCAATATTCCCAATGGAAAAAGGTGAATAGTGGAGTACCCCAGGGATCTGTACTGGGTCTGCTACTTTTTGACATATTCATAAATGACCTGGAAAAGGGAATAACAAGTGAGGTTATCAAATTTGCAGATGATACAAAACTGTTTAAAGTTGTTAAAACCCAAGAGGATTGTGGAAAACTGCAGGAGGATCTGGATAAATTGGAAGACTGGGCATCCAAATGGCAGATGAAATTTAATGTGGACAAGTGCAAAGTTATGCACCTAGGAAAGAACAACCCACACTATAGTTACACAATGCAAGGTGCCACATTGGGAACCACCACCCAGGAAAAAGATTTAGGAGTCATCGTGGATAACATGTTAAAACCCTCTGCCCAGTGTGCAGCGGCAGCCAAGAAAGCAAATAGAATGCTAGGTATCATAAAGAAAGGGATGGAAAATAAAACAAAGGATATTATAATGCCTCTGTATCGTTCCATGGTACGACCGCACCTTGAATATTGTGTGCAGTTCTGGTCACCGTATCTTAAAAAGGACATAGCATTATTAGAAAAAGTACAGAGAAGAGCCATCAAAATGGTGAAGGGGATGGAAGGCTACTCCTATGAAGAGAGGCTACAAAGGTTGGGGCTCTTCAACCTGGAAAAGAGACGGCTGAGGGGAGATATGATAGAGGTCTATAAATTAATGAATGGAGTGGAGCAGGTAAACGTGGATCAATTGTTTACGCTATCAGAATATAGAAAGACTAGGTGACATGCAATGAAGCTACAGGGTAAACTATTTAAGACATATAAGAGAAAATATTTTTTCACTCAACGTGTAATCAAACTCTGGAATTTGTTACCGGAGGATGTAGTAAGGGCTGTTAGTGTAGCTGGGTTTAAAAAAGGTTTGGACAAGTTCCTGGAGGAAAGGTCCATAAACCACTATTAAAAAGGGACCCAGGATAATCAATGCTTGACCCAGTACAAGCATTGTGGAACCTGTGTCTTTTGGGGATATTGCTAGGTACGTATGACCTAGATTGGCCACTGTTGGAAACAGGATACTGGGCTTGATGGACCTCGGTCTGACCCAGTACGGCATATCTTATGTTCTTATGAACCACACTGCTCATCCCCCCATGTCAGTCTGCTACCTGGGAGCTAGTGAGTCCCATATGTGAAGACTGTATTCCTCATGGTTCCTGGAGATAGCGTAGTTACTCACCTGTAACAAGTGATCTCCGGGAATAGCAGGAATCAGTCTTCACAACCCTCCCTCTTCCCCTAGAAGTTGTAGGGTTTGTTTATTTTTCCTTTTCCTCTCACCTACAAACTCAACTGAGGAGAGGAGTTGAAAAGGTGGGAAGGCAGACGTGCAGGCGCAGTGGGGTGCTCCCAAAGGCTTTCCTATTGGACGCTGGGGAGCATTCCCTTTTGGTCTTCGTCACTACTGACATCACCCATATGTGAATACTGATTCCTGCTGTTCCTGGAGATCACCTGTTACAGGTAAGAAACTACACTTTACTTGTGCTGGTCTCCTAATAGCATGACCCTTCTTAAAAAAGATCCTTGTTGGCTCACTACGTCAAAGACAGAAATGTTTTTTTCTAATAGGTTTCCATCTTACAGACATAGCCCCTTTGCCTCTTGTAAGTAACAGCAGCCTCATAAGCATATTTATGATGCTGACTGCAGTCATGAGGGTACAGCTGAGGTGCAGTGACCTGTGTCATTACTAGGGAAAATGTGTAACATTTAAAATACTGTGCAGGTGGAGGGGGGTAATTATATAAAGCTTTTTCTGCATGTATAGCATGTTCTATATACAGGAAGTGTCTCTTATAAAATTGTGTGGCTGAATATGTGCATCCTTCCATGTTCATATGAAGACATTCCAAGAGATGTAGTTTGGGTGGAGTTGTGTATGCATTTTATAAAATAAGTGTGTGGGAGGGGGCTATATTCAAAGGGATTAACACGGTTTGTAGACCTGTTACCAGTGGTGTACTGCAGGGATCTGTCTGTGGCCCAATTCTTTTTAACATTTTTGTAAGTGATATTGCAGAAGGGTTATTAGGTAAGGTTTGCCTCTTTGCAGATGATACCAAAATCTGCAATAGAGTAGACAACCCAGGAAGGAGTAAATAACATGAGGAGGAATATAGCAAAGCTTGAAGAATGATCGAGAATTTGGCAGCTGAGATTTAATGCTAAAATATGCAGGATTATGCATTAGGGCTGCAAAAATCCAAGGGAAGGGTATAGTATAGGGGGCAAAGTTCTTCTGTGCACAAAAGAAGAGCAGGATCTGGGGGTGATTGTTTCTGATGACCTTAAGGTGGCTAAACAGGTAGAAAAGGTGAAGGCGAAAACCAGAAGGATGCTTGCGTAGTTAGGGAGAGGAATGGCCAGCAGGAAAAAGGAAGTGATACTACCTCTGTATAAGTTTTTAATGAGACCTAATTTAGAGTATTGTGTGCAATTCTGGAGACCAGACCTTCAAAAGGATATAATCAGGACGGAGCTGGTGCAGAGGGTGGCTACCAAAATGGTCAGTCGACTTTTCCATAAGGCTTATGGGGAAAGACTTAAAGATCTCAATATGTAAATTTTGGGAGGGGGAGATAGTGTAGTTACTCACCTGTAACAGGTGTTCTCCAGGAACAGCAGGAATCAGTCCTCACATATGGGTGACATTAGCACCGACGAAGTCCGTGCAGAGCATTTCCCCAGCTTTCAAAGAAAGCCTTTGGGACATGCTACCACTCATGCATGGCCCCTTCCTGCCCAAAGGTGACATATTGCTCAGTCAGATGACATAGCTAGGATGGTAGTAAAAACTAAAACAAGGTAGAGAGGCAACTCCCAGTGGAGGAGGGAGGGTTGTGAGGACTGATTCCTGCTGTCCCTGGAGAATACCTATTACAGATGAGTAACTACGCTTTCTCTAGGAACAAGCAGGAAGTCAGTCCTTACATATGGGACTCCCTAGCTACAGGCTCCCGAGGACCAAACCACGATAGCACCAACGGCGACCAATCAGGGAGCCGTGATTTGTAGAAGGCGAGTCCCCACTGAGAGACTCTGCAGACCCTAGCGTCCAGTGACACCATCTCTCCAGTAGCCTGAACACAGAAGGGTCAGAGGGCAGGAGTTGCCTACATCTCGAGAATATTATGGAGTACTGGCTGGGCATAGGCACTGTCTTTGCGGGACTCGCTTTCCAGGCAGTAGAGAATGAATTGAAGACCACGTGGCAACCTTGCAGATTTCCGTCACCGGCACTGAGCACCGAAATGGCCATTGCCTTCATGCAATGCGCTGTGATCCAGTGCTCAAGGGAGAGGCCAGCTCGCTCAAAATCAAGGGCAATACAGTCCACCATCCAAGTGGACAGAGTTTGCTTAGTTACAGGGGGCCCCAGTCTGCTGGGGTCAAAAGACATAAAAAGCTGAGGAGCTTTGCAAAGGGCCTGAGTCTGCTGTAAGTAGAAGGACAGGGCCTGTTTGCAATCTAGTGTATGAAGTACTAGTTCCTCCCTGCCAGTGTGAGGTCGCGGGAAGAAGATAGGGAGGACCACCTCTTGGTTGAGGTGGAAAGGAGACATCACCTTCAAGAGGAATTTAGGGTGTGTGCGGAGCACATCCCTGTTCTTATAGAACCTTGTATATAGTGGATCTGCCACCTGGATTTCGCTCACTCTTCGAGCGGACGTGAGGGCCACCAGAAAGGCCACTTTCCAAGGCAGGTACCGCAGGAGGCGAATGGCCAGGAGCTCAAATGGTGGTTTGCTGAGCTGGAAGAGCACAACTTTGAGGTCCCACTCCACTGCCATACAGCGGAGAGGAGGCCTGGATAACAGGAGGCCCCAGAGGAACCTGGAGACAAGGGGCTGACTTGAGAGGGGGTTTCCCTCGATAGGGTGGTGGTGAGTGGCTATGGTGCTCAGATGTACTCTCACAGAGTTAGATTTCAGCCTCCATACCAGGTGAAGAACCTTCTCCACTTAAAGGCATAAGACCGTCTGGTGGAGGGCTTTCGGGAGGCCAGTAGGATCTCCTCGACTTCTCCAGGAAGATTTAAAGGGGCCAACACTACCCTTTCAGTAGCCATGCTGTTAGCATTAGCGACCCCAAATTAGGGTGCAGGAGAGAGCCCTACTCCTGAGACAGGAGATCTCGGACTCGGCCCAGTGGAACTTGGAGTACCACTGACAGGGAAAGCAGTAGAGGGAACCAAGGTTGCCTGGGACACTTGGGGGGAATCAGTATAACTAATGCCCTCTTGCTCTGGACCTTGAAGAGGGTCCTGGCGATCAGGGGGGTTGGTGTGATTGCATAGAGTAGGCCCTCCAGTCACGAGATCAGGAAGGCATCTGCCGCCATTCTCTCCCGGTGCAGCTGATGTGAGCAGAAGCGAGGCAGCTGCGTGATGTCCGGGAAGACGAATAGGTCCATTACGGGCCTGCCCCAGAGGTGGAAGAGCTGCTTCGTTACTCTGGGGTTTAAGAATCACTCATGAGGACAAAGGACTCTGCTCAGCCTGTCCGCTAGGTAGTTATCTTGGCTCGGGAAGTACACCTTTCGCAGAAGCATGCTGCCTCATGCTGCAAAGGAGAGGAGGGCCACCGCCTCCTGGCAGAGGGAGTATGAATC
Organism: Ichthyophis bannanicus; assembly: GCA_033557465.1. Taxonomy (NCBI): domain Eukaryota; kingdom Metazoa; phylum Chordata; class Amphibia; order Gymnophiona; family Ichthyophiidae; genus Ichthyophis; species Ichthyophis bannanicus. The sequence goes on from CM066034.1 coordinate 866,248,714, forward strand.
CATGCCCCCCTGCTTGTTGATATAAAACATGATGACCTGGTTGTCTATCTGGATCAGCACAAGCCGGGGTCATAGGAGGTGGTTGAATGCTTGTAGGGCCAAGAAGATTGCCCTGAGCTCCAGGAGATTGATCTGTAAGAGTGACTCCTCCTGAGACCAGCTGCCCTATGTGTGGCGGTCCCCACAATGCACTCCCCAACCCAGGAGGGAAGCATCTGTGGTCAGTGTCCTCTGCGGAGCAAATGCCTGGAAGGGCATTCCTGCCTGGAGGTGGCACAAATTTTGCCACCAGTTGAGGGACTCCACCAGTTGGTGGTTAACCTTGACCCTGTCCCATAGCCTGCCCATGACTTGAGTCCACTGCGAGCGAAAGCACCATTGGACTGTCCGAATGTGTAAGCAGGCTGAAGGTGTGACGTGGAGGTGACATTGGCCCACCTGTGGGTGAAGAGCACCAGGCAGCCCCCTGTGGGCTGGTGAAGGTCTAGCGGGGGAGGAGAGGCCCTGCCCTGGGAGTCAAAAGTTCCCACTGGGTTGGGCGGGAGCTGGGGCCTGGGGCTTTGGTGCCTTTGGCTTCAGAGCTCCATGGCCTTGTCTTTTAGGGTGAGAACCCTGTTGCTGGCATGAGAAGGGCTGGTAGTGGTATCTCTGATGAAAGGGCCCCTTTTTTCTTGGTAACAGGGTCTTTTCCATGATGGTTTCTTACGGGCAAAGGATGAGGTTTTTTTGGAGAGCTTCTGGCAAGTCTGCCTTGATCTCGACCGCCTTGTAGGCCATAAACTTGCTGAACACGTTCTCCCCGGTGCAGGGGACATTGGCAGATTGTCTTGGACTCATTTCTCGAGATCAGAAGACTGCAGCCAGGCTTGGCACTGGGCACCAATGCCAGCCGCTGCTACTCGAGCTGCTGACTCGAAGCCATCATAGGCCGCCCGGAAAAGGAACTTAGAGCAGTCCTTAATCTCGGAGGTCAGGGATTGGAACAGAGGGGTTCCTCAGCAAGGCTTGCTGAAAACCCAGACAGTTCCTGGGTTAAGGCCTTCAGGTACATGCCTATGTACAGTTCATAGGCTTGAATCTGGCAACCCAGCATGGAGCCCTAGTAACACTTGCACCCGAGGGCATCGAGGGCTCTAGCGTTCCTCTCAGGAGGGAAAGAGGAGTGGGTCTTCTGGCTCTTAAATTTCTGCATGGTCAACTCGACGACCATGGGGTTATGTGGAGCTGTGGCTTGTGGAACCCCAGGCCCTTTCATATGCGGTACATGGTGTCGAGGCACCAGCTCACCACCAGCATCGATGCTGGTGTCTCCCACATTCTGAGTAGCAGCCACTCAAGGATCAGCTACACGGGCACCATGAGAGTTTCCTTGGATGGAGACTCCTACTGGAGAATCTCCAGTTCCTCGGTGCGTGGATCTTCCTCCACCTTGGTTTGCACTGAGAGGGCTCTGGCCATATCCTTGACAAAGTCGTGGAAGGCCACATTTTCCAGAGGAGAATGGCACCGGGGTGCAGGAGGAGACAGTCCGAGGGAATATCTTGGTGCCGTTTGGTTTCCGGGGATGCCTCGTCATCGGTCTCCCACTTGGAGTCGAGAGGTGATGATGAGTCCAAGGCCCTGTGACTCATTACGTTGAGGCTGGCACCAAGTGGCCGGCGGCCTTCAAAGGACCTGGGGTCCGAATCATGGAAACTGGCCGGGGAGGATTGGATACCCGAGGAACGAGAACGGGCCCGAGACCTCGACCGGCACCGAGGGCTTACCCAAGGCCGATGGTGCTCAGAGCTTGGCTCAACGACCCGGACTCCCCCACAATTGGGGGCTCGATCATCAGGGAAGATGATGCAGATGAACCAACCATTATTGCAGGGCCAGGATAGCAGTGATGTTCTGCTCCAAAGCAGCCATTCTGGTTTCCAAGCCAGAAAGCTCCTCAGCTTTCAGTGCGGGCACCGAGGATCTTGGGCTAGGCGCTGGCACTCCCGCAAGTGCATTCTCGACGAGGACTATGGTCTCAAGGAACCGTGCACAGTCTCCGCTGGCCGAGGAATCCTTCTTGAAGACCTTGGTAGGGTGCTTTTCGGAGCCATCTTAGTCCATCCAGACGGTTTACCGTATTTCTCCGGTGCAACCTCAGCAGACTCTGAGGATTTTTTCTTCTTTCTCTAAGGGTCCGGGGTCTTCTCGGAGAAGCTTCCGCTGCAGGACTCTGAGGATGTATGGGCCTCATGGGAAGTGCTTGGCTTGCAGCTCGGCGTCTGGGAGGCCAGTGCCGAGTTGGACCTAGGGAATAGTTTTATTTCTGCAACTCTGACCTCTTTTTATTGGTCTTAGGCGTCATGGCCTGGCACAGATCGGAGGAGGTGCTGTCATGGTTCAGGCCCAGGCAGCGCAGGCAGCGGTCATGGTTGTCAGAGACCGACATGGTTTGCTGCAGTGGTTACATATTTTAAACCCACCAGTAGACATGGAGGGGAAACACCCAGATGGGGGTCAATGACTCCAGGCAAAAAAGGGCATAAACACCGGTCGAGGCCAGCCTCAATTAAAAAAGACAAAAGCAGCTGAGAACAGTGTAGTGCCAGCGCCGGCTTGAGGCGGGAAGAGGAACTGGTACGCAAACTTGGAAACTAACTTTTTTAAGGATAATTAGCAAGGATTTTTCCATGAAAACAGGACAGACGTCCGTTGGGCTCCATGGAAAAAAGAAGATTGAGCAAGATGGCATCCTTGGACGGGAAGAGGACCACGCATGCATGGTAGCATGTCCCCTTGGATGTATACCATCCGGCCCAGGTGATCTGCTATTCTTCAGTTTATCTAATAGTTGTAATACATCTTCCCGATGTATCGATATTTCCTTCAATTCTGGTCAAAAAGATGATCTTTTCTTGAAAATGAATGCCTTCTGAAGCGTTGTTACAGCTGCTGCTTCTCCAATAATATGCCAACAACCACATAGTTCTTGATAGATGCTAAGGATCCTGCCGATCGTGACCAGCTTGTTGTTGGTTAGCTTGTCACTCCTCAGCATGAACACTAAATGCAACACAGCACCATGTTGCCAGCCCCCATAGATTCGCGGCTCTTCTTCAAGCGATTGCACTATTCCTTCCTTGAATACCAAGAGTGTTATGAGTCACAACCTGGTTAGGGCTAAATTTTATAGTGTCAGATGCTATCCATTTAGATCAATTGAAACCCAGTACTAATTCGTGGTATCAAGGAAGGAGAACTTTATTTCACACAATTTGCCCAAACGCCCGATACAGGCCATGTTTCGAATCCTCTTCGTCAGGGGAATTCAGGAATACTACATCAATAAATACATGAACAAACAATAAAGAAATAAAATGTTGTTCATAAAAAAATAATAAAACCATAATTTGTCGTATCAAAACAATGTGCACATTAAACAAATAAACAAAATTAAAACCATAATAAAAACATATCATAAGAAACAAAAACTATCATAAATAAAAGTGTTGGAATGCCCAAACAAAATGCCATAAACAATTATACAACAATAAAAACATCATAAACCATAATAAAAACATAAATACATAAAAACAAACTTTAAAGTAAAATATCATATATAATAATCATATAAAGGTGTGACAACTAAAAAGAACACTTAAGGGCTTGTTTACAAAGCTGCGGTAGCGATTCGCGATCGTTATCGGAGCCGCGGCCCCATTGATTTCAATGGGGCCGCGGCTCCGATAACGACCGCGAACCACTACCGCAGCTTTGTAAACAAGCCCCTTAGGTTCTTTAAAAACAGTACCTTTCCAACAGGTTCAAAATGATTGTATAAACATTGTGCTAAAAAAGGAGGAGAAAAGGAACCGGTGTCAAGAGCAATAAAACAACAAAGCAGGAGTGATATTAAAAATGCCACATTTGTGAATGTAAGACACCAATCTAATGGTATTGTCAATACACAGCAAGAGTAATGTTGAAAACTACCTCATACATAATTGTTTCAAATGGACTAATGTAATATTGTATGAGTATGTAAATAAAATTGTAAGCGAAAAGACGGACCACTGGACGGTGGTAATTGAAACAAAGCAAATCACTCATGATATGAGATACCTTTAAAAACGGATTCGCTTACAGACTTGCATTGAAAAATTAATATACAAATCTTTTATAAAAATCTTTTCAACAGATCTTTAAAAAGTTGGTAATTCAAATAGTAGTATCTAATAGACAATGGGTGTTTTTAAACGTTCAAGTAATGAATAAATGTATTTATTGCAGCAAAGCGCGTTATTCTAAGGGGTATAAAAACGAGCAAGTGCTGGCGTGTTTTACAGTTATACTGATTCGCAACGGGCTTACAGCAGAACTGCGCCATTGCTGTGACAAGTTTGTAACACAAGAGAAGGTTTTGCCAAATTATTTGTTGTGGCTGCGATCAAGCATATCATCCTGCAGGTAAAAGTTTCTACAACAACAGAAGCAGTTTCTTTTGCAGCAGTATCTTATATCAATACTCCTTAAATAAAATGTTGGCTTTGGGAAGGTTTTAATAGTCTGATACATTGTGTTCCACGCATTGAAATGGTTTTTATCTAAGGGATATTGGATTTGTAGAACTGTAGCTACACGATACATCTTTTGTTAAGTTTGTAAATGTTTAAGTGGATACATTGTCTGGATGTATTTTGTTATTAGTTTTGAAACAGCATTCATTCATGGGTTTTAAGGTTTGTAGATTAGTATTATGCATTGAGATGGTTTCCCTCGGGTTTTTATCCCCTTAGAAAAATGACATCGAAAAAGCGAAAATGCTAAACAAATACTTCTGTTTTTACTAAAGAAAATCCTGGAGAAGGTCCACTTGTGACTGACAAATATACAAATGGGAATGGAGTATATACCACACCATTCACAGAAGATGGTGTGTTAGAACAGCTTGCAAAACTGAAAATGGACAAGGCCATGGGAACAGATGAAATACATCCCAGGATACTGAAAGAACTCAGAGAGGTTCTTGCAGGACCGTTAAAGGATGTTTTTAATAGATCTTTGTAGATGGGAGAATTTCCACAGGACTGGAGAAGAGCTGATGTTGTACCTCTTCACAAAAGTGATAATAGGGAAGACGTGACAAACTACAGGCCGGTAAGCCTTACTTTGGTGGTGGGAAAAATAATGGAGGCACTCCTGAAAGAGCGAATAGTAGACTTTCTTGAAACCAATAGGTTGCACGATCCGAGGCAACATGGTTTTACCAAAGGACGATCTTGCCAAAACAAATCTGATTGAGTTCTTTGATTGGGTGACCAGAGAACTAGATTAAGTGCATGCAATGGATGTGATCTACCTAGATTTCAGCAAAGCCTTTGATACTGTTCCTCATAGGAGCTTATCAATAAACTCAATAACTTGGGGATGGGTACCAAGGTGGTGAACTGGATCAGAAATTCGTTGACTGACAGGCGACAGAAGGTGATGGAAAATGGAAATCACTCGGATGAAACGAAGATGATTAGCGGTGTGCCCCAGGGTTTGGTCCTGGGATCAGTACTGTTCAATGTATTTGTGAGTGATATTGTTGAAGGACTGAATGGAAATGTCTGTCTTTTTGCAGATGATATGAACATTTGCAGCAGAGTGGACTCCCCTGAGGGAGTGGATATCATGAGGAAAGATCTACAAAAGCTGGAAGAATGGTCTAATGCTTGGCAGTTAAGATTTTATGTGAAGAAGAGCAGCGTCATACACTTCGGAAGCAGAAATCCAATGGAATTGTATGTGATAGGCGACGAGAAGTTGGTGTGCATGGACCAGGAGAAGGACCTCGGAGTGATTGTTTCTGAGGATCTGAAGGTGGTGAAACAGTGTGGCAAGGCAGTGGCAAAAGCCAGAAGTATGCTGGGTTGCATACAGAGAGGAATTACCAGCAGAAAGGAAGAGGTACTAATGCCACTGTACAAGTCGCTGGTGAGGCCTCACTTGGAATACTGTGTCCAATTTTGGAGACCATATCACGCAAAGGATATAAAAAGACTAGAAATGGTTCAGAGGAAGGCGACCAAAATGATTTGGAGCCTGCGTCAGAAAATGTAAGAGAAGAGACTTGAATACCTAAATATGTACACTCTGGAGGAGAGGAGAGGAGGGAGAGGGGATATATGAGTCAGACCTTTAAATACTTAAAGAGTATTAATGAACAAACCAACCTTTTCCAAAGATGGGGAAGCTGTAAAGCTAGAAGGCATAACATGAAGCTGCAAGGGGGTAAACCGAAAGGCAACGTCATGTAATACTTTTTCACTGAAAGGGTAGTGGATGCTTGGAATGTCCTCCCGATGGAAGTGGTGGGGCAAATACAGTGACAGAATTCAAAATGGCATGGGACAGACACAGTGGATCCCTCTATAGCAACAGGATAAAATCAAAACAAACATCTCTTATATCTCAATAAATAGGGGTGACCTACGCGGAGCGGTGGGTACACCCCTAAACAAAGGCATTGGAAGGGGTGACCTGCACGAAGCAGCAGGTGCACCTACTCTTGCCACCTTGCTGGGCAGACTAGATGGACCATACTGGTCTTTATCTGCTGTCATGTACTATGTTACTATGTAACCAATGAATGATGGCTCTAATGTTTAAAATGGTCACATTCACTTCCTGTTTTATTTTCACAATGGTAAAGACAAGAGAGCTGCCTGACATCGTAAGAAAAGCCATTATCATCAGACATCAAACTTCAAAGGGGTACAAAGCCATCTCCAAAGACCTTGGGATTCCTGTGTCTGCAGTTCAAAATGTTAAGAAGTTTTTGCTCATGGGACTGTCAAGAACCTTCCAGGATGCGGTGGGAAGAGGAAAATTAATCCAAGAAGTCTTCAAAGGTTAGTGTGAACTGTTGGAAAAACACCACATACAGCATTCAAAAAGCTTAAGGCTGATATGTAGCAATCTGGAGTGGTGGTTTCAACCTGCACATATGCTGTGCAGTACTAAACAAAAATACTTCATGGGTGAAGGCCAAGGAGGACCTCACTTCTCAAAGACAGACATAAAAGACACGCTTGATCTTTGCCCAAACCCACCTTGAGAAATCACAATCCTTAAGGGAAAATATTGGGTGGACAGATGAAACCAAATTTAAGTTCTTTGGCAATGCAGACCAGCAAAACATCTAAAGTAGGGTTGCTAACCAGCTGGTTTTTAGCCAGCCTGGCCGGTTTTTAAATAGCCAGGCCGGCTGCTAGCAGAGACCTAAGACCAGCCATTGAAGAGCCAGTTTTTTGCTCTGGCCGTGTAACCGGGAGCAGCCAGAGCAGAAAACCAGCTTTTCATCTCTCTCCTGGAGTCCTTGAACCCCCCCCCCCCCCCCGGCACAGCCTCACCCTCTCCTCCACTCCAGCCGTGACTCCTGCTTCTTGCAGAGAAGCAGCTCAATAGTGGCTGCAATAGCAATAATAATTAAATTAAAAGCAAAACTGGTGTGGAGCCTTCCAGCCCTTTGGAACCCCTGTTGCTGTGTCCTGCCCTCAAAAGGAAGTTCCGCTAAAGGGAGCGGGACATAGCAACAGGGGTCCCATAGGACGGAAGGCTCCACACTGGTTTCATTTTTATTTTAAATTATTATTGCTATTGCAGCCATGACTCTGTAAGACACAGGAGCTGCAGCTGCCAGGGGAAGCAGGTGGAAAAAGGGGACTGATGGGGGGGGGGGGTGGTGGAAGGGAGCTTATACAGGGGGATGGGAGCTGAACGAGGAGGGAAGGAGGTGGCTGGAAGGGAGCTGACAAGGGGGAAGGAGGTGGCTGGACAGGAGCTGACATGGGGGGAAGGTGGGGGCTTGAAGGGAGCTGAGACGGGGGGAGAAAGAAGGTAGCAGGAAGGGAGCTGACACGGGGGGGGGGGGAATAGGGGCTGGAAGGGAGCTGACACAGGGGAAGGGGACAAGAAGAGAGCTGACATGGGGTAAGGTGGGGACTGGAAGGGAGCTGACAGAGGGATAAAGGATATGGCAGGAAGGGAGTTGACACGGGGGTAATGGGAGCTGGAAGGGAGATGAAATGGGGGAAGCTGGAGGCTGGAAGGGAGTTGACAGAAGGAGGGGACTGGAGGGGAGCTGACACCTGGAAGTGGGACCGGAGGGAGCTGACACTTGGGGATGAGACTGGTATGTGGCTGGGTAATGGGTGGGGGCTAGAAGGGAGGGGGCACATGGGGATGGCACTGGAAGGAGGATGGACAGAGGGTAGGGTGACTGGAAGGGAGCTGACATGAGGGGTGGCACTGAGACTGGAAGTGAGCTGATATCTGGGATGTATTTGGACTAGAAGGAGCTGGACAGTGGGGAAGGAGGGGGACTGGAAGGGAATAGACACCACTAGCTGTCCTGGGAACGCAAGGGGGTTGACATTGGCAGGTAATGGAAGGGGGGACTGGAAAGGGGACTGATACGGGGGAGGGTTATTGGGACTGGAAAAAGTCTGAGGGAAGGAAGTGAAGAAAACAAAAGAAGAGACAAGAAATGGCAGATGGACTATAGATAATAGAAAGAGAGCTAAGAGAAGACAGGAAAGCAGAAGCCTCAGATTGGGACCAGCATGATTAGAGAATAAAATGGTCAGACAACAAAGGTAGAAAAAATAAATAATGTATTTTCAATTTAGTGATTGGACTTTGTGCTATCTTTATTTTTACACAGTATGTAGAACTGCATCTCTTATCTGATGTTGCACTGCATGCAGAGTCTGGCTTCTTGGGGTTTCAGTTTAATTTTAGTCTACATATTTTTATTTTTACTTTAGGGGGCATGTTTACTAAAGTCCGCAAATCTGCGCGGCGCAAAATAGCGCACGGCAACGCGGCATTGAAACGCGCAGAAACACGTTTAAACGCCCCGCACACGTGCTTGTCACCCCCGCACAGGTACGCGGTTCAGTAACGGGCCCCGTACAAGTGCGGGCTCGCAAATGTCCGATAGAGGCGTGGAACGGCTAAAGGAGGGCGGAGGAAGGCTCCGGAGGGGCGGAGGGACGGGGTCAATGGGTGGAGAGTGGGAGGGGAGAGGCTCCCCGCACAGTATCGGGCCCGAATTTACATGTAAAAAATAGCGCGAGTGAAACACTCGCGGTAGAGGGCATATAAAGGGAAGAGAAACCATTTCCGACAGCAATGTACAGCAAAACCGGGGAAACATGCAAAACGTCAGCAGTGTGATACATGTGCACAGCACAAAACTGCAATGAAAAAGAGGAAATTACCACAACAAAAGCATTAAAATAGTAAATCAGCTGGGGAACAGGTATAGTAATGCGCAAAAGTTAAAAACACACCCAGCAGAGCTCCAAAAAAATAAATTAACAGTTGTTTGGAAAGGGGCACGGAGCGGAGACACCTCCAAAAACGTCTCCGTGTATTGGACCCCTCCTGGGAGTGTTACTTATGGTTGTCCATCAATAGCACTGTTGCCCAGCATGGGAATATGCTATCCCCCTCTGTTCGGACATCATACCCGTGTTATATTTGCACGTTTGTCACCAGACAGGGTGAAGGAGCTCACAGTAATAATGTGCAGAGCAGGTTTTGGAACCCCACCCTGCCAGGTCTACTATCTCCAGGGACTGCACTGTCTCTGTGGCCACAGTGTGGTGCAGTGGACAGAGCCGGTACCTCTAGGACCAGAGGGTCACACGTTCAAATCCCAGCTGTGGCACATGCCAGCACAATCCCAACATTTAACCCACCACTAAACACAGATAGCAGAGACACCCCTTTATTGCACAGAACAAAAGCATGTTGCAAACACCCATATTTTACCCTACACCACACACACACCAGCACAATGTGCATCACCAACAGCCGCGTCCCCCAAATGCAGTCCTGTAGTGCCACAACTGTAGGGGCCAAGGACACGTAGGTAGAGGTTAAGTAGGTAGAGGTTATGTACGACAGATGTGCCTGTACATGCCTTCACCCCACGTGGCAAGGGCCAATTGTGTCCCTGGTCATGATCACGTAATGGGTGGCCCACGTTCCACAAAAACCTTGCTAAAGAACAACAGCTAGACCGCTATACCATGTGAGCCAAATACAGTCCTGGGGTTCCACTACGCAATCAGGTCATATCCCTTTGCAAGGATAAGGACATGCCAGCATGTTGGCGGAAGGGTTCAGATGGTGGAGGGGGCAGTGGCTGCTAGCCACAGAGGACAGTGGCCAGGCCATGTGCAGGCTGGCACCGTCCACTGCAACAGACAGGCCCTGTCGGATGTACAGTCATGGACCACCCAGGGATTGCAGCCAATCAGTGGCTACACGGTGGTGCAGTGCACACAGACAGTGTGTGCAAGAACAGAGGGTCACAGGTTCAGAGCCCAGCTGCAGCTACCGCCAACCCTGTCCACATATTCACCCCACAGCTACACCGTGGTAGTAAGGACAAACCTTTATTGCTGAGAACATAGGCATGGTCAATACGCCTATCTTTTACCACACCAAACACAGACACCATAAACAGGCACATTATCTCCAGCAGAGTCTCCCAAATGCAGTCCTGGAGGGCCAAACACCATTCAGGTTCCATGCTTCCCCTAAGACAGATGCCTGTGCTGCAGATGTCTGCACCACCCCCATGCTATGCAACTGTAGCCCATGCATATTCATAGGGGACAGCATGAAGGCCCGAACAGTGTCTGGAACACCAGGACTGGAGTAGGGACACTCTGCCGTAAAGCAAGAGGCAACAGGTCCAGACGCACCCACACCCACAGGCCACAATGGAAAAGCCCCCTGGGGGGGCATCTCCCAGATCTAGCTCCTGCGTACCCTAGCAATGCCACCCTATACCTGGGTACACGGTACACAGACCACAAACGTTTGATGTGGGTACTGGCAGGTAGACAGTCCTACGCTCAGCACTGTTTGCTCCTTGTGCTGCAGCAGAACAAGCTGTCGGCTGTCTGTGGTGCGGGCCCCAGGTCTGGCCCCTGACAGTATTTACCACCCTGGGGAGTGACACGCAGCAGTACTGTGTACCATATCCATGCCTGTACCCTTCCCAGGACTGGTGTGGTGGGCACGTCGAATGACTCCCCCAATAGTAGCACAATGCTGGCATAGGTGAGGGGGGGGGTGTCTGTCTATACAGTGTGTGTTGGCTACAAACACCCTCCACAGGCCACACTGCCAGCACTTTTGCCAGTATTGGCCTGACAATGTGCATAATGGGTATAGCTCAGACAGGGTGTGCTGGCCAGGATGCATCTGCACAGGGCATGGGGCACTGGCTGGGACATTGTAATGCCCAGCCACCACCTACACAGACAGGCTGACCTCTGTATCTGCTGCTGGTGGATCACTCTCACCCTGAGCGTGCAGTGATGACAGCATGGCTAGGCACCCCCATAGTGCTGTATAGCATTTCTCTCCTGTGATATATATGGGTGTCCTGTTGGGGCCTCTTCATGGACTGATCTGCCTGTGTGTGCTGCCACCCCAGTTTGGGGTGCATGCAATCCTATCAGGACTATCCAGCAGACTCTGCACAGCTGGTATGTGTCCTGATGGAGCTCCTTGCAGGGTGCAGCAGCTGATGGCCTGCTGCAGGAGAATATCAGATAGTGCTGGGGTGCACCCCTGAATATCCAGGCCTACTGTCTGTCTGATAGTGTGTTTTGGATGTGTGTGGAGCTGCTTGGACTGCCCTGTAGGGTGTCTGTCCCCCAGCAGGACATGGGCTGATGGCCCACTCTACTGCGATTAGTGCAAGGGGGGGGGGGGGAAAGAATGGGGATCTGTTGATGGGAGACCCTGTTTGGCATTTGGGGGGGGGGTAGGTACGTTGCCCACCTATGGGGGGGGGGAACCACCAACTAAGACAGAAGGGGTATCCATGATGAGTTTGCAACACCTTCTTATCACACAGGTTAATACTGATTTTGAGCTCTGGCATGGCCTCATTCAGCCATGGCCGTTGATGTGGACCTGGTCCTGGGCGCCACCACCCACCCTCAGGGTGAGCACATTACCTGCACAATGTGACGGTGTGTAGCTACCCCTCGCCGGCAGTCCTCACGCTCAGGCCCCCCACCAGGCCGAGGTTCTGTGTGGGTGGACACGGACAGTTCCCCCTACCATGCTGTGTAGCTTTTGGGGTGCAGTCCCCATCTTGTGTGCATCTGTGGGCAGCTGATTTGCATGTGCATTGCATCATGGGTACGGGTGGCCTACCCCGTCCTGTCTACAGCAGCAGACTGTCTGTGGGGTGACGTGCAGGCTCTCTGCAGCCACACAGGCGCTTACTCAGAGCTATAGTGCCGTAGCCCAATGGTTCCGTCACTGCCTTTATAGCAGGAGGTCATGGGCTCAAGTCCACAGAGGGGTTCTGTGATAGGGTTGTCCAGAGCATTGTACATTTTTACTGGACATATGTTTATGGCATCAAACACACCCTTGCCATACTGTACCCATAAGGGTGCCTCTGAGGGTGCATTATAGGGCGCCCTATAGGCCACCTTATGGTTGCCATCCATATTGCGTGCACTATACATTATCCTGTGGCGCAGCATACATGGTGCCCTATAGGGGACTTGCTAGGGTGCCTTTGCGGACTGTGCACTGTAACATGTGCCTTACGGGCCTCCATATATTAACACGCTGTTAGAGCGGGTATACTGGTAGTGGGTAATAAAAAAAAACTATAAGGCCTCCTACAGCACACCTCACCATAATACTTACTGCCCCAGCCAACCTTGCTCACTGGGCACTGTGAGGGGTTGAACCCCTGACCTCTGCACCATTGGTCAGTATCCCAACCATTGTGCTAAGGCTCTGTTACTGTTTGCTGTGCACATCAGTGCGCCACCTATGCCGCCCACTATCGGATTGCCCCCTCATACATCAGCGCGCCGCCCTCTGCCCCCCAAACCTAACAGTGCGCCGCCCCCTGCCGCCCCCAATGAACGGTGCGCCGACTCATGCCGTTAAAAATAAACCGTGCGCCGCCCTCTGCCGCCCAAAATTACTATACCTCCCACAACACTTTTTCCCACTACATTTGATGCCGCAGCTGGCCTCTTCCATCGAGCACAATGGGGTGTTGAACCCATGGCCCCTGCACCATGGGTCAGTGTCTTCACCATTGTACTACGGCTCTGCTGTATGTTTATGCAGCAGCGGCCCACGTAGCCTTCCCACGCGCCAATGTGGGCCCCGCACATTACTGCGACACGCACAGGTTTGCTCTGGTGTCTGTCTATGTCCGCCCTGAAACGGCCACTCCGTATATGGCACCAGTACACTAACGGGTACCCACACAGCAACCTTCTTTAATTAACATCACCCTTATTATTGCCAGTCATTGCAATGTGAAGGCCATAGCACATCACATCATACAGAAGCCAAAGAACCATTGTGTATGTGTTGATAGGTTCAAGACCCAAATGTGTATACACATCAACATTCGAAAATGGTGTTCAGTTCCGTAAGATAAATGACACACAACAGTGTATATGTAATGTGTGTCGCGCAGGTTCTAGCGATAAACATTTCTGTGCGCATTTGCGTGACGCAGTTGCACGTGAAATATTGAAAACATGCGCCAGCTGCGTAGGCCACATGCACGTACTGCGTTCGGTGCGCACATGGACGCCATACGTTTCTGAACTGCGCCATATGCGTGGCGCAGGTGCACGTAAATTTGCGCGTCAGGTGCCCTACGCATGTGCGTGATGCACGCTGCGTCCAATCAGGTGATAATATCTGAAAATGGCGCCCAGAGTAAGGAAGCCCTCCTTCAACCTCCGAGAGCTCAGGCACCTGTCCCGGCTGATCGCACCACGCCAGCACAAGCTCTTCCCAGGGGCCACCGGGCACAGGGACAGCTCCAAGGTCCTAAGGGCGTGGCAACGTCTACAAAGACGGTTCAATAGTGAAGCAGACTACCCACGTGAGGTTAGTGTATGGTGCCTGTACCTCAAAATGAGATCTGTAGCCTGTGCTAATTGCAAATGTCCATGCTGTTGCTATGAGGTACTGTGAGTCAGTAATGTGCACAAGATGAGAAGACATAGCAAAATGTATCTGTGTCATTTGTGAGTGTGGTGACCTGCACCCAGGTGGTGATGGACATGGTCATAGAGGTGTCCATGCTACCCTTGTGGCATGTCAGCTGCTGCCATGGCTGTGCCACAACATACTGTAATTATGCTAGACCCTAGATCAGCAGATGTAAATAGAAACAACAACATATGGATATGGTGGGATCAGTACCTGTAACAAAGCACCCTGGGACAAGCACAAGGATAAGTGAAACGTAGCATTGATGGTATGTCACACACCCAGATGAGATGGGCAGTGTTGGCCATGTTGTTCAATACACACGCCTATCTGCATGGGTCCACAGCGCCCATCACAGTGGGCTAGCAATCACCCTGGAGAAATGCTTGTGCGTGCCCATCCAATTTCAGGCATCCACCCTATCACAAGGAGGACAGAGAGCCCATCACAGTGTGTTTGCTGTCAGTCCTGTGATATTGGTCTGTGTGCTGTCAGAGCCCCAAGCACTTCCCCTAACTGCAGAGGTCCATAGAGCTCATCCCAGTAGGCTCTAAGAAACCCATGGAAAATGCTTGTCTGTGCATGGGCAGGTTAACACATACACCCTATCCCCTGGATTCCATGTGGACAATCGCAAGGGCTCATCTGGCACCATGGAGATATGGTTGTGTGTGCTCTAACAGTTTTGCTGTATGCTCCCTATGCCCTGGAGGCCAGGTATGCCACTACAGTGGCTCTCCTGGCACCATGGAGATATGGTTGTGTGTGCTCTAACAGTTTTGCTGTATGCTCCCTATCCCCTGGAGGCCAGGTATGCCACTACAGTGGCTCATCTGGCACCATGGAGATATGGTTGTGTGTGCACTAACAGTTTTGCTCTATGCTCCCTATGCCCTGGAGGCCAGGTATGCCACTACAGTGGCTCTCCTGGCACCATGGAGATATGGTTGTGTGTGCTCTAACAGTTTTGCTGTATGCTCCCTATCCCCTGGAGGCCAGGTATGCCACTACAGTGGCTCATCTGGCACCATGGAGATATGGTTGTGTGTGCTCTAACAGTTTTGCTCTATGCTCCCTATGCCCTGGAGGCCAGGTATGCCACTACAGTGGCTCATCTGGCACCATGGAGATATGGTTGTGTGTGCACTAACAGTTTTGCTCTATGCTCCCTATGCCCTGGAGGCCAGGTATGCCACTACAGTGGCTCTCCTGGCACCATGGAGATATGGTTGTGTGTGCTCTAACAGTTTTGCTGTATGCTCCCTATCCCCTGGAGGCCAGGTATGCCACTACAGTGGCTCATCTGGCACCATGGAGATATGGTTGTGTGTGCTCTAACAGTTTTGCTGTATGCTCCCTATCCCCTGGAGGCCAGGTATGCCACTACAGTGGCTCATCTGGCACCATGGAGATATGGTTGTGTGTGCTCTAACAGTTTTGCTCTATGCTCCCTATCCCCTGGAGGCCAGGAAGACCATCCCAGTGTCTAATCTGGCACCATGGGGATATGCTTGTGTGTGCCTAACAGGTTATATGCATTCTCCCTATCCCCAGGATTCCTGTGAGCTGCGCAATGCGTCGTGTTAGTCACCCTTTTGCTAATGTGTGTGCAGCTGATGAATTGTGGTAGGACAACCAGCCCACAGGGGGACAGATCAGCAATAGTTATGGTGGGTATGTCAGTAAGATAATGTGTATGTTCATGGCAGGTAGGTTGGACCTATACCATAGTTTGTGAGGTGAATATCTCATCACACATGTCTGTGATGTCTCCAGATGATATGCTAGCTGCAGAGGTTAATGTGTGTAACAGCACCCCATCCCCTTAGCCATTATATGTGTTATCAGAAACCTGTAGCAGAGACATGTCCCCATACCACCATGCAGATTGTGGTTCAAAACCTTAACACCTAAGATAAATCCAACAACATCAGACACATGGACATCACTGATGGTGTTTCAGTGACACATGCAACTGATGTTGCTGGATAACACATACATAAACCCACACATGAGCACTGGTGCAAAGAGCCGTTATGTTGGTTTGGCCCCTGTCGATATTGCTTCCACAAAACACCTTCTGTCAGCGCAGCTGAACCAGTGAATATGAACATAACAACATAACCTAGGCCATACAGGAACAATACCCACCCCTACCCCTACATTACGCTGACATCAACTGTGTGCAACGTAGGTTGCACATAGCCAGCAGCTTGCCCATATGACACACCTCCCACAATGCAGCCAGTGGTGCAAGCATTGATATTGTTGGCCCTGTCAAAGGTGAATGTTTATGTTAGTGTCCCCTGTCACAGTCAATAGGGCCACCCACACAATGACTCCTCTCACCACACTCCGCCAATGATTGGTTGCATATCAGTTTGCCAGTGGGGTTGAGTACCAGGATGTCTAAAGAGAATCTCAGCATAGATGTGTGTGTAACACAGCACATGCAGTGTAACTGTGACTAGCATGGACAACATCATTGGCAACAAACTGTGCAATGTTGCTACAAGGTCATGCAAGGGTGCGATAGGGTATGTACAGGATGTGCTGAGGGAGCCATGTACACTGGCCACAGGTGTCACTGCACACATGTGCACAGACAAAGCAACTAATGCAGGTGGTACTGTGACCCCCCAATGTTCTGTGAACAAAAGGAGGTAGGCCTTCCATGTGTGTCTATATTGATGAAACCCCAGGATGCATGAGAACACACCCCAGTGTCCATTTTAAATGACATCATAAGCAAACTAATGTGTATGTGTGTTGTGATGTTGGCCGTGCAATATGGCTCGTCCTAGGTCATGGATTGCCAAACATCAAGCAGGTCACTGTGTCTGTCATTGCATGACACTAGTTATTGTAGTGAAACACGTGTGGCAGTGTATGTTTATTTTGTGTGTCATCTGACCTATATGTCACAATGTACACAAATGGAGGTTCCATAACCCCCCACACACACGTGAGCCATGAGATAACAGGAGTATGTCACTTTGTAGGTTTCCCCCCGTTTGCCAATAGGCCATAATGAAATATGAATACTTAAGACGCCTTGCTGGCCACCCCCCACGAACCATGTAAGCTTCCCTGAAGGCCCTTCCAGGCATGGCCCGTTTGGGCTGACTGCCCTGGGCCACACCCAAATGATGTCACCCACTTTTATCTGACACACACACAGGATGCTATAGAAAGAGGTGGGGAATAAGAAGGCAGCCACAGTCCATCAGCACACCTGTGAAAGCAAACTAGCATGTACATATAAGTTGCAGCCAGGTGATAGACCATGTTATGTGTGTATCTGGTGACAGCATAGGCAAACCCCTGTCAGAGTTTACCTGGCGTAACAGCAGCATGAGGACATAACAGCCCCCCCAATCCCCGGGGGGGGGGCCCCACTCCATGTCCGTGTCACTCTCACACGTTTTTCTCAATGTTGATCCCTGTGTAAGCTGTATACCCCACCTGAGAGAGACATGTTGGACAGGGGAGGGGCAGTGCATTCACACTGTGGGATGCTGACACACACCGTCACAAGGGATGAGGGTCAGCTGTGACACACAGGCTCCCTTGTCACCAGCGGAGAACCCATGGCATGACATATGCGTGTTGCCCATGGAACTGCCTGCTGACAGGTGACAAACTATGCAGTACATGACACACACACACACAGCACTGTCGCAGAAGCAGCAAGACCCTGTGCACAGTGATGTGTGTGTGTGTGTGTGTGGGCAAACCAGCAGAAGGTGACCAGTCACTAATGCCCTCACCTTTCCGTTGCATATCCACAGATCGAGGATCTCCGGAAGAAGGGCAGGGAGCTGCGCCTCCACCATGCTGCATACCTTCAGCGCCTCCAGGGTGAGAACTCACAAAAGGGTGATGATGTATAATAATGAGAATGTCACGTATATGTAACTTATGTCCCATTACCAGAGATGCCTTTGTGTTACCTGCCTATGTAGATGTGCTATATTTCTGACAGAGAAACGTGCTGATGGCTGTCATGTTCCACAGATGGTGATGGCACCGAGGATGAGGCCACCACCTCTGCACACCTCTTCCGAAGGACACCAACACCACATGATGCAGAGGTGGTGGTCCTGGACACCACAGAGGAGGAGGAGGAGGAGGGGGAGGAGGTGGACGAGGATGATGAGGTGGAGGTGGTGGAGGCGCAAACACCTGGATCACCTGAAGAAAGGACACAGGAGGGCCAAGAAGGACATTCTGAAGGGGTGTCTGTGGGGGAGGCAGGGTTGAGGGTGGCTGCAGGTGATGTGGAGGGGGGGGATGTTGGGGAGGGATCAGGGGTGGAGGATTTCCCAGAAGGGGTTTGGGAAAGTGATGTTGAAGACAGGGCATCACAGGGCACTGTGGCCTCCCCCCAGCCACTGCAGTTGCCTCCACCATCCAGGGCCACAGACAGGCCCTATGCAGATGCCACCACACAGACAACATTGACAATGTGTGTGTGTGGTGGCATATGCGTGGACCGCCTGTCTGTGGCCTTGGATGGGATGGAGCAACGCATACATGAGATGTGTCACTCTCAGCAGTGGCTGGCGGGAGTGATTGAGAGGGTGGTTGCCGAGGTGGTACGTCTGCCATGTCGGCAAGCACCCCCTCAATGGCGTCACTGGCGTCAGTGATTGTGCTAGTGACGTCACCACATGTGCCCTGTGCTGCCCTGTCTTCCATCAGTGGGCATGCTGGGGGAGGGTGGGTGTCACCTGTGTGTCTGTTTTATGTGTGTGTGTGTTTTATATTTGCGTGTGGGCGTTTGCGGGGAGGGGAGGATGTTTGGGGAGGGGGGGAGGGTGATGGTATTTTCCCCCTTCCCACGTCTGTAAAGTTTATCCCAGTTGTGTTTTCCATCATAAAATATATTTTTGAAAAAACCTGTAATGCTCACGTGTCTGACCTAGGCAAAGTGTGCGGATGTCAGCATGTGATATGTGTGGGTGCACATATGTTTCTGTGGTGCAAACGTGTGTGAAACCAACAGCACCCCCCAAATAAGGTGTCGATGTTCATAATTAGGGGTCTACAGTAACCATTGCAACGTAGCAGCTGTCTCACTGATGTACATGGCACAGGAATGGTCCTATGTGGAACAAAGGTCTTCACATATCTGAGTCCCAAACATAGGCAGACCACCCATATCTGCCTCTGTCACAGACGTACCTATGGTGTGTTGGGAGGCAGGAGATTATTGATGTGGTCAAGGGAAAAAGCCACATATATGCCACCAATGAGTGTTCTATGATGGGTTTCTCACGGCGATGAGTATGTGACGTAAACACGCCATTGGGAACATAGTCCCCCTGTGACCACATGGATGTGTGTGCACACTGTGCCGCTGCATCCCCAAGGATGTTGGGAAACAAGGTGCACGTGACACATCACATGTCTGTGCAGCATGACAATCGTAGCTGACTCTGTTGAGGTATTTGCAGCAGGGAACCTGTGTGTGGGTCATCTACTGTACCCATCACTAGATGACCTGGGCGCAGCTCATGTAGGGTTGTCACAAACACCCCCCGCCTCCCCGCTACACATGGGACAACATGGACACTCATTGGACACACACACTGTATGTATAGTAATACAGCTGTTTATTGTCACAGCGTAGGTCTCATAATTAGCATTCCATATACACATGGATATTCTAATGTGTGTGCCTTACAAATGTAAGTGTTACCTGACACCCACACAACATATGTTCTGCATATGTAAGCTATTGACATGACACACATAACAAACACCTCAAAAACATGTTGAACTGGATACATAATTGCCCTAACTGAGCATTGTAAGAGCAACATAAACTAGGATTATACCATGTTATTGCATATATCATGTTTCATTATTGGCGACGTGGTCGCCCACGCCTGACATGTCGGGCCCCCTCCCCCCTCCCCCGGCCACGACCCTCTTCTCGAACCCGTGCTGGTGGTGGTGCAGGAGCAAGTCGGCGCATAACATCCAGCATGCCCTCAAGGGCCTCACATATCCGGGTGACGGGCATGTTTTGGACCGCCTCATGTAATTGATGGATCTCACCACACACCTGCCTTGTGTTTTGCTCCACTGCAAGGCGTATCCGCTCCAGAACACGTCGACTGCCTGTGCATGGGATACAGCGTGTTATATTCCATACATCTCCACTACTCCAACGCCATACACAAACATGTAATGTACATGCCACACGATTGGTGATGTGATAGGGCAGACTCAATCACAGAAATGGAGAGGGCCAATATACATAATGTCCACAGTAGTATATGGCAGGCAGACAAACCCACAGGGCACATCACACGACGTAGATGTGGTATGCCCTCACAACGATTTACAGGCTGTGGTGAAACACCCATATACTACAGTTGTGGCAACAGGATTGGCCAATGACAGCTCTCACATAACCATCGTGTAGGGGAGCTTGCGCATGCACGAGCCACAACTACATCAGCTGGACACCAACGGAGATGAACACAGGAAGGTCGAGATATGACATCACAATTGATGACACATGTGGAGGGAAAAACACATTCTCTGACAGGGACATGTGTTTGTTAATGAAGCAATGGGATGTCTGGTAGGCACAGGGATGACACACCTTACCTGTACATGTGCACCTCTGCTGCACATATGTGACTCCTGAGTGATACATGTGCACCCTCACTGTAACACAGAGGAGGGTCCTTGGTCCAGATAATGTAGGCCATGTAACAAATGTGTAGTTATTTAGTTATTTATTTATTTAACAGGTTTTCTATACCGCCTTTCCCTTAAATCACAGCGGTTACCAAGACACAAGAGGGGAGAACAGAGACAGGGGGGCATACACTGACTAAACTTAAGAGTGAAGGTAAAATTGGGATACACAACATCAAGGAACTGTTACAGTAAAACACGTTACATGCAGGCCTATAATAATAGAGACTGTGAGATGTCTGTGCCATAGTACTCAGTGAAGAGTACACATGTCAGTTGTTTTCTGAACTCCTTTAAATCATCCATGGATCGCACATCGGGAGGGAGAGAGTTCCATATAAGTGGGGCCGATAAGGAAATTGCCCTTTGTGTAGTACATTTACACGCTTTTCTGTTTGGACAGAGCAGGGGAAGCAACAGAGGGGGGACATCAGAGCTCTACAAAGACATGGCTATGTTTCCCGCTACCCGCAAATGCAGACATTGAGGAATGGTCATATACCTTAACATATGCTCATTAACACAGCAGACTATGGCTAAGTTGTCATCCTGCTGTGTACAAGACATTTGGGTATCTGCAGAGCGGCAGGATGTAGCTTTCCCAATGTCTGTATCAATTTATGTTGTCATAGAGTGCTGGGCCGTCAGACACATTCCTCATATGTCTGCATCCATGTGTATCAACCTGTACATACACTATTCTATTGGGTGTAGAATGCTATCATTTCAGGTACCCTACAACCTTTGGGTATCACACATCTAAGGCAATCAAGCAGAACATGTAACGTGTGGAGGTAATGTTTGAACAGCCACCACACACACACCAACTGTGGACTACTGGTGTGTGTGTTGTGGTTGTGACAGTCTATTGTCACCCACCTTCAGCATCACGATGTGATGATGCACCATAGGCCCTCATCTCTGCCATCATCAACTCCGGGAGAGGTGTAGGTGTTGGTTCTGCTGGCATGGGTGGTTGGCTGGTCTCTATTGCTGCTTCACGCAATGGTGTCATGGCGCGCACGTGTGGGCTCCAGGGACTCATCGCCAGCACTTGTGCTGCCCCCAGAGGACAGCAGCCTCTGCCTCCATCAGACTCATAGGGGCTGCAATGTAGACCTCCCCCTCCTCCTCTTCCACCACCGCCTCATCCTGCTCCTGCTCCTCCTCTGCCCCCTCCTCCTCCTCTTCCTCCGCACCCATTTGCCTGTCGTCCCCTGCATGGGGAGGAATCAAGAGAGAGCACACATATGTTTCAGTAAACCACATATGTATACATGTGTGATACATAACACACAGACAGGATGTTTTGCGTCCGTTCATGTGTGCTGCATACCAGACACCCGGACACACTCCCATACGTGTGTGTCACCACCATGTGTCTGGGTTAGGGACACATGTGTGTGCTGTGCCCATGCACAGGTGGCAGATCGCCCCTTCTCCTGTTCATGGTCACATTGCACATGTTTGCCCATAGCATCCCATTCCTCTGTAGTGTAACATATTTCCGCACATGCGTGTTACTGCCCCCACCCTAACACCTGCTTTATGCAAATCACTGCATGTGTGTGTTGGTTTGTGAGTATGGGTCATATTTGTATGTCATATGATTCTCTCAGTGCTACATGTGACTCGCAGTGACCCATAGTTGCAGCGTATGGCAACTAGGCTTCACCTTTGGCCCACTGGGGTGCACATGCAGCACTGTATTGCTGTCATGTCATACAAACATGCCTTGGAAATGACCAACACAGTCATAGCAGTGTATGGAAAATCACAGTTGTTTTGTGTCTGGTGACTCATGTGTGTGTGTGCTTCATTATGCCATATTCTCGTGGGATGGGTTGGGGAGGTATGGTTTGGATGTGAAACCCCAGACATGTCAACAGAAATGGTGAGGTAAGGATATTGCACACACATATCACAACAGGATGGCAACATGATGTGGATTTGTGGACACATATGGGAGTGTATTTGCATAGGACTGCCCTGTACGGAATATGGAGATTGTACATGAGAAAGAAATGATTAGTTAGTGTACTTACCTGCATGTGGATGTGCGCTATCCAGGGCCTCTGGCAGTCCACGAAGGTAGATGTCTCCCAGCCCCGTGCTGCAAGTTCTTGTTCCAGGGGCGAGAGTGTGGGTGTGAGGTGGGTTCCGCCACCTGTGCCCATAGCAGGTTGTCTTACAGCAACCATGTGCTGACGGACACCTCTCTTGATGTCAGAAAACCTCTTTTTTAAGCTGTCTACATCACGTGTGGGGCCCCCTGCCCCACACAGCGCAGTACGCAGATCCTCCCACACTGCCATTCTGTTTGCAACAGATGTGCGTGTGCTCAGTCTGCCAAATAATACATCGTAGTTGTCAAGGACATGGGAGAGTAATATATGGTTTTCACTGTCACTGAACTTTACAGCTCTCCTCCTTTGTGTTGCTGGCACAGGGACCCTTTTTCGTTTGGCCATTTGGCTGTAATGTGACGGCTGTCGCTCAGCAGATGGCCCTGCCTGTTCGTGGCTAGGCTGTGCATTCTGTGCCCTGGGTGACTCATCACCAAATGGCTGCCCCACATGCCTCCGCCTCCTCACACTGGCCCTCTCTGTCACTGTCCTCTCCATCCTCCACCTTGAACACAGGCACCTCTCAAACAACCCCCGTTCACCAACACACAGCAGGACACAGCACACACAAACAGATAACAATAACACTACAATAGAGGACACAATACAGTACACTGTCACACAGGTGCTGTGTCAAGTAAATGAGCACATGTACACAGGATACTACAGTGATTTTGTAATTTATCCTCTCCCTCTATCCTGTGCCGTACCCCTACCTCAGCTCTCTCTCTCAGACTCTGCTTCAATCTCTATATCCCGCCTTCCTCTGACTTCTTGCCACCACAGCCTCACTCCCTATTGCACACTGTACCTTTATGTCTCACTCCTTCCTCTGGACTACCTCTAACCTATCCTCTGCTCTGGCTCACTCTTTACCTCTGTGTCCTGTTTGTGAACTCCTCTAACATCCCTCACCGTGTGCCACGTGTTGAGGCCTATTTATACGGTATTTTGCACGTTTGATTTCTGCACATGCGCATTTGTGCAGGCGTGTATTTGGTGGGACACGCTCGTGCGTCGCGCTCGTGCGCCGTGAGTGTGACGTCATACGCATGGGCGTTGCAGGCGTCAACACACACATGCGCCGAGGGAAAATAGTGGTACGTATGTGTATGGTCACGCATACGCATTACGTGGAGTCCCGCATGGGCGTCTGGGTGCTTTTTGCGCATGCGCAAGGCGATGCGCATCTGCGTGTCACCACGCACATGCCGACACCCATGCGTAGAGTCACGCATGCGCGTGACTCTAGACCTTCGTCTGCGAGAAGATGCGCATGCGCATTGGACGTCACGGCAAGGAAAAAGAAATATAGGCGAGGGAGAACAGCTTGTCGCCGATGAGGCATGTAGTCGGAGAAGAGTAGAAGTGTGTTTGGTGAGAGACAGTAAGGGGAGTACGAACAGGCGTGTATGTGTAGATTGTCGTGGCTGGAGGTTGTATGGTGAGGATTGTATTGTTACACCATTAGTTGTAGTGTGTATGGTCCTATGGTGTGTGGCTTGTAGTTTGTACAGTGCTTAGATAGTTTATGGTGTGTGTGGTACATAAGTTCTGTGTTTCTAAATAGTTTGGTGGGAGGAGTTTATGCTCAATAGTCTATTGCTGCTGCCATGTGTACCGTGTGCAGATGGGCAGATTGATATGGTTTGCAGGACACGGGAGAGATGGTGTCAGAGGTGTGCTGGGTGGCAGCAGGGGCATGGGGTATAGTCCCCCGCAGCAACTCAGACCTGCAGCTGGTAGTGTCGGCGGTCCAAGCCTGTGGTTTGTTCGATTGCAACGGCGCGGGCGGCGTGCCGGAGGTGCAGGGCTCTCGGCAAGCTGCACGCCTCTACAGGCCACCGCTCCCCAGCTCTATGGACATGCGAGAGGAACCACGGTCTATCTCCCTCCTTTGTACCGACTGAGCACATAGGTCTATTAGGGGTCCATCTATGAGGATCTTAGGGGGGGGAACCCCCTGACCATCAGAGCCCCTGACTGAGCGGCCCATCCAATGCCATACCTGGTTTTAGGTATGCCAAGCTCATCTTGCTGCACTCTTACATTTCTTTGCCTCCGATGGTGTTTCCATGACATCTTGTGGCCGCAGTGGGGTTGGCATGAGCCGGGCCCACCTTCCTCACGATGGTCACCACCTAGGTTACGAGGGACATGGTCCCAAGCCGGAATGGGGGATTACATAGCCATAGACCCCACACTAGGCAACATGGTTGGGACCCTGAAACCAGGCCCTCTATGGCGAGGCATTTAGCCGTATACCCCAACGTGATGGGAAGCTATTGATTGCCACCACATGTTGACCGGGTCCTCCGCCTAGAGACCCAGCGGAGCGTAGCAGTAACGACATAACACCGCAAACACTAACCATTCGCTCTGAATGTTAAGGTTGTTATGTGGATTTGCAAATCAGCATATCTCTGAATGTGGTCCGACTAGGTTTGCAGGCGGCGTCCCACACCCATGACTCCTAGAGCCTGACATCAACTCGGCATATTCACACAATTTGAGGAGGGACGTTCTTTGGCGAATGTAATCTTGCTGGGTGATGTATGTCCTTGTCTTTTATTTCTGTTTATGTCGATTTTTTATACCATGGTTTTCTATTTGTGATCACAGGTAGTAGAGGTTTTTATATAGTTTTTGACATCATGCACTTTGCATATGATTGATGTTAGTCCCACAGGACTGGTGTTGGTATACCTTATTAACATGTTTTTGGAACGTCCTGGTACGACTAGAGACATTAACCCTACACTTCAGGATTATCCTTCCCCACCAGGTCTATGGACGTTATCTGCACTACATGTGCCTCAGTGCAGACATCCAGGTTGTTGTTGATGACTGACCTCAATAGTGCATAGTTGGTAGCATAGGCAAACATGTGGGTGGTTGGTGTGTTGGTTTTGTCCCACCACATACACCTGTGATGGTTTAATTGCGGGGCATAATGTTTCTCCGTCCATTAAAAGGTCTGGTTCTGGATCCCCCTAATAGTAAAGGCATGTCATGTGCGTGTCAGTTTGACACACGCACTATGTGATGGGGAGTTGTCACCCAGGGCTCCCTACATCTGACATGCTAGGTGTATATTAATATCTGATAGATGATGTTGAGGGTCTAGCAGGGGAAAAAAGTGTGCATATAATGGCCAGACATATTGCCTATGTAACAGCAGACTTGCAACAACTATGTAGTGGGTACAGTCAGGCCTCTGACACTGTAGTTGAGGGTACGTTTGTGGCATCTTGTCTGGCCATTCTCATTCCACATCACATTGTTTGTAAAAGCTACAGGTCCAGAAAGGGGAATACCGTCGGGGCATACACAGCGGGTATGGGGAACCAGCTTACACCGGACGGTTATGTGCCGCAGGCAGAGGTTTTGGGGGCAAACGCATGACGGGTTCCAGTGTGCATGGTGGGCGATGCACCTTCAGAGTGGATGTGTACAGGATGGGGACTGGGAAGAGTATGGCTATGACAGGCATTGGCGACGCCAACAATACCCAGTCTATTTTGCCTGGCAAAATAAAACATCATAGTTGCCATTCATACAAAGGATGTTCTACAGGTGATATGATTTTCATTCTTAATACCACCATGGCATACATGGATGTGTATGGGGTCCACACGCAAATGGGTGTGTTTTACCTTTGTCTTTGAGGAGACATACCCTGTGATTACGGGAGCATTGGATTGCTAGTGGTGGTGTCACAATTGTGGGTTTGAAGATGTGGACTAGTAAAGGCATCACCATACTCAGTTAGCACACACACACACACACATGATTTAAGGGTGACTATGGAGTTTGTGATATTTGATATGTGGTAAGGGCTGGATAAGCCATGTTTAGCTTGTGGTCATCATATGTATAGCTGATAGAGCTGCATAGTTTGCAGCTGTCTATTGTTGTCACACTGTCTTGTTGGTTTTCTTTCTCATGTCGACACAGCTTTCAGGACTGTGTCACATGGACCCCTACATTTACAGGCAACATTTCTTTCTGCAGGTGATGCAGGATATGGT